>JAQFVV010000183.1:1119063-1616099 GCA_028023455.1 Epiperipatus broadwayi | reverse complement strand
ATAAGGGCATATATATATATATATATATATATATATATATATATATATATATATATATATATATATATATATATATATATATATATATATATATATATATATATATCATCTGCAAATCCCTGGAAAAGGAATATGACAAATCAACCTCAAATAAAAAAAATAATAGGAGAAATAATAATATATTAGAGTATAAGGTCTGTGATGATTATACAAATCAGTCCTCAAAACATATATATTCAAATATAGAACTTACTGTATCTATTTGATATTTTGTGAGGTTGTCTTTTGACTTTTACAGCAATTTTTTTAAATTCTTAAATGTTTTAAAACCTTGTCTAACTGAAGATCTTCATATCTTCCCAATGAAAGCAAACAATAATACAATTCTATTGAATATCTTTGAAGTAATCTTAATGGAAATGGATTTGCCTCAATCATCATATGTTGATATTTATTGATAAAAATGTTTTTTTTTGCACTAAGCCATGTAATAAACAAATAATTTTACTACCCTTTACAGTGTTAATTACTAATTATATTAAAATGGATGACACTTTTAAATCATGTGTATATGGTTTCTTTCAATGAACCCATTGCATTGACATGTGCTCACAATCTTGGTCAGTTTTTTTAGAATTGTGAGCATATGTAGTGAGTCTAGTGGCAAACACACTTTGTATTCATCATAATGCTAGACACATCTTTCTTTGCAATATCATTAAAAGTATCAAATAAAAGAGTGTTCAAATGTTTTAAAGTGCTATATATTGATCAAACATCAAATGTGCTTTCATGCAAATTGCTTACATCAGCATATAAAAAATGCAGTAAGGAAATTTTTGACAGTGAATACATCAACTTGCAATTTAAAGATCGTTTTTACCATAATTAAAGATTTACACTCAAGAAGAAGTAGTCATTTAAATTATGAAAGATCTTAATGATAAATGAACTGCAAAACTTTTCTAAATTTTGCTAATCCTTTTATATCATTTATATCAGATCATCTATCTTATTTTTTATATTACTGTTATTCTTTCTTCTTCTCTATCTTGTATGCATTGATTATTAACACATATTGTTATAATTAACAACACCTCTTTTGTTCACCTGTACAATGCAAACATATTATCTTCAAACGGATTTATTTCCTTATAGTTTCAATTATTTTCTGAAGAAGACTGTTGGGTAGTTGAAACTCTAAGGAAATAAAATTGTTAAAAAATACAATCTGTTTCTATTGTATAAAGTGAAAAAAAAGGTATTTTGTATCATTCATATTGTTGGATATCCTAATGTTGAATATTTTATCTTATCTTAATAAACTATAAGTTCTGATTTTTACAGAATAGCAAAACAGGTTTATAACTACTAGTCCTGTCCAATTTTTGTGTGTAGGAAATGTGTGACATACTTAATAGATAATAATCAGTGCAACTGTAAAAACTATCAACCAAAGAAACAATAAAAATAATTTCTTGAAAAGATATATGATTAGTTACTAAGAAAAATGAATGATGTTGATCACTAAAATAACAGGCTGAACATGACAATTCTGTTCAACTTCCTTATATTTATTTATTTCATTTATCATCTATAAATCAATTTATGCACATTTAAACTATCATTATCACCCTTGCACTAAACTGTGAAGGGCATTTACTGCTAAATTGGAGCATCAAAGAATTTTTTTGTCCACAATCTATTTATTAAAAGTAATATAATAAAATTACTGTGAACATATTTTGTGAATTATGTTGCTAAGCAACAAGTTTTCTAAAGAAATCGATATTTATCAATGATACAATCAGTGTTTAAACTTTATACATCATTACATAGTTGGTCTATGTAAATGGTACAATATTAGTAATGAATATAATCTTTTTTAAATTTCAGTCAAAAATTGAAAATAGAATCAAGACTAAAAAAATATATATATTTATACTGAATATTAAATGATAACCATTTAAATGAAAAATCTTACTGTGAGAAGATTTCAGAACAGTTTCAAAATTTTTTTTAATGATAAATGCCACAAGAGAAAGTACCTGAAACCTTTATTTATGATGATCCTAATCCCCAGATAAGTTTTGAGCTATGCCTCTCTTCAGTAAGGAGCTAGGAGATTTTCCAAAATGTTAAAAAATTCATTTTTTTTTGCATTCCATACATTAAATAAATCTCTAAGAAGTTCATTTTTCTTTATTAATTTTACAATGCTTTTTATTTAATTCAATTATCTTATAGTTTTAACAATTTAGCAGGCTTCTTGATCTCTGAAGAAGACTTCTAGACAGGTAAAATTTTTAGATAATTGACTGATTAAAAAACATTGTGAAATGTATAAGGAAATAAAAAATGTTAGGTTTTAAAAATATAATTAATAAATTGGAGTAGTATTTTTAAAAACTGTAAATATGTAATTCATTGTTGAAAAATTATATTTACTATGATTATTAACAGTCTTAAAAATAATAAAACTCTAGAAAAAAATATTTATTATGATTGTAAAAATCTCAAGAGCAATGGATGTTGGCTAATAGATTTATGATACTCTGAACTTTAAAAATACAAAAAAAAAAAGATATCTTTTATCATATTAAATATTTAAAAAAATACTTTACAAAACATTTTTATTAACTACTCTTGACAAAAAATAATTGAAAAGACAAAGAAAAACGGATTTATATTTGATTTGAGTGAATATATAAATTGAACACGCATTGGATTTTTATACCTAGTACTTTTTTATATTAAACTTAATTTATAATATTGTAATAATATCTTATAAAAGGAAAATTACCACCAAAGAACAAATAATATATATTTTTCTATTAAGATTGTTTTCTGATTTGAATCTTATAAATTTTTAGAATTAAATTATCCAACATAAATTTTTGTGAAGTAAGCTATTGATCAGAATAATTATTGGGGGAAAAATTCAATGCTAATAAGAATGTAAGAGTTATTATAAAATGTTGGGTAAATTTTGCTTATGTTTGTTCATACACTGTTTACTGACATAGTCTTTAAATAGCTCTTTTCATCTTCCTCCTGAAGAAAAAAGATGAGAATATGAGTACATTTCCATTTTTGGTTTACCATTAGATATATCTATAATTATCTTTATAAATCATTGTTAGCTCTCCATCCATGACTAACAGTTTAAGTGCAATTGACATGTAGTTTTTTTCTCCAGATTTTAAGCAAAACTTAAGAGTTGATCTTTCATACAACTGGTTCATAAAAATACAGTTAGTTATTCAATTATTGTCTTGTAAATTTTGCTCTATATATCTCTAGTTAGACTGTAAAGTAGCACAGATAAAGCATAATCTCTTACCAAACAGCATCAGCTATTCTTGTATCATCTATTTTAATGTTTTTGTGGAGAAGGAAGTTAGAGAAATCTTTGCTTAACTTTATATCTATAACAGATAATTGCTAATAATTATATTAATGTTATATTTATTAAACCAGAACAATATGAATACTATTATCTTAGTTTTAACCAGATGTTTCATCAAAGTGAGGGACTTCATATAGAAAAATTGGGAAAAAGCACTGGAGTTGACTTACTTGTAGAGCCATCTATTGACACTTTTTGTTAATATTTTTTTTAAATAGCAAAATTCACGTATATTTTATTCTGATATTTTAATTCCAAAAATGGCAGTGACTTCAAACAAATTTCAATAAGTTTTGATGTGTTTGGTTATTGTTATAGCATTTCACTTTTATTTTGTGAGATTACTTTGAGAAACTTTGCTGAATGACTAAAACTTTGCTTTTTTTGTTAAGTTTATTAAGATTCATGATTATTTTTGCATATTGATTGTGTAATAATTATTAAAAATCAAAAGTATACATGATCATACATTTATTTTATATGTATATGTTTATTTTTAAAAATAGAAGATAAAAAATATTGTTGTAATGTTAACAAAGCAAATTATAGAGTTTCGATAAACATGTTTTTTCAAATGAATCACTAACACATCATTAACAACTATTTGTTATACTATATTGTAAATATAGTAATTTATTGATACTTTAAAGCATAATTTGATACATTTATCAGTTATTGTTGTTTATCCTTTCACATTTTAAACACAAATGTCAATACAAAAAGAGCTACTGATTTTATAAATTCAATTTTCTCCTGCTGATTGTTGAATGAGAAAACTACTCTTTGTTTTTATTATGATCTCATTTTTCAATATTTTCAAAGTGCAGCACTGTTTACCAGCGGTAGTATGGTCCCTCCACAAATACTGATTTTTTTACAATTTGTTTTATTTGCAAGCATAAATTGCTTCCAAATAAAGTTCAATTTATTACATTCTGATCTAGAATAGTTGTTTAATACTAAATTCAAACACTGAATGCTTACAAAATTCTCACAAAAAAGAATAATTTAATCCTCCATTGTGAGAGGGTTAAACTGTCATTTGCTATTCAAATATATACATCAACTTAGTAACATTATTAACTTTATTATATAGTAAATATCTTTCAGCTACAGAAATCTAATTTATGGCAATGAAATTTTTAAATGTTGAAATTGTTTAATATGAATATGTTAACCTTATTGAAAAAAGTCAGCAAAGTCTTGAACTAATTAATCAACATTTTATATTGTGAAGAATTTTCTGTGTCATTGCTAATATAGATAAAGATAGAAGGTAAACCGCTTTTATGGCCCATTGAAGGGCTAAATATTCGCCACTTCTCTTCATAGAAAAATAGTGAAAGAGAAAGAATTACTGATAAAACTTATCAATTATTAGATATTTGGAGTTTGAGTTGTTTTCATTTTTGTCTTATTATAACTGCAATATATAGATATACACATACTGAGTAATAATAGATTGTTAATTAATTTGACCCAGAATCAGTTACATAAAACAGCCATAGCTTGATTGAAGCCAAAAAAATTTCAAGTTTTATCTAGATAGCATTTAAACTCTCATTGTATATGCAATATTTTATTAAAAAGTGTGTGTGTATATATATATGTTTGGAAATTATTATAAAATAAAATCTTTATGTTTGCGAAGTTGACCTGGGCATATTGCTAAAAAAGATGATAATAGATAGACAGTTGAAATGTTAAAATGGATTCCAATATATTATAAAAGACAAAGAAAATGACCACACCTGAGATAGATGGATGAAATAATGAAGTGTGATGGGTGGTGTGGAAAAAGAGGCTAGAGATGGGAGAAGATGGATTGAAATTTGAAAGACCTTCATGCTGAAGTGTATTGATAATGATTGAAAATAATGATGATTATATAGTAGTCAGTCAGGAAATAAATAAAAAACCCTGAATGAATTTATACTCTAGAAAATTAGTAATACATATATGCTGGTTTTACAGAAGTATGCTAATAAGTAATTTAAATAGGCAAAACTCTCCATACAATAGTGCCACCCTGTGCCAACCAGAGTAATCAATGGATGCCAGAAGGCTTGTGTATAAAATCCCCATCTAGTGCCTACTCATCCAATATCCCCAGACTAATTTCTGGCTTGTGGCCTTCTGTATGGAGAGTTTTGCCTATTTAATAACAGTTATGTGCTATCATAAGAGATGGTGATCATGTGATGTTTAGTGGTCTAATAAGTAAATTATGTATACTGTCACTAATCAAGCAGATCAGGTAAATTATGCAAATTAAAATTAATTATAAGAGCAATAAAAAGTGCAGAATTAACCATGTGTGTGCGTACAGAATACAGAAAGATGTAATAGTTTAGAGAATGCAAGCTTTTCTAATTTGTTATTGCTTTTCCATTTGAATTTTAAACAACCAGCAAGCAAGCTAGTTGTTATACTGAAGTTATATAAATTAGTTTTGCATATATAGTTAATGAATTTTTGTTGTTAAGTTTCTACTGGTGTCGGGTGTTCAATATTACATCTACATCTTCCAGTAAATATGGAGGGAGAATTTTTTTATGTTCTAACTAGCTAGATACAATATAGGGATCAATAATAAAAAGCAGTTGAATTGGCAATGATATTAATTGGAATTTAAACCTAAATTGTGATTATATGAGACAGATATATTGTTTTTTATATATTATACAAATGCGAGTGCGTCAAGAGAGATTTTATTCACTTATTCAATCTTAATGTTTAATTTCATTTTCATAACTTTATTACATGAAGATTTATTGACTACGTTTGGTATTTATTCTTCATAAAAGTTTTATGACACAATAAACTTTAATATAAGGTAAAACTTTGAATAGGTTAATAACTGCATTAGGAATGAATCATGCACGAAATAAAATGATGTCATTCTAGTGTTATTGCCAGAAAGTTAAAGATTAATCTAAAGTGAAAGAGACCAGAGATATAATATTTTAACAACCAATTTACATATATCTTAGCAACTACACTATTAATTTATTTATATGCACAATCAAATTATCTCAAAAATTTAAATTTATAACGAGTAAATAAATTTATATATTATCTTCAATAAAAATAGTTTATTAAATTCTCCGTTAAACTTTGAACTATTTAAAAGATCCTAAGAAGAAATTACAAATATTTTATTGTTGGAATTCTTTGTTATGGTTGAAACGATCGATCTCCTAGAGAGAAAGAAGAGGGAATATTTAATATAAAAATTTATCAACATCTGGAGGCTAAATTATATTTAAACAATTCAGAAATTTAATGAAACAAGACAGTCCAATATGAGAGGAATTTAGTACAGTAATCATATTAATATTTAGCAAAATATTGTAATTAGTTTGTTATTTTCTAAATATAAAATATTGTTTATATTAGTATATAGAAGAAAAAATACAATAACCAGGAGCATAAAAATGATTTATTTGTATTTAAATATATATCTGACAATTATGATTTAGTAAGAGATACATACAGATGTGGTGCACATATATATGAGAAAGAGTCAATAATAAATGTTTTATTTAAATAATAAACCTAAAATTAATTTTAGAAAGACTGAATGTTTCATGAACCATAAGCATGAAAAAAACTATAGTCATATTCAAATAGATAGATGGATGAAATAAGGAAGTGTGCTGGATTGATGTGGGGAAGAGATGGATTAAACATGGAGAGACATTCATCCTACAGAAGATTGATGATGATTGAGAATGATGATGATGCAACAGTCAGGTTCAAGCCCTTCTCATTGCATGTTTTAGTTTAACTATCAAACCTATCTGTGCCGGATTCAAACCCTAATTAAAATATTCATTTTAATAAAATAAACATATAAACCATACTATTACAGCTGGGTGCACGGCATTATATATGTACATATGAATAAATGCTGTACATACATAGGCTAGTAAATGATACAGCGAATAAAATGGTTTAAATTTTATATTTTGTAAAGAAATGATCTATGGTGTAATTTTAAATAGTAGAAATGTCAATTTACCATTTTATTAAATATAAATTCGTATATTGGATGTATGATTCACCTTATATATATATAGAGTGGCGTTATTTAATTTTGTAAAAGAGTAAAAAGCTTTTAGTTAAACTAGTTAAAAATAAAAAGTTATGTAAACGGATTTGCATTAAGTCCACCGCATTTGTGGTCAAATCAAAGTTTAAAAGTTGATAATTGCTATATGCAAATTTGTTTGCAGCAAAAAGTACTCATTAAAATTGCTGAAGTATCACTATTTCACACCTAGGGGAAGATTTGAGGTGCCCTGGAAGCCTAAACAAAAGTATTTTGATCAAAACGGAAAATCTTATAATTTACTGTTATATTTTAGAGTTAATGGGTTTCCAGGCAAAATAAATTCTTTTCTAGTTAAGGGCTTTGTAAGAAAAATATAAATAGGGTATTTTTTAAGCTTGAGTTACGGAGTCATTAATTTTGGAAGAGTGTCGCTATACCTAATCAAAGTCAGATTGATCTTTGAAAGATCTGTTTGGGGAAAGGTGACTACTACTTCTAAAATCGATGGAAGAATGATGTGCTGCTGAAAGTCTATGCTTCAAACACCAGAGCTGCCACAAGAAACCATCCAGCAACAGCCACTCAAGAAGACCACGATACCTGAAAACCAACACCTGCCTATCTAGCCAGCAACTAATCGGTAAGCCAATCCACAACCACAGAGCTCTATGTTAATGAACTATTTCTAAATCCAAAATTTCTACTTAAAAGTTTAACACTAGCAACTTATAATCTAATGTAATTTCCAAATCCTATAAATGTTTCATTATAAATTCTCATTAAAGTAAATATTATATCATTTGTATCACTTGCCTATCTCTTTATAAATATATTCATTAAACTAAATGTAACCTATGCTAATTTCTTTGTCTATCACTGTGGTTGTGCCTATAATATTTCTTTACTGTTATTTTTGTGTTATTTATATGCCAATGTTTCAAAGCAGCAAGCATTTAAACATAATAAATATATGAAGAGATAATTGCAAATCTCTTCCCATAACTATCTTCTTAATGACATTCACCATGCTCGCTGGTTTGAATTCCTATAATTGTTATTTAATTCTAAATGTATTGGGGCTACTATTAACATTCCATCTTATTGAGATTTACAAATAGAGTAATGTACTAGCTTTAGTAATATGAAAGTATATGCAGTAAATATTTTGCCAAACTATCAAATATACTTTCTCCCTCTCATACAATAATTTCTATGTACCAAGCAGAGCCTATAAACAAGAGTTTTATTGTATTTCGTTATCTCCCTAATATCACTTGATTAAATAACATTATCAGAACTGGCTCCTAATTGTAATATTGGCCAGGCTACCCCCCCCCCCCGTATTTTAAAATAATTAAGTCATACCTTCACTTGGCAGATTAGATATCTTAAACTATCTTTCATATTTCACATTTTTCTGTCTATCTCATTATGATGGGGCCACAGGCAAGTCCACCCCATCTTATCTTCTTTCGGGATGCACATAAATAAGACCTGACACATAATTCTAGACAGTAGTGTTAGCCAACCCCAATCTTTTAGCAGCAAAATGTGCAGTCCAGGGTACCGGTGTTGGTCATGAAAATCCTTGACTCTAATCTATCCACAGGGCACTCCATTATCATAACTTTCTGGGGCTATAGTGGTCGGTCACCTTGTGCAACCAATTCTGAGTCTTATAACTTAATTATTCAGTATTAAACTGAAATTTATATCTTTTGTTTTTATATTTTTTATATTTATATTTTTTGTTTTTGTTTTTTAATTTACTAATTTATTAATGTTACCATAAATATTTTGCCTAAGACTAGTACAGCATTTTTATAATAATAGTTACCACTTTCAATAGGAATTGGCATAAGCTAAGATAGGCACAGTTTAGTGAGTTCTATAAAATGTCAATACTAATAATGAAAGATTTAATGAGGAGACATTCTAAATCCTCATGTTATAAAACCCTGTGTGTTTTTCTCACATTAATTTATGTTTTATTTGTTTAATAAATATATATTAAATGTATTCTGTTTTCATGTTATTTCTCGTTCCTATTTCAATCCAATTCATTCTTAGTTAATTATATATATATATTGTAACGATCCGGAGAAGGTGACTTAACGTAATCTGCACTACAGGGCGCCATCTAGGCATTTGAACCTAGAAAAATTTATAAAGTAGGCAGATACGTAAGTAAAAAAAAAAAAAAAAAATTTTTTTTTTATTTTGATTCCGGTCGTTAGCCCATGTCACTAGCTCAGTGGAATAGCAGAGATTAAATAATATAATATCTTATCTAATTATATTTCAATATTAAAAAAATAAATAAAATAAGCCACTGCCAGTAATTAACATACAAACATTTATTTATGCACATATATATATAAGATTTAAAATTGTTTTAGTATCAGTTTACATTTTAACATTTAACATTATTTTTAACTTTACTTTAATTTACATTTAATTACTATTATATTATAATTTTACATTTTAATTAAGTTCGCACATATAAATTTATGAAAGCTTGTTTATAATGTTGAATATAGATCGGTTACATAGATTTCACGGTCAAAAACATTTCAAAATAAACATAAACGATCAAAATACAAAATTATTGATTACTGACAATTGCGGAGGGAAATTTATACGTAACCCAATAGTATTCACCATAAGATACTTGCATTGTCACCAATAACTTAAAAGACATCCGAATAAATACATTTTAGATACTCACCGTAAGGTATCATTATTTATCGAATGTCTATATATTTTGATCAAATATGAAAACCCAAAACATACTTAACCGATAACCAATCCATGCAAGCGTCTATAAACAACTTAAATTTAATGCATTTTTATTTAGGGTCAAGTATGAATAGACTACATAGATTTGCATTTGAAAATAAAATATTCTATCCCTATTTAACCTTAGGCTAAAATTCGCAGTCAAACTGGCATCAATTCATCTGATACATCGATGTATTCAATGTAATATGGAATACGACAGCACCAAAAAGATTAAGAGAGGGCATTGACCCTCATCAGATAGGAATATGACATCTATCTAACGAGAAGAACAATAAAAAAAAACTCCATAGAAAGGAACTGCGTTCTCCATCTTATAATTCCTTCCATAGGCAAACGGGTGAGTGCGGCGTATATATAAACGATTCTGCCAGTAGCGAATCTCCGACTACATCTACTAACTACATCAATATATCCAATCCATTGACCCAATTTAACAATGAAACAAATAACCTAAGATTACCCTCCCCTAATATAACTCTACAAATCTATACAGCCATTCACGCCCGACTTAAGTTTAACATTGATATATTTTAATTTATCGGAAAACAGAAATCATAAATAACCTTAAAGAACAAAGTTATATAAATGGAAATGATTTTAAATAAATAACTAACAAATACATCAAATAACATTATTAATGAAGAATTTAGTTTGGTCAGATAGGATTCTATTGCATTATTTACTAAAAAGTTTTAAAATTTAGAGTTCTTATTGTTTCAAGTGAATATAAAGTTCTTACGATTTTTAAAACGTCCAACTTTATCCGTTGCTTGCCATGAACGTGAATTCCCACGCCGTCCTAAAGAGGTTAATATTCTGAAGGCCGATTTATTTATCCATCCGGAGATTTTTGCTTTAACTAGTCCTCAATGTATAAAACGATAGTTCATTTCTCTTTCTTTCCTAGCAAAACTGAAGGGATTGAATCGTGCGTCTTTTCAATCACTTCTCCTTCACTTCCGCACTAACACATATCTCTCACATCGTAAATAATCAATCACTAATTAATAATTTCCAAATTTTCCTTTTATACGTATTTGAAGGATTGACTTGGCATTATGTCATCGATGTGATGATCCTTTCGCTGAGGTCCGATTTCCCGATGGATTTCTTTCATTGGCTATTTGTTTCTATTGTTTTCCTATCTGACCGATGTTTTTACATTTAAATGCCCAAGGCTGGTTTACATTTAACTAATTAACAATCATTTCCATTTCTGATTAATTAACCTGTTTTCCAAATCAAAGATATATTTTTATCTCTAAATCTTTTTAAGTTTTTGTTTTTAAAATACCTTTTCTATTTTTAATACAGTTTTATTTTAATATTTTTTTTTTTTTTATCTGTGCGATTTAATATATACGAGTTTAAGATGATATTTAATTTCAATTTTTAATTCTTAAAGAAAATTTTTAAACACGAACTTTTTAATTTACTTTCATGTTTAATAAATAAATAAAGAAAAAAACAATGTAACGAACGTCTGTGCTCGTTACATATCAGTAAAGTTACTTAAAAAAAAATGATCAAAAAAAAAAAATTTTACTTAGGGTTAGTAATTACGGTACACGATTGACAAAGACATTTACAAAACATCCGGTTAATAATTTTACAAAAAGACTATATACAAAAAGAAAAAGAAAATGTTTACTATCGCCTACCTAAGGACCATTTACGTTTACACCCCTCCCCACAAGAGTTCTATTTTATTTTATACATTTTATTTTTACACACGGCATGACAAGCAAGTTATTTTATAAATTATTTATTTAAGAAGGTTGCATTGAAGTAAATATATTTTGAAAGATAATGGATTTATACGTGTATATTTGCAGCACAATTATAAATACCACCAACTTATTTATGACTGATTAAAATGCTTAAATAGGATTACACTGAAGTAAATTCCCAACGGTACTCATTGTAAGGTACCACATTTCGATCATAAACTTATGTGGCTGTGCGCGCCTATACACGTTAAAGCATAATATATATCAACAAAAAAAAAAACATATTTATTGCAACCTTTTGACTTTTTTTTTTTTTTACAAAAATTAGTTTTAAAAAATTTTTTTCACTTTCTTGTGTTTAATATATATGCGCAATTTCTTCTGGCAGTGCTTTTATAAGATTTAAAGTATACGACTTTATGTAAACAGATAAAAATATTTCATTTTGAAAAAGAAATTTACTCAGGGTATATGTGGTTTTTATTAATAGATCGGCCCAAGTTGGGTGGCCAGTTGTAACGATCCGGAGAATGTGACTTAACGTAATCTGCACTACAGGGCGCCATCTAGGCATTTGAACCTAGAAAAATTTATAAAGTAGGCAGATACGTAAGTCAAAAAAAAAAATTTTTTTTTTTTTTTTAATTTTGATTCCGGTCGTTAGCCCATGTCACTAGCTCAGTGGAATAGCAGAGATTAAATAATATAATATCTTATCTAATTATATTTCAAGATTAAAAAAATAAATAAAATAAGCCACTGCCAGTAATTAACATACAAACATTTATTTATGCATATATATATATAAGATTTAAAATTATTTTAGTATCAGTTTTACATTTTAACATTTAACATTATTTTTAACTTTACCTTTAATTTACATTTAATTACTATTATATTATAATTTTACATTTTAATTAAGTTCGCACATATAAATTTATGAAAGCTTGTTTATAATGTTGAATATAGATCGGTTACATAGATTTCACGGTCAAAAACATTTCAAAATAAACATAAACGATCAAAATACAAAATTATTGATTACTGACAATTGCGGAGGGAAATTTATAAGATCCCAATAGTATTCACCATAAGATACTTGCATTGTCACCAATAACTTAAAAGACATCCGAATAAATACATTTTAGATACTCACCGTAAGGTATCATTATTTATCGAATGTCTATATATTTTGATCAAATATGAAAACCCAAAACATACTTAACCGATAACCAATCCATGCAAGCGTCTATAAACAACTTAAATTTAATGCATTTTTATTTAGGGTCAAGTATGAATAGACTACATAGATTTGCATTTGAAAATAAAATATTCTATCCCTATTTAACCTTAGGCTAAAATTCGCAGTCAAACTGGCATCAATTCATCTGATACATCGATGTATTCAATGTAATACGGAATACGACAGCACCAAAAAGATTAAGAGAGGGCATTGACCCTCATCAGATAGGAATATGACATCTATCTAACGAGAAGAACAATAAAAAAAAAACTCCATAGAAAGGAACTGCGTTCTCCATCTTATAATTCCTTCCATAGGCAAACGGGTGAGTGTGGCGTATATATAAACGATTCTGCCAGTAGCGAATCTCCGACTACATCTACTAACTACATCAATATATCCAATCCATTGACCCAATTTAACAACGAAACAAATAACCTAAGATTACCCTCCCCTAATATAACTCTACAAATCTATACAGCCATTCACGCCCGACTTAAGTTTAACATTGATATATTTTAATTTATCGGAAAACAGAAATCATAAATAACCTTAAAGAACAAAGTTAAATAAATGGAAATGATTTTAAATAAATAACTAACAAATACATCAAATAACATTATTAATGAAGAATTTAGTTTGGTCAGATAGGATTCTATTGCATTATTTACTAAAAAGTTTTAAAATTTAGAGTTCTTATTGTTTCAAGTGAATATAAAGTTCTTACGATTTTTAAAACGTCCAACTTTATCCGTTGCTTGCCATGAACGTGAATTCCCACGCCGTCCTAAAGAGGTTAATATTCTGAAGGCCGATTTATTTATCCATCCGGAGATTTTTGCTTTAACTAGTCCTCAATGTATAAAACGATAGTTCATTTCTCTTTCTTTCCTAGCAAAACTGAAGGGATTGAATCGTGCGTCTTTTTCAATCCCTTCACTTCCACACTAACACATATCTCTCACATCGTAATTAATCAATAATCACTCACTAATTAATAATTTCCAAATTTTCCTTTTATACGTATTCGAAGGATTGACTTGGCATTATGTCATCGATGCGATGATCCTTTCGCTGAGGTCCGATTTCCCGATGGATTTCTTTCATTGGCTATTTGTTTCTATTGTTTTCCTATCTGACCGATGTTTTTACATTTAAATGCCCAAGGCTGGTTTACATTTAACTAATTAAATTTATCATTTCCATTTCTGATTAATTAACCTGTTTTCCAAATCAAAGATATATTTTTATCTCTAAATCTTTTTAAGTTTTTGTTTTTAAAATACCTTTTCTATTTTTAATACAGTTTTATTTTAATAATTTTTTTTTTTATCTGTGCGATTTAATATATACGAGTTTAAGATGATATTTAATTTCAATTTTTAATTCTTAAAGAAAATTTTTAAATGCGAACTTTTTAATTTACTTTCATGTTTAATAAATAAAAAAAAAAAACAATGTAACGAACGTCTGTGCTTGTTACATATCAGTAAAGTTGCTTTAAAAAAAAATGATCAAAAAAAAAATATTTTACTTAGGGTTAGTAATTACGGTACACGATTAACAAAATTTACAAAACATCCGGTTAATATTTTTACAAAAAGACTATATACAAAAAGAAAAAGAAAATATTTACTATCGCTTACCTAAGGACCATTTATGTTTACACCCCTCCCCACAAGAGTTCTATTTTATTTTATACATTTTATTTTTACACACGGCATGACAAGCAAGTTATTTTATAAATTATTTATTTAAGAAGGTTGCATTGAAGTAAATATATTTTGAAAGATAATGGATTTATACACGTATATTTGCAGCACAATTATAAATACCACCAACCTATTTATGACTGATTAAAATGCTTAAATAGGATTACACTGAAGTAAATTCCCAACAGTACTCATCGTAAGGTACCACATTTCGATCATAAACTTACGTGGCTGTGCGCGCCTATACACGTCAAAGCATAATATATATCAACAAAAAAAAAAAAAACATATTTATTGCAACCTTTTGACTTTTTTTTTTTTTTTAACAAAAATTGGTTTTAAAAATTTTTTTCACTTTCTTGTGTTTAATATATATGCGCAATTTCTTCTGGCAGTGCTTTTATAAGATTTAAAGTATACGACTTTATGTAACAGATAAAAATATTTCATTTTGAAAAAAGAAATTTACTCAGGGCATATGTGGTTTTTATTAATAGATCGGCCCAAGTTGGGTGGCCAGTTGTAACGATCCGGATAAGGTGACTTAACGTAATCTGTACTACAGGGCACCATCTAGGCATTTGAACCTAGAAAAATTTATAAAGTAGGCAGATACGTAAGTAAAGAAAAAAAAATTTTTTTTTTATTTTGATTCCGGTCGTTAGCCCATGTCACTAGCTCAGTGGAATAGCAGAGATTAAATAATATAATATCTTATCTAATTATATTTCAAGATTAAAAAAATAAATAAAATAAGCCACTGCCAGTAATTAACACACAAACATTTATTTATTTCACATATATATATAAGATTTAAAATTGTTTTAGTATCAGTTTACATTTTAACATTTAACATTATTTTTAACTTTACTTTAATTTACATTTAATTACTATTATATTATAATTTTACATTTTAATTAAGTTTGCACATATAAATTTATGAAAGCTTGTTTATAATAGTTGAATACAGATCGGTTACATAGATTTCACGGTCAAAAACATTTCAAAATAAACATAAACGATCAAAATACAAAATTATTGATTACTGACAATTGCGGAGGGAAATTTATACGTAACCCAGTGGTATTCACCATAAGATACTTGCATTGTCACCAATAACTTAAAAGACATCCGAATAAATACATTTTAGATACTCACCGTAAGGTATCATTATTTATCGAATGTCTATATATTTTGATCAAATATGAAAACCCAAAACATACTTAACTGATAACCAATCCATGCAAGCATCTATAAACAACTTAAATTTAATGCATTTTTATTTAGGGTCAAGTATGAATAGACTACATAGATTTGCATTTGAAAATAAAATATTCTATCCCTATTTAACCTTAGGCTAAAATAGCAGTCAAACTGGCATCAATTCATCTGATACATCGATGTATTCATTGTAATACGGAATACGACAGCACCAAAAAGATTAAGAGAGGGCATTGACCCTCATCAGATAGGAATATGACATCTATCTAACGAGAAGAACAATAAAAAAAAACTCCATAGAAAGGAACTGCGTTCTCCATCTTATAATTCCTTCCATAGGCAAACGGGTGAGTGCGGCGTATATATAAACGATTCTGCCAGTAGCGAATCTCCGACTACATCTACTAACTACATCAATATATCCAATCCATTGACCCAATTTAACAACGAAACAAATAACCTAAGATTACCCTCCCCTAATATAACTCTACAAATCTATACAGCCATTCACGCCCGACTTAAGTTTAACATTGATATATTTTAATTTATCGGAAAACAGAAATCATAAATAACCTTAAAGAACAAAGTTATATAAATGGAAATGATTTTAAATAAATAACTAACAAATACATCAAATAACATTATTAATGAAGAATTTAGTTTGGTCAGATAGGATTCTATTGCATTATTTACTAAAAAGTTTTAAAATTTAGAGTTCTTATTGTTTCAAGTGAATATAAAGTTCTTACGATTTTTAAAACGTCCAACTTTATCCGTTGCTTGCCATGAACGTGAATTCCCACGCCGTCCTAAAGAGGTTAATATTCTGAAGGCCGATTTATTTATCCATCCGGAGATTTTTGCTTTAACTAGTCCTCAATGTATAAAACGATAGTTCATTTCTCTTTCTTTCCTAGCAAAACTGAAAGGATTGAATCGTGCGTCTTTTTCAATCCCTTCACTTCCGCACTAACACATATATCTCACATCATAATTATCAATTTCCAATCACTAATTAATAATTTCCAAATTTTCCTTTTATACGTATTCGAAGGATTGACTTGGCATTATGTCATCGATGCGATGATCCTTTCGCTGAGGTCCGATTTCCCGATGGATTTCTTTCATTGGCTATTTGTTTCTATTGTTTTCCTATCTGACCGATGTTTTTACATTTAAATGCCCAAGGCTGGTTTACATTTGACTAATTAAATTTATCATTTCCATTTCTGATTAATTAACCTGTTTTCCAAATCAAAGATATATTTTTATCTCTAAATCTTTTTAAGTTTTTGTTTTTAAAATACCTTTTCTATTTTTAATACAGTTTTATTTTAATATATATTTTTTTTTTTATCTGTGCGATTTAATATATACGAGTTTAAGATGATATTTAATTTCAATTTTTAATTCTTAAAGAAAATTTTTAAATGCGAACTTTTTAATTTACTTTCATGTTTAATAAATAAATAAAAAAAAAAAGCAATATAACGAACGTCTGTGCTCATTACAATATATATATATGATATAACCATCTATGCATTGATTATAATTTCTGAATGTTATCTTTAATTTCATGCTGGTAGCCATTAAATTAGTTGATATATATATATATTTAACTCCCCGAGTCTTCTGTTTCTCCCTGCCCTATGCCAGTGGCAAAAGATGGGTATACTATGTCTAACTTCAAATGTAGTCGTTCATAGGGTCTTAAGTCATGGAGTACTGGCAAATGATTTGAAGTGTGGTCAGATTCAGGACATCACAATCCTAGTCTGGTCAGCTTTGGTCTCCTTGCCTGGATTCTAGATTCTGTTATGCGAATGTATGAAACTTGACTGGTACAATTAAAGTGTGAAGATTTGCTATCTTAATATAAACTGAACACTGATTATATATATATATATATATATGAGAGATGACAATCTGGACCAACTGATGAGTGCTGGTTCAGCATGAAATACGTATATTGGTGATTATTGATTGTTTCTACAAGTGTGTGATCATGCATATCAATGATATGAGATAGTGTGGATAGTTAAAACATGTTTGAAAGTCTGAGTTCAAATCCCCTATATTTACAATTAGGTTCCAGCATATAAAAGCGATTTACCCGCTGACGAAGAAGCTGCAAAAACCAAAAACAATTAAATGGGCCGAGCGCTTTCGAGGTTTTTCCTCATCTTCATGGCCAACATAAGTTATAAATCATTTATGTAGTATTGTTAACTAATAAAATATGCAAATGTGAATGCAAATTAGTTTGTCCATTTTTTCGAAATAGAAAAGCACGTGTCGCATCTATTGATGGAATTATATGAAGAGTGCCTGTATTTCAAATATATGTATTATGGAATATTTGTATTTATTGTTTTTTATGTATTTTTTATTTGTTCCTTGATAAAGACTATAAAATGATATAGTCGAAACGTTGGAGTATATTATTGTACATTATAATAGTCCATATTATAATAAATCAAAGATTTATAAAGAAGTTTGTGCTCAGATTGTATATATTTTGAAATTAATGGGCTATTTTTAAAATAGAAGACTGACTTTGTTATTTTTTAATTTATGTATATGTGTGCAGCCAAAAATAGTAATGAGTTATGGAATACTAAGCTATTTTAATCAATTTTATGCTTAAAAGTTTCAGGACCATTGCATATATATATATATATGGTAAAGGATTCCAAGCTTATAATTAAATACAATCAATTAAAAAAATAGTTTTGTTTTTCAATTACTTAAAAAAAAAAGAATAAAAGAAATCTTACAAATAAAATTCTAACATCAACTTGATATTGCTTAGTTAGAATATTTAATTTAAATAAAAATATAAATTATCACCTATATATTTCTTTACTAAAGAATTATATTTCGCACATTGAAATAACTAAAAATACCTATACTTTAATATGTAGATATGGAATTATTTTATTGATTTAATAACATTGACTTATATAAAGGAGTCTTTTATGCTACTTGCAGTTAGATCTGGACACATGATGAAAGTGGAAGGAATAGGAGATTAGTAGGCAAGATGCATCTTTGAAATTAATCAAAATGGAATGATTTTTGTCTTGATGATATAAGTAATAGTCGACTTTCTTAAAATAGTTTGTAATATATGCGGGATTCGAACTCAGACTTTCACATGACCCACAACTCTCAGTGTCATCTTATATTGCTGACCCCACCTGATTACACACATGTTGAAATGATAAATAATCACCAATATACAAATTTCATGCTAAACCAGCACTCATCATTTGGTCCAGATTACCATCTCCACACACATATATAATCAGTACTCAGCTTTATATTAAGATAGCAAATCTTCATACTTTACAATTAAAATAGTTTGATTAATAATGTTATAGATATTTCATAAAGGGCAGAAACACATCATGTTTGTAATTCATTTGTGGAAATTTCATTGTATAGCTAATACATTTTTCTCTTTGTTCTTATTTAAGTTACTATTGTTATTTATATTTCGATAATGATTATCATAATAATTGGGAACACTACTAGTTGTATACTTTATATTGTCACAAATTTCCATTATAGCATATATATATATATATATATATATAAAATATACTAACCATTATACAATTACAAATATCCAGTAACGCCCTCTGTTTAAAGATCTATATCTCAATAATAGCAAACCTTAAAATGATACCACTTTAAGGTTGTATGCTAAACGATGTTAAATATTGAAATACAGACCTACTCAAACACAGAGCATGAAATTTTAAATAAGCAAACGATCTTAAATTTTGCTAATAAACTAACAAGTTTACAAAGTTATTAAAGACAAACTAAACATTAGATTTTAATCTTTAAATTCCTCCCAAACTATAAATGAAAAGAAAGTTACTGTTAACACTAACTGAAATAATTATAGAAAATATACTAACCATTATACAATTACAAATATCCAGTAACGCCCTCTGTTTAAAGATCTATATCTCAATAATAGCAAACCTTAAAATGATACCACTTTAAGGTTGTATGCTAAACGATGTTAAATATTGAAATACAGACCTACTCAAACACAGAGCATGAAATTTTAAATAAGCAAACGATCTTAAATTTTGCTAATAAACTAACAAGTTTACAAAGTTATTAAAGACAAACTAAACATTAGATTTTAATCTTTAAATTCCTCCCAAACTATAAATGAAAAGAAAGTTACTGTTAACACTATCTGAAATAATTATAGAAAATATACTAACCATTATACAATTACAAATATCCAGTAACGCCCTCTGTTTAAAGATCTATATCTCAATAATAGCAAACCTTAAAATGATACCACTTTAAGGTTGTATGCTAAACGATGTTAAATATTGAAATACAGACCTACTCAAACACAGAGCATGAAATTTTAAATAAGCAAACGATCTTAAATTTTGCTAATAAACTAACAAGTTTACAAAGTTATTAAAGACAAACTAAACATTAGATTTTTATCTTTAAATTCCTCCCAAACTATAAATGAAAAGAAAGTTACTGTTAACACTATCTGAAATAATTATAGAAAATATACTAACCATTATACAATTACAAATATCCAGTAACGCCCTCTGTTTAAAGATCTATATCTCAATAATAGCAAACCTTAAAATGATACCACTTTAAGGTTGTATGCTAAACGATGTTAAATATTGAAATACAGACCTACTCAAACACAGAGCATGAAATTTTAAATAAGCAAACGATCTTAAATTTTGCTAATAAACTAACAAGTTTACAAAGTTATTAAAGACAAACTAAACATTAGATTTTAATCTTTAAATTCCTCCCAAACTATAAATGAAAAGAAAGTTACTGTTAACACTATCTGAAATAATTATAGAAAATATACTAACCATTATACAATTACAAATATCCAGTAACGCCCTCTGTTTAAAGATCTATATCTCAATAATAGCAAACCTTAAAATGATACCACTTTAAGGTTGTATGCTAAACGATGTTAAATATTGAAATACAGACCTACTCAAACACAGAGCATGAAATTTTAAATAAGCAAACGATCTTAAATTTTGCTAATAAACTAACAAGTTTACAAAGTTATTAAAGACAAACTAAACATTAGATTTTAATCTTTAAATTCCTCCCAAACTATAAATGAAAAGAAAGTTACTGTTAACACTATCTGAAATAATTATAGAAAATATACTAACCATTATACAATTACAAATATCCAGTAACGCCCTCTGTTTAAAGATCTATATCTCAATAATAGCAAACCTTAAAATGATACCACTTTAAGGTTGTATGCTAAACGATGTTAAATATTGAAATACAGACCTACTCAAACACAGAGCATGAAATTTTAAATAAGCAAACGATCTTAAATTTTGCTAATAAACTAACAAGTTTACAAAGTTATTAAAGACAAACTAAACATTAGATTTTAATCTTTAAATTCCTCCCAAACTATAAATGAAAAGAAAGTTACTGTTAACACTATCTGAAATAATTATAGAAAATATACTAACCATTATACAATTACAAATATCCAGTAACGCCCTCTGTTTAAAGATCTATATCTCAATAATAGCAAACCTTAAAATGATACCACTTTAAGGTTGTATGCTAAACGATGTTAAATATTGAAATACAGACCTACTCAAACACAGAGCATGAAATTTTAAATAAGCAAACGATCTTAAATTTTGCTAATAAACTAACAAGTTTACAAAGTTATTAAAGACAAACTAAACATTAGATTTTAATCTTTAAATTCCTCCCAAACTATAAATGAAAAGAAAGTTACTGTTAACACTATCTGAAATAATTATAGAAAATATACTAACCATTATACAATTACAAATATCCAGTAACGCCCTCTGTTTAAAGATCTATATCTCAATAATAGCAAACCTTAAAATGATACCACTTTAAGGTTGTATGCTAAACGATGTTAAATATTGAAATACAGACCTACTCAAACACAGAGCATGAAATTTTAAATAAGCAAACGATCTTAAATTTTGCTAATAAACTAACAAGTTTACAAAGTTATTAAAGACAAACTAAACATTAGATTTTAATCTTTAAATTCCTCCCAAACTATAAATGAAAAGAAAGTTACTGTTAACACTATCTGAAATAATTATAGAAAATATACTAACCATTATACAATTACAAATATCCAGTAACGCCCTCTGTTTAAAGATCTATATCTCAATAATAGCAAACCTTAAAATGATACCACTTTAAGGTTGTATGCTAAACGATGTTAAATATTGAAATACAGACCTACTCAAACACAGAGCATGAAATTTTAAATAAGCAAACGATCTTAAATTTTGCTAATAAACTAACAAGTTTACAAAGTTATTAAAGACAAACTAAACATTAGATTTTAATCTTTAAATTCCTCCCAAACTATAAATGAAAAGAAAGTTACTGTTAACACTAACTGAAATAATTATAGAAATATATAACCATTATACACAACTACCCCTTTAGTTTCTATTATTGAGATATAGATCTTTAAACAGAGGGCGTTACTGGATATTTGTAATTGTATAATGGTTAGTATATTTTCTATAATTATTTCAGATAGTGTTAACAGTAACTTTCTTTTCATTTATAGTTTGGGAGGAATTTAAAGATTAAAATCTAATGTTTAGTTTGTCTTTAATAACTTTGTAAACTTGTTAGTTTATTAGCAAAATTTAAGATCGTTTGCTTATTTAAAATTTCATGCTCTGTGTTTGAGTAGGTCTGTATTTCAATATTTAACATCGTTTAGCATACAACCTTAAAGTGGTATCATTTTAAGGTTTGCTATTATTGAGATATAGATCTTTAAACAGAGGGCGTTACTGGATATTTGTAATTGTATAATGGTTAGTATATTTTCTATAATTATTTCAGATAGTGTTAACAGTAACTTTCTTTTCATTTATAGTTTGGGAGGAATTTAAAGATTAAAATCTAATGTTTAGTTTGTCTTTAATAACTTTGTAAACTTGTTAGTTTATTAGCAAAATTTAAGATCGTTTGCTTATTTAAAATTTCATGCTCTGTGTTTGAGTAGGTCTGTATTTCAATATTTAACATCGTTTAGCATACAACCTTAAAGTGGTATCATTTTAAGGTTTGCTATTATTGAGATATAGATCTTTAAACAGAGGGCGTTACTGGATATTTGTAATTGTATAATGGGAAGAGCATTTTCTATAATCTCTTCCGATCTGTGTTAACAGTAACTTTCTTTTCATTTATAGTTTGGGAGGAATTTAAAGATTAAAATCTAATGTTTAGTTTGTCTTTAATAACTTTGTAAACTTGTTAGTTTATTAGCAAAATTTAAGATCGTTTGCTTATTTAAAATTTCATGCTCTGTGTTTGAGTAGGTCTGTATTTCAATATTTAACATCGTTTAGCATACAACCTTAAAGTGGTATCATTTTAAGGTTTGCTATTATTGAGATATAGATCTTTAAACAGAGGGCGTTACTGGATATTTGTAATTGTATAATGGTTAGTATATTTTCTATACGTGTGCTCTTCCGATCTAGTGTTAACAGTAACTTTCTTTTCATTTATAGTTTGGGAGGAATTTAAAGATTAAAATCTAATGTTTAGTTTGTCTTTAATAACTTTGTAAACTTGTTAGTTTATTAGCAAAATTTAAGATCGTTTGCTTATTTAAAATTTCATGCTCTGTGTTTGAGTAGGTCTGTATTTCAATATTTAACATCGTTTAGCATACAACCTTAAAGTGGTATCATTTTAAGGTTTGCTATTATTGAGATATAGATCTTTAAACAGAGGGCGTTACTGGATATTTGTAATTGTATAATGGTTAGTATATTTTCTATAATTATTTCAGATAGTGTTAACAGTAACTTTCTTTTCATTTATAGTTTGGGAGGAATTTAAAGATTAAAATCTAATGTTTAGTTTGTCTTTAATAACTTTGTAAACTTGTTAGTTTATTAGCAAAATTTAAGATCGTTTGCTTATTTAAAATTTCATGCTCTGTGTTTGAGTAGGTCTGTATTTCAATATTTAACATCGTTTAGCATACAACCTTAAAGTGGTATCATTTTAAGGTTTGCTATTATTGAGATATAGATCTTTAAACAGAGGGCGTTACTGGATATTTGTAATTGTATAATGGTTAGTATATTTTCTATAATTATTTCAGATAGTGTTAACAGTAACTTTCTTTTCATTTATAGTTTGGGAGGAATTTAAAGATTAAAATCTAATGTTTAGTTTGTCTTTAATAACTTTGTAAACTTGTTAGTTTATTAGCAAAATTTAAGATCGTTTGCTTATTTAAAATTTCATGCTCTGTGTTTGAGTAGGTCTGTATTTCAATATTTAACATCGTTTAGCATACAACCTTAAAGTGGTATCATTTTAAGGTTTGCTATTATTGAGATATAGATCTTTAAACAGAGGGCGTTACTGGATATTTGTAATTGTATAATGGAAGAGTATATTTTCAATAAAGATTTAAGATACGTGTGCTCTTCCGATCTTTTTCATTTATAGTTTGGGAGGAATTTAAAGATTAAAATCTAATGTTTAGTTTGTCTTTAATAACTTTGTAAACTTGTTAGTTTATTAGCAAAATTTAAGATCGTTTGCTTATTTAAAATTTCATGCTCTGTGTTTGAGTAGGTCTGTATTTCAATATTTAACATCGTTTAGCATACAACCTTAAAGTGGTATCATTTTAAGGTTTGCTATTATTGAGATATAGATCTTTAAACAGAGGGCGTTACTGGATATTTGTAATTGTATAATGGTTAGTATATTTTCTATAATTATTTCAGATAGTGTTAACACGACGCTCTTCCGATCATTTATAGTTTGGGAGGAATTTAAAGATTAAAATCTAATGTTTAGTTTGTCTTTAATAACTTTGTAAACTTGTTAGTTTATTAGCAAAATTTAAGATCGTTTGCTTATTTAAAATTTCATGCTCTGTGTTTGAGTAGGTCTGTATTTCAATATTTAACATCGTTTAGCATACAACCTTAAAGTGGTATCATTTTAAGGTTTGCTATTATTGAGATATAGATCTTTAAACAGAGGGCGTTACTGGATATTTGTAATTGTATAATGGTTAGTATATTTTCTATAATTATTTCAGATAGTGTTAACAGTAACTTTCTTTTCATATATATATATATTATAACCTACACTCCCAACACTGCTCATATACATTACATGATCGAAATGCCCAGGCGCTAGTTCTATTAATGAATAGAACAATATAACAAAATATATAATACAAAAACTATTATTGAGACTCTATATTTAAGTTTATGTTCAGCTCAGCTCAGTGGGAGGCTATAGGCAGTTCATAAGATATATGATGATAAATAAATGAAAGAAGAAATATTACAAACACTAAATATAATGTAAATCCTTTTATTAATTAATTGTATGATAAAGAATCATGTTTATCGGTACAGTCTATTAAAATATACTTTAAACTTAATTTCTTCCTTCATCCAAATATAACATATATCAGCTTGCTATAATTATAATACTAAACGATTCTATGACTTGGCATATCACAATCTAAACATCTACTTTAATGCCAATCAAGAAATAAACAATAAGATCTCAGGGAATTTAACAAACACAGTTGAATTAAATAAACTACATTGGCCCATAAGTTATAATTCTAAAGTATGATAAAAATGTAATGAAACAAATTGACTAAAATATTCTACTGTGTTTCAATGATAAGATAATGACAGAAATAGGGTATTTTAATTTCATATCATCATCTAACAAATATACTAACTTGGCAACCTTTCTAATATGTTTATCCAGTGGCAAATGTTCCTTATAATGTTTGGATTAAGTAAAAACAATATTGTCAGACACCAGCAGATTTAATATTATAACTCTAAAATAATATATCTATTTTATGGTAGATTTATGAAATGTGGAGATGTGGAAATGGAAAACACGAATGTATACAATAATAACTCCAGACACAGTTTTAAGATTTTAAACAAATAAAATAAATCATTTATTACAATAAAATAAATTTGGTTTAACATATTTACAATTGGACTACTTGTCCTACAGATTTTTAAATTATCAAATAAACTTTAAGCCTCAGTTTGGGATTATCCCTATTATCAAAGCAAATTAACAACAAAACTTAAATATTCTGACTTCGAACACATGCTTTGCCTACATGTTTCATCTACATGACACTAAATAAACAACATGTTATATTATTAACACACACAAAAAAAATACTTTTGAGAGGATATTACCATTGATTAATAAAATAAATCAAATTAATTATATTTGGCTCTCAACCAAGCAACTTTCTCTAATTGACTAAATAATCACTTTCAATTATGAATACCTTTCATGCATAGCAACAAAATCATGTTCATTCTGATGATTTGATGATTTATAACCTTTATTTAAATAAATACACTGTAGTTTAAAATATTTATTTCCCGTTTTAATCTCAATAACTTTATACTTCTATTTAAATGAATGTAATGTATTTCAAAACATTTATTTCTCATTTTAATCTCAATAACTCTATACTTTATATACGCGATATTATTTATATTACGTGTGTGTGTGTGCGTGTGTCAAGCAACAATGATAGAAAGTAATCTTTTCTACAAATTCTCCATTCATTAAGAAAATATCATACAATTACTTTATTTCTGACAATGTTGTAATTCATCAATAAAATAAGACACTAATATTACATCAAGAATTAATTTAACAATTTATCTGGCCACATATTAATTAACACAGAGCTATATTTTCATGATTATACAGACTATACGTTATAAGGGAAATCTACATGAGGAGCAGATAACTCTTACTGAACACTTCTACAATAATTCATCTACTTCTAAATACACTGTTGGTGGGGAACCTCTTTCCTCATCACCAAGAATATAAGAAAAACATCACATAACTTCCTAAACATCATTTAATCATACTTCAACAATAATTCATCTACTTCTAAATACACTATTGGTGGGGAATCTTTTTCCTCATCACCAGGGCTCTAAGAAAACATCACTTAACTTCAAAAAATATCATTTAATCATACGCATATAATATAAACTAGGCTCTACTCATGGAAAAAACATATACTAAATAAGCAAAATCTTTTATCCCTACAAACATTATAACACAATCAGATTTCTTTCCATTCTCAAAGCTCTTCTAAATATCGAACATTATAAATACACGCTGGCAGATAAATACATACAGATAACATACTAATCCATTCAACTCAGTAGAATATGACAGCATCCAAAATTTATACATAAAAATATTCACAAACTGAACTTTATCAAACAAATGTCATAATTGTGCAAAACAGACACACACCCGCGAATAAAAGTATATATAAAATTAACTCTAAATTACACACTATGCAGGCAACATGGTAATTAAATATTGCATCAAGGTATAACTTTTAATTCAGAATAAACTTTAGGTTACCTTTTAAAATTTAATGGTTATAATTATTGCGAATGAACTTTCTTTCATATCTAGCAAACTATTTCTATTATACATTCGTTGATTCAAAAAAAAAAAAATTCTCACTTTGAGATAATAAAGTATACAAAATAAATATAAACCTCTCTAATAATATATTAAAAAAAAATATTTCTTTCTTTTACCTTCGTAAAAGAACAATAAGACCTATTTGTACACAATCAATTTTTACCAGCGTATTCCTCATTTGGATACGCTTCGGAGACAATCTTGAAGATCAAAATAACCCAAATTATCAATAAAACATAATAATAAGTAAGCCTATTATCAATAATATACATTAATAATGACAAGCAATAAAAAAAAATAAAGAAACAAAAGTTATTTGTTTTGTAACTTAAAATGAAAGTTCACTTGCAAAGCTCTGCTCCGGGCTTATGAAACAATATGGGACACATTCCAAACTGAATTTAAATGAAATAACTTCTGCAGGATAACTTAAAAAAAATATAATCGTAACTTAAATCTGACCCAGCACCTCTAGTGTTCATAGCATATCTATTTGAGGTACCAAATCACACACACAAGCAATTAATTTCTCCTTTATTATACTGAAAATATAAGACATTCTCCATTGTAGTGCTAAATTAAATACGTAATTATTTTAGTAGTTTTCTTGAGTAGCATTTAACACTTTATAGTCTATTATACGCATGGTTTATTCTCAAATATTGTCAATTAAGATACCATGGTTCCTTAGTAATTCCACAATTAATAATACTTTGTTTTATATTCCATCTTTATCGAAGAGAACAAAAATTACCCGCATTTCTATTCTTCCATTCGATCTCAGCAAATACTTAATTTGAAGGAACTCACATTTTATTTCCTTCATTTAAAATACGTATTATTTCCAGAAATACCAGATAAATAAATAGTGTTATCTCTTTATGGTGAATTTGAACATGGCATGATTTATCAAAATATGCGTATTCTTAATTCTATGTTTCATCCTCACAAAAACACAACATGGAAAATAGCGAAGAATTAAAATATATTCTGTAAAATAGTTCTGCATGCATTTCCCAGATATATTAAAATACACACGTTGGTTAGTGATACAACAATAATATTCATGCAATTTATTCTTGTTTAAAATGACAATTAAATGAAGTAGTGTAGACTGGACGTTATCAACATACATTTTTAAAAGAGCAATAGTTATGAAGAGGTTATTTCAAAATGTTTAAATCGAGGAGAGCAAAGTAAACTGTGTACCTTTTGAAAATTTAGAATTCCATTCTAGTTAACCAATTCCCATAACAAATTTCTTAAAATTCTTTTGATGTTTTACTCCAAAGTCTTTTTAAAATCAATTTGACTTCAGCAACTGGTTTTTAATTTTCCCAATAATGAGCCACTGTTTTCTGGCTACCATTACCTTACATAATATGCAAATTTTTTACTGGAGATCTTTATTAAATAGCTCTCTTTAGCAAAAAGGTCATTTCTCTTCACAAGGTTACTCCCATGCTTCCTTTCTATCTAGGCTAATTACATATTCAAAAAAAAATCTTTAAAAAAAAAAAAAATTTTGATTAAATCAAGACAAAAAAAAAATAATAAAATAAATAGCTTCTACAAACTTGAAAGAAAAATGAATATTAATTAACTATTAAACAAAAATGATTAATAATTTATTTAATTTGTAAAATAATCCATTGATTCAACTATCTGTTAATCATTGGAAAGAAATATATATTTGTTAAATTATTTAAGATAGTTACTGTAATTTAAATGTTTTTATTGTACATGTACTATTGTTTAATGTTTTTAGAAGATGAAAATGAAGTGAAAACGATGCAGAGTCATACATGCATGCACATACACTATACTATAAATATTAAAGTATCTTAACTAAATATAATTGAAATGGCTATTAATTGTTGACAAAAGGATAAGTATTAAAGAATAAGGATTTTGAAACCATTCAACCAATACTACACTAATATAAAATAACCTTGCATTTTCCTGCCCAAATATACCAATTCCTACAATAACAACCCCTCTCTCTGGCATTAAATACTTCACTAACCACAATAATAATAATGAATACTTATAAAGTGGTCAATCAACTGCATAAGCAATCCATATCTAAGCTTCAAACAATCTCCAGCAAAAAAAAATTTAAAATTCTAAGGCTATTTCATTTTTTTTAATATAATGTAACTATTCAATGCAGATACAAAGTATGTCAATTCCTTGTGCCCATCCAGATGGTCACAATATATATATATATATATATATATATATATATATATATATATATATATATATATATATATATATATATATATATAATGTAGATGAACCAAATCAAAATGTACCATAGCAAAAAGCTCTTTGTTTGTCAAAATTTTAGATAGATTCAGTTTCATTATTGTTGGTATTATTGTTTTGATATCATTTTTTGCAATAATGCAAAATATAAGTTTAGTATTTGATCAGGAAATTTTTTTAATGGTGTTGTCTTATTTATCTATTGTTTAGCATAGTCCAAAAAAATATGTTTTTAAAAAGCTTTAAATTTCTTATTGTCACCTTTCCTATCATACAATATTGTCTTGTTTAGCCACTGGTAAAGTAGCTTTTATATGATATTTTAGAAATATAATGCATGCTATTTTTTTTGAGTTCCAATGACATAATGTTTTTTTTAATGCAATATTCTTACAAAGCTGGACTAATATTGTTTTCTAAAATCATCATAATTAAAAAAAAAAAAATCTAGATGCATTTATCACTATTTTATTTTGTTTCTTTATCTTCACATTTTTTTTTTTTACATAAAAGATAGTTTCATTCTTTCAAAACATCTTTATTCTTGGCAGTAACACAAACACCATCAAATTATGGTTTCATGCCTGCTGCAACCAAAATAAATAATGCACAAACTGTAAAAAAATGTTCAGGGTTATTATAATATCCTATGGAAATGTTTCTCCTGTAATAGAGAGCTGGTGGAAAATTAGTAAGTAAAACTGAAATTTCTTTATTGTCAAAAACACAGGAGGCTATTTATGATAGCTCAATAATTTCAACACAAATACAGATATGCTATCTGGAAAGCAGATTTCTTTTGTCATGGCTAAAGCATATGGATAATTGTTTTTACAAAGTGTGAAACTGTTTCAACTTAGTGCAAAGCTGAATTACCATAATATGGAATTAATCTTTAGCAGATTTTGTAATTCTTTTAAATATCTTGAAATATGCATTTCAAATATAGAGTTTGCTCTAAAGTAACCTTCTAAGTTATCAAATGCCAACTCAGTTAATGATTAGTAGATCCTGTTCACATTCATTCCTAGCATTACATATGTGTAAATTTGACAGCATTAGATAATTCTGATAAGGTTGGAATATGTGCCACTTGAGACTAAAGTTGATAAGAAGTTCGTATTCTGATTTTATAAACTTCCAAAAGTGATAAGATATACATGTGTTGAACTTTTTAATCTTTATTGAATTTGTTTCTGTAGTATTTTCAGCCCATTAAACACTTGTACATTTTTAAAACTACTGCTACTATTATTAATGTTACATTTTGGCTAATTTTTAAAATGTAGATCAGTTAGATAAATCTTGAAGCCATTTTCAGATCACAAGCAATTTCAATATTTTGATTTCTTTAAACAGATAGCTTTGCCACTTTATTCAGCAAATGAATATCTAGTTGTTATAAGTTTGATGATAATCATCATGGCTAATGTTGGTTCATGAATAAAAAAAATATGGGCTGATTATGAAAAATAAAAAAATGCAATTGTTATGTGATGTCATTTTTCCTATGGGTAGAGAAGTGTCTTCCTTCTACATATACCCAGTCTATGGGTTTGTATTACTTTAATTCAGAAAATTTTTGATTCTGTCAATCTATGCAAAAGTAGACATTTTTCTACAATATATATATATGACAATAGATGGCGTTATACCAAAAACACCTTCAAGCGTTTGTTTACAAAAACGTCAGAGCGAGTATTTCACTATCTCTAACTTGAAGGTGTTTTTGGTATAACGCCATCTATTGTCATAAATACAAGCGTATGCAAGTTTTTAACTTGTGTTTTTTGTTTTTTATATATATATATTTTCATCAGTTAGTCCTTCTTTTTTCTAAAGATTCATTTCATATAAATTAAAGTTTAATAGATTGTTTTGGGTTTGAACCCATGAGTTATTATTATTATTATTATTATTATTATTATTTACTTAAAATATTATATATACAATTGCTTTACACGACCTCTCATACGTTTATCCATAAGCTTCCAAAAGTAATTATTTTTACTGTATCCTAGAGTCATCTATTAGACACTCAAGTAATCAATGAACATCTTATGATACAAGGCAATAAAATTTTCATGTTAAGATCAATTGCTTTCTGGGTTTGCCTTCAACAGTGAAAACTAAGATTCAAAGTAGAAGCTAATTTACTTATGAATCTAGTAAGCTTTTCCACTCCTACAGTTGTTATAGAGATGAGACCTCAAAAATGTATAGAATGTGACCTAGTGTCAGATTTTTATAGTTAAGTAAGTATGAGTTAGTCTGAGTTTGAAACCGTAAGATTTTTAAAATTTAAATGGTTCTAGAGTGGAATAAAGACAACTTTCACAGTCCTTTTGTATTTATTATATGTTTGCTTTATTTTTAAAGGCAAAAAAACAAAAACAAAAGTAATAATAATTTTTAATCAAGATAATTTACAAAATCACCATTTATTTTGAAGTCTGGGTTTACTTCTTGTCAGATTTAACACTATTCTTGTAAATAAGAAAAACAATTTTGTTAAAATCATATTGCCCCAATGTATACACATCTTTAGCTAATTGATTGTATTAGTAATTCTTTGTGGTAATATTATATCTTCGAAAGTTATATTAATAACATCAACATAAAATGTTATACATATGCCATAGTTATCCCAATATTTATGCGATTCAGAACATTTTAAAGCTAATTTGCGAATTGTAAACATATTAAGAGGCTATTTTTGCCAGAAAAATCTTTAATATTGGGGCTTTTTTTTTCATGTGTCATAGCATCGGCCGGGAAGCGAACCCGCTAACTCGGGACAACTGCTTGTAAGGCAGTTGTGCTGACCTCTCGACCACCAATGCCTCAATAAATTATAGAAATTTCAAATTCTTGCCTAGTTAAAGTTTAATCATTTCAATAAATAAATAAAGATCTGTCTTTATATATATATAGCAATCAGCTGAAACTGTAAGCAAGAAGAAATAAATTCTATTATATTAAATTGCATTGAAAAGTGTTCATTTATAGTGTATATGGGATTTTATTTAAAATTTCATATAGTGAATCAAGTTTATATGCAGAAAATATAAAATCCTATATAAAAAAATGTATATTAGAACTAACAGGAGGAATAAAATGAATAGGGAGTCCGACTTGGGATCGGGAGGTCGCAGTTTTGATTCTGGCTTTCGCAGTTTTGGCGTTTGAACGTCTTATGAACTCCCGAGCAATAAAACCATTAGTCAATTTTTAAAAAATAATATTAGTGAAAACATTAATAGGTTGAAATTGAGCTTGGATTGGATATATTACTAAATAAGAACACAGTATATGGATGTTTGATGTTTTAAACTGGATCCCTAATGAATGTAAATGGTGTAGAAACATACCACATGTGAGTTTATTGCTGAAATGATATAGAAAGAAGAAGTTATGGATAGATGAATCGACAGATCAATTGCTCATAAGATCAAGTGACATTTGAACATCAAAACAATAGCAATCATAACTGGTCCATCATTATACCAAATATTTTTCTTTACTTTGCTCAACTGAAAACTGATCCGGGAATATTTAATTTTAAAAAGCTATAGTTCTAAACCGTACTTCGCAGCGCTTGTAGATTCAAATAAAAATGGGGGTGGGGTGAAATGAAATTATCAAGGTTGCTACTAAAATTATTTTAATTCTAATATTTCAAATATATGTTTTCAGTTTATCCAGGTTTTTCATAATCTAAATTAATTTAAAGTGAACCCCTAATTGATATTTATCACCTATTCACAACAATGATTTCATTTCCTTGACAAGGAACTTCCTTTTAAAATGAGAAGAGAGATAATCCAACTATTTGAATTATTATAGTTTTCAAAGGGGGAAAAAACCCTTTTAGCGAAATATATTAAAATAAACTACCGCACTATTTGTGACAATTTATATTAAACTAAAAAAAAAAAAATTAAGCGAAACTTCAACAAAGTATAAAGTTAAGAATTTTATTTTAATAAGTCTGATGTTTTACTAATATAAAATACCAGTAATATATAGCAATGTTAAAAGGATTAATGCAAGCTTAGTTACCTTTTAAAAAGCAGACTGATTTTAAAGTCCAGAATAACAAGTTGAATTGGGAAACAAACTCTCGGCTTACAAATCCACGATTTTTTAATCACACTAACTATATAAGGAAATAATAAAACATCACTAACAATGATTATATGTTGTTATCAATTACTCTATTATTATTTTCATTTTTTTTTGTCTTTTTATCTTTTTTTTTTTTTTGAAATTAAATCACAATATGTTGCGAGGAACAGCTGCCGCTCATACAGCTTTTCATAATATAATTTTACTGCATTCCGTGGAATGGAATCATTGAAAGACATCAAAAATGTACTTAAGACGAATAAAATATTTAATTATATGCTATACGTAATTTATATTTATATGCTATATATAATTTATATTTATAAAATCAAAAAGATTTTAAAAAATCAAATATTTATAATAATTCCAAACTATCATTAATTATATCTGTAGTTTAATTTTCATTACACCACTCTCATGCAAAGTAAGGAATGGTTTCTATCTGCTTTAACTCCTTGTGGAGGGGTGTAATCATAAACATATGGTCAAAGACATGTAAAAAAGGTCTATGATTTCCAAGATGCACCTTTCGTGATGAACTAGCATTCATCAGCTGGCCCAGACCACAATCTCTTATGCATATCTTTATCATTATTCAATATATATATATATATATATATATAGCAAATTACTAAAAGTTTAATTGATAAGTATCAAATGTGCTGCCCACCCAACTTTGACCCAAATAACTTAATGAAAGTATATTAATAATTTTTATTAGTCATTCATTAGCCTAGAGGTTATGCAATAACGAATAACATTTCTGTGATATAATTTTCTCTACTCCACTCTCACGCAAGGTAGGGACTGGTTTCTATTCACTTTTAACTCCTTGTGAAAGGATGTAATCATAAAAACGAAATGTGTGACTTAAGGATCATAGATTTTTTCACGTCTTTGGTCCTATGTTTATGATTACATCCTTTCACAAGGAGTTAAAAGTGAATAGAAACCAGTCCCTAGCTTGCGTGAGATTGGTGTAGTGAAAATTGGACTACAGAAATATTATTCATTATTGGACATTCTCTAGTCTAATGAATGACTAATAAAAGTTATATCACCATTTATATATATTTTAATAATTTTAATCAAGCCCTAATAAAGAGATAGTTTCCTAGATTATAGAAACAAAGTCTTTTTTTATGTATGCTTAATTATTTGATAGAAGATAAGTGATAAACTCAATTTCTAGTGTTATTATTTAAAATACACTGCACAGATTTCTTAAATATTTCACTACTGAGATAGGTTGTGGGCTGCCAAGTTTTGATCATGATATTCCTAGATAAAAATTTGTGAGAGTATAGGTTTGAGTTGAACCATTCCTCGTTACTTTGTTTTTGAGTACATTGCTCTTCTTATAGTCAAATATTTATTAATAAAAACAAATATACAATTAAGTATTTACAATATATACAACAGTTATACCTTTGCTTGATACCATTGGCTTAGCATAGAACTTAGTTACAGTGCAACTATTAATGTAAGGGACTTCAGGTTCCATTCTAGGTTTACCTATCACTTTCACCTGTACTATGACAGCTTCACTCATGTCTGATTTAGGTTGTAGCAGCTTTCAGTTCTGACATAAATTTGCCTCACTGCTTTAACCATGTAGTAGCCAGTATGAATATTGCTGTTTAGGTCTGACAGTACATTATTGTTTTCTCCCCTTTATACCCATTCATATCCAACTGGACTGACTATTTATAGCTTGATCACCATCTATAATGAAAGCAATTGGATTAATAGCACATTGTCACCTGCTGGCCTGTTTTTGCTATTGGACATGTGTTATCTATTCATATATCGATTGGTCTGTGATGATGAATGCTCAGTCTGACCAGGATAACATGGAATCTGGCCTACTCTATTAGTTCAATGTAAGGTGAGATATAACAGTAGGCAAAACTGCTTTTAGATAACCAATTTTACAGCAAAGGCATCTCCTAAAAGAGAAAGCAATACTCATGACCTTTATCAAATGATCCTTTTTACCATTTTTGTTTTATGTTGTAGTTAAGAATAGGCAGACACCTATTTACTAGTCAATATTGAATGGTTATCTAAGTTGGTTATGAGCCTACTAAATGAAAAATTGCCAAATCTATTGGAAATATTTTTAAAATTTTGCTCAGCCCTGATAGGATACAGATATGCCACTGTTATAGACAACCTTACTTCTTCTATGCTTAAAATAAAACACAGGAGGCCAACTAATTTGAGCACAAAATGAAACCAATTTGGAAAAATAGCTCCGTTATACTTTTATATCATCAAATAAATTATGAGCAGATGTTAACAATATAAAAGTTTAACTGAGGTATTTTTCCAAAATTGTACCATTTTGAACTCAAAATTGTTGGTCTCCAATGTTTAATTTTATGCATAGAAAAAATAAAGCCTTCATGGTACATGCTCATTCTAAACTGTAAATAAATAATACAAATATTTCATTGCTTTGGAGTTCATAAGAAGTTTGAATGCTGAAAGTAATAAAATTGAATTATGAATCATGGTTTTTGAACTCTAAAGTCAACCACTATGCTACTGACCCAAATAACACAGTACAGTGGTCAGTGGTTTGTTGCTTTAAAGTTTAAATGGAGTTTGAATACCAAAGTAATGATAGAGATGAACATTTCACAGGTCTTGAGTTCTAGATTTTGCTACTGCACTATAATATAGAGAACACTCTTATTGTTGTGTGTGTGTGGGTATGGCTTATTGAAAATGTGACTAAAAAGATTTCTCAGATTTGCCAAGAATAGATTATTCTACTCCTAGTTTTAGAGCTGGTGTAAATATCACTGGCAATTAAAAATCTACAATCTTTCCTTTGTGGTTTCTCCTTTCCATCTAAAAAAACCAGAAATAGATCGGAGTAATCTCCAGGTATTCACTACAATGCTATCTGATGAACCAATTTGCTATTAAAACTTTCAATATATAAATAAAAAATATGAATATCTTAATTTTACTTATTTATATGAATATATATTGATGTTCTGGATTAATACTTATATTGTGATCTTATAGAAGCATAGTAATCAAATTAATCACATCTGCAGACTGAAATACACACACCATGATTTAGGAATCTTTTATCAGTTGCCTTGGGGTTATCATTTAAAGTTTACAATTTAAGAATATTCTGATTAAGAGAGAAGTTATTTTGAGATGTATCTTTAGACATGCTGATGTTACACTTTTTTACATTTGTATTTACTCCCACATTTAATTTGTGATCTTATAGAAAGATAGTAACCAAATGAATCAGATCAATAGACTGAAGAAACATATCATGATTTGGTATCCTTTCATCAGTTGCCTTGGAGTTATGACTTAAAATTCACAATTTACGACCAGTCTGATAAAAGCAAAGTTATTTTGAAACAGCCTTTAAACATGCTTATTTAGCAACTTCTTTAAATACGTATTTACTCCCACGTTAAATTATCTTATACCAGATAAAATAATATGAAAATATTTTCAGTACATATATTGCTATCTGTAATAAATAATCATTATCAAATCACCTACAAACGTTATGAAATATTCAACTACGTCTTCTGTGAAACAAATGAAATAAAAACTTTTTTGAATTAACCGTTTTGCGATGCGGACTCTAAACATTTATTTCATTTATTTCATAAAGGATGAAAATTTCTTAACGTTTGTAGTAACTGAATCACACAGGCTAAATATACCTATGTCTATATATGTAATATATAGAGTATATGAGCATAGACTTTCACAGGACCCACCACACTCCACACTATCTCATAACACTGCTACACTTGAACACATATTTGTTGAAAAGATAAATAATCACTAATATACATATTTCATGCTAAACCAGTAATCATCAGTTGGTCCAGATTACCATCTCTACACCTATATGCTATAAACGTTCAGATATATTAAGATAGCCAATCCTCATACTTTAATGGGTAGGCTTCAATCTACTCCACGCTCCAACTCTTCAACCATCCATCCAATTGAAAATCTGATGATTGAATGCTCAAAGGCCACCCTGAGGCCGAGATTCTTGTCACACTCATGTTGACCTAAGGTCAATCCATTTAATACATATACAAGGGATGGGGAGACTTCTCGACTCTGTAATAACTGAAACACACAAGCTTATTATATACCTATGTCTATATACGTAATATATAGGGTATATAAGCACAGACTTTCATACGACCCACCACTCTCTACACTATTTCATAACACTGATACACTTGAACACATATATGCTGAAAAGATAAATAATCACCAATATACATGTGTAGAGATGGTAATCTGGACCAACTGATGATTGCTGGTTTAGCATAAAATATTATATTGGTGATTATTTATCTTTTCAACATATATGCGTTCAAGTGTATCAGTGTTATGAGATAGTATGGAGAGTGTTATTTGTAGGTGATTTTATATCAGATAAAATAAGCACCCATTCATTGTTAGAATTGAAATAACTGAAAAAATAAAATTTTCTGCTATATAAAAAAAAAAAGCCACGGAAACCTTTTGAAATTATATCACAATTAATTTTTTAATTTTTATTCGGGGGTTTAATTCAAAATAAAAACTTTCTTTAAATAAAGTATTACCGATATTTTCTCAGCCTTTAAATTTTTTGTTCAATTCCAGTATAGATGTTTACATTTTTTTGTTCGCTATGTTTATCACAATGGTCTTTAACGGCACATACTATTCAGACAGTGACAGGTGAAAACCATGCTATAATATTGATAACAAGCAACCGCACACACACACCCACACACAGAAATACCCCCTCCCCAAAATTATATTCATAACTTTTTCATTTTAACACATGTACATGCACTTATTTATATATGTAAAAAAAATAAAAAACAAAGGAAAATCTGTCTTTTTTAAATAACCCACTGCAATGAAAAGACTCTCAAATAGCCAGCTTTTTCATCTGCTGCATGGTTAGTGTTTGAGTATCCAATATTATTTTACATTCTGCTAAGTGAAAAAAAAAATTGTAATTAGGTTTAAAAATTTTCAAGGCCAGAGAAGGCGGGTCCATTATTATTGAGCCATGGAGAAAACATTTTCGTTAACACACCGTGTATTTATAAACGTCATTAATCTTTTTTAATGCTGGAATACATTTATTTATATTTTTAAACTATAAGATAATTTAATAATTAATATTTTTATTATCAGATAAAAATATTAAGAATATTGTAATAGCTTTAAATATTTATATATTAATATAAATAAGTTATTTTGATTGTACAGTATAAAATACAATATATGAATTTTTCTACAGTACAGGCTTTTTCATACCTGCTCTCCAATAAGTAATATATAGAAGCTTTAAACTCAGTGTTTCACACGACCCTCAACTATCCACACTGTTTCATACTGCTGACTCACTTGACTACACACTTGTCGAAAAGATAAACAATCACCAATACAAGTATTTCGTGCTAAACCAGCACTCATCAGTTGGTCCAGATGATTATAAAATTAGTATAAAATTCAATAAAAAAAAAATGCAACAGTCCATAAAAAGTCTTAGATGTTTTTTGTAAATAAAGTAGTCTTGCGTTGGTGGTCGAGAGGTCAGCGCGACCGCCTTGCACTTGCAGGCAGTTGCCCGGGTTGCGGGTTCGCGTCCCGGCCGATGCTATGACACTTAAAAAAAAAAAAAGTTTTAGTTAATCCTCATAAATAAGTTTCAAGATATTTCTATGCTTAAAGAATCAGTTTTCCATAGGAAAAAAAAAAGAAAACCTAAAAGAACAGCTGATTTTTTTTTTGTAATTAATTAATTCAATATCATCACTGTTTAACGGCCGCTAGTGAGGAGAGATGATTATTTTCTACATAATTACAATCTAAACACAGTAAAATTTATTGATTATTATATAATTTAATATCTTCTAATATTAGCACAAAGTAAATTATAATACTTTATAAGAGATAATACGGTTATTAAAAAATGGATTTACAGTGAATGATTTATATACTCCCACTCTCGCTTCTAGACACTTAAGATTGGCTCACATACGTGCATTTGAGTTTGAAAACAACATAGTCCTTCTTATTTTCTCCAAAATCGATTGTTGTGGCTAGGGCGAGAGTATTCTTGCAGTTTTTTGAATATTTAACTGTGAAATCTTTTATTCAAAAAGGGTTATGAGACTTTGAATTTACATGTTTACATACAATGATATACTAAATATATCTATGATTCACAATGCATATTTTGATTTTAATGTAATTTTACCCCATAGAACTTCATTATCTCGGAATAAAATTTTAAACTGACATGCTCACATGATGTGATCTACAATGATATACTTATGATATTAGTAAGCACACTACGTTACAACCAAATGATAAATAATAATAGAGTCATTTTCATCAGTCACCCCAATCCATTCAATGATTGACCTTAGACCTTCATCACAATACACTTAAGAACTCCAGCAAGTGAGTTATTTCTAGCTCAAACCTGGATTCCAATGGCCAAAATTCTCAAAGACTTGCAAGTCAAAACCGTAAGAGTCCATAAAAACTCTGTCCATACATGTCCTGTGGCTGGCATCAGTGAAATGCCCACTGAACAGGTCCTTCTCTGAGGTGCAGTGGACCACTTAGTCCTCTCAGGGTAAATTGCATGCTGAAGTGTTCCTTGCATAATTACCCTATCCTTGCTTAAAATTCTTAGATAACTCTGCTGTGACTCCATTTAATAACTTCATCTTTTATATCCAAAGTGATGACAAGTTGCAACCATACTTCAAATCTGTTTTGCCTATCTTTTTATTTATCACTGACCACTAGGTATTGATCTTGGTCAAAGTGAACACTGAAATCTGTTTCATCTACCTCATCAAAACCTGTGGTTTCTAGATTGTCCTGCTGTAGATTCAATTTGTCAATTTCACATTTTTTATGTTCTAAATCCTTGTCATGAAGATGTTCCTCACTTTGTGCCTCATTTGTTTTAGGGACTCCAAAAGGATCATTGTCTGATCTATGAATTCCTTGTTCTTTAATGTCAACATCTGAGCATAATTCTCCTCTATACTATCAGAGACAGGTAAATTCTGGGGCACAATTGAAACTTCATAATGGATATTGACCTTATACTTCTTTCCTTTTATATTTCTGTCCGGCGAATCAGCATTCAAGGAACTGTCACTCAATTTTTCTATCTTTTGAACTACTGAGTTGCAAAGAGAGTTGATGGCATTCCTTTTTTGGTTGCAGACCTTTGTCTTACTTTTGTCAGTAGTTATGGCTGCAGACTCCATTAACTTCATGTCAGAATCTGAGTCTGTGCCAGAATTCATAGCTGCCCTGGGAGTTTTTTCCAATGACTGTGGAATCATGTGAATCATTTGTTCTGAAGGCTGTGATAACTCTGGCTTAATTGGTTGTGACTGTTTACTTTCTACCTAATTTGATATAAAGTGTTGCTTCTTTTGTGTAGACCCAGTAATACAGTTATGTAATTTAGTCTTCCTAAGCTTACAATTCAGGCATATCCTAGAGGGACAATTCCTGACAAGATGATCCCTCAACCTGCAATGGAAGCACTGCAGCAGTCCACCCCAAAAAGAAATTATTAGAGGGGCTGACTCCATGCAGTGGATCATGGGAATGTCTGTAGGTAATACTCTCTTATTGAGAGTAATTGAAAAGAGTGCAGAATTTATGAGTATAGGAATGTTCACCCTTTTCTTGAGGACATACCTAAAGTTTGATATTACTCTATAGGTTCTGAGGATTTTTTGAAGATCAAATTGATTAAAACTCACATAACATTTTTGAATATGGCTAGTGAATATCACTGGCCTATTCATGTCAATTGTACATAAAATTTTGTTATCAATGAATTTCATTGCCTGTTGGAATACTTGCTTTTGAGTGGGATCATGGCATTCCACAATTACATAATGGTTGTTTGGATGATTTAGTATTTCCTACACATGAATCCATAATTTTTTTGCTGTGATTGACTACAGAATTTATCACTTGAAAATGTAAATAAGTCTTTATTTTGATTAGTGATGGCAAAAATTAGAGTTTTTTCATTCACATAATTTATAAAAGATTGATGTAATTGTGGTGGAATAGTAGAGTTGAAGTCATTTATAATGTTAGGCATCCCATTTTAAGCAGTGACAGGACAGTCATCCTCCAGCATATTGAAAAGATCAGGTATATTTTCTAAATCATAACAAGAAATAGAGTTGCTCTTATTATTAAAATTTTGTAAAATTTTAGCATATGATATTTTATTGTCATCTATATTTTGATGAAGACTATGAATGAGAAAGGGTGTGGATGTTTTAGAATTATCCATAAGAAATAGCATTAAAATTATATATATCTTTTATAAGCTTAGTAGGGTTATTTTTTTTGTTAAAAAGATATTAGGGTTTTTCTTACTTTTAGAAAATAAAGCAGGAAAATGCTTTACCTTCAGGCCCTCTTCCCTATATTCCAGACTGGTTGGTTTGCCTCTATCAGATGAAATTTTGTCTTTTTGAGGTGATTTTTTATTCATATCTTCATTATCAATGTAACTTACAATGTTTTTCATTGATTTTTCTATGTTATCTTGAGCCCTTTGCTGTATTATAGCGTTATTCACGCTATAACTCCTGCTTGAACAGATGTTTTTATTACTAACAATCTTTCTGGAGCCTAAAATTTTAGGGGGATCCTTACAAGCCTGGAAAAGAAAGTTGCTGGAACATTGGTCTATGGATATATCAAATCTTTCATTCTTGGAAATCATTGATTTTCTAGATAATTCTTTTTTTCTTCTTGGAATTTTTTTAATTTCTTAGATTTACAAATGTCTTCCCTATTTCTCTCTATATTCTCTATATTAGAACTTGAATCTTTTTCAATTCCTTGGTTAAGGGTGCCAACAAAATTCATCCTTCACATGAAAGGAAGAACTGTGTTTAAAGATCAAAACCCTGAGGTTTTTAATAAAAGAAAACAAATATTTTGATAAAGACTAATATTTTCATCATCTAGTCAGCTTTAATATTCTTGCAGTTTTAATATCACTGTTTAACAGGAAAGTATGGAGAGATGATTATCTTCTAAATAATTACAATCTAATACAAATTGATAAAACAAAAAGGCAATATAAGATTCACATCAATTCAAGTTCACCAAATACTGCAACAAGGATTTTTTTAATTAGAAAACTTCAAAAATAATATAGCTAGTAAAATACAGGTATAAAGTATGAATATGAAATAGACACCTGCTTGAAAAACCAAAGAATTTGTAGTAAAGTGAAAATTTTAATTTGATGAATAAAACTTCCTTAGAATGCTCACCCAGGACATGAAGTGAAATTAAGGTAATATATAAAATATCTAAGTATTTTATATAATGCCTAAAATTTCAAGACAATGTCTAAAATAAAAATATATATGTGCATTAGGATTTTGTTTTAGGTAAAGTATGAGACAACTAATCTGTAATAAAGCAGGTAACTCAATTCTATTAGTAAATTGTTACTTGTTTGAAATACAACATTTAATCCACTCACCATTTTAATTCAGCAAAGTCGAGAGGCAATAGTAAGATTCTGTTCTCTCATTCTGACTTCCTGTGTACTATCAAAGCTGCCTCACAACACAGAACTTTTTATTTTGCCTCTAGTGAATTCTTTAAGATAACCGAACTTTCTCATTTCTGCTGAGCATTATATTCTTAATTATTTTGAGTTTCATTAATCAAGTCTCATTTTTTGATGCAATCACATAGCCAAAAATCTACTGGATATTCTATAGAATACCTAGCATTATATTAAAATCATAGGTGAAATATATAGAATTTTTTTCTACTTCCTTCTTTTCTTATATACTGATTTTTATATTTATATATAATACCATTTCCAATCTTCTATTCACTTAAGAATACTAATTCTTTACATCAAATTTTACTCTTACAGTTTCAACTGTCCTGCAGTCATCATCAGAGCTGCAATATCCAAATGTAATTCATACATTTTATACACATATTTATATACATAATCAAATAAAATGGATTAATTGTATGATTATATATTAGGATATTGTAACTCTGACAATGACTGGAGGACAGTCGAAACTGTAAGAGCAAAGTTTTGGTGTAAAAAATAATATTGTTAAGTGTATAAGAAGGTTGAAAATGGTATTATATATAGAGCAAATTATTTTTCCAGAAAATACAAGAATTGTACAAAAATATTTAGGCATTAGGTCTAATATTATAATTTCACATTAATTTTCAATATAAAATTTAATCATAAAACTATCTTTAAGCAATTTGAAATGTAATTATCATTTCTTTTGTTAAACACATGAGCTTTTATCATTTGTTGGTGTAGTCCTTTAAAATATAAATTAATAGTGTTCCATGTATAATATGGTAGACATGTTTTAATATGGTAGATATGTTTTAAGAATAAAATTGCCTATTTTTTAAATTATATTTTGTATATATATTGCAATTTAAATTTAATTAAAATGATCCTTAGTAATTCAATTTGTATACTACTTTAGAATCATCTATGGATATATAATTAATCAAATCACATTAGACCAGTAATGCCTATGATAGACCAGACTAGGTTTTGAATATTGGTACTCATCAACGAAAGGCTCAGCATGAAACCTATTTAAATGCTACTGTTACTTTTTTGTACTATTAAAATTAAGGACTTAAAGGTTTCACTACCTTATGGTTTGAAGTCAACATGATTTGCTTGACTAATTATATAGATATGATACTAGCCAACAACTATATGTTGCAAGAACCATAGGTATATGTTAGATATGGCAGTTTTGAACGTTTCTGAAAAATTCAGTAGTATATACTGAAAACAAAATACCATCTGTATTAGCAATTATAATCCACAATCTAGAACATTTTTCACAATCGTGGTTAATTAATGGGAGCAAGATAATAATGTCAAATAGATTTCTATATCTTTCAAAACTGAGAATATTGGATCGCTCACATCCATCCAGTTTTACATGTTATGTAATAACTGAAACACAGGCTTATTATATACCTGTGTCTATATATGTAATATATAGGGTATATGAGCACAGACTTTCACACCACCCACGACTCTCCACTCTATCTCATAACACTGATACACTTGAACACATATATGTTGAAAAGATAAATAATCACCAATATACGTATTTCATGCTAAACCAGCAATCATCAGTTGGTACAGATTACCATCTCTACACATATATGCTATAAATGCTCAGATATATATTAAGATAGCCAATCTTCATACTTTAATGGACAGGCTTCAATCTTCTCCACACTCCAACTCTTCAACTGTCCATCCAATTGAAAATCTGACGATGGAATGCTCAAAGGCCACCCTGAAGCCGAGATTCTTGTCACACCCATGTTGACCATATGTTAATATTTATAAATGTAATAATTACTTTGTATTTTTTTTCTTATAATTTTTTTTTTTTACGCAATTGCTTTAAAATATATGTTATTTCATTCATTTTTATATAAACTCACTTTCTTTTTGCAAGTGCTTTAATTTTTGACAGATTTAAAAAGTGGGCATTTTATTGCTATTATAATGAAGTAATCATAGGAGTTTTTTTAAAGTGGTCAGTTACTTATTTAATTTTTGGTCAGTAAATGGAAAAACAACCATAAATTTATGCCATCTAAAAGTTAGCTAATCTAATAAATAATGCTTTTTCTTCAATGTTTCTTATTTAGGTGAGGGGGGGGTAGCTTTTATAAAGGTTTTTGCCTTGTGGGCTATTTAAATGAACAAATATGTTTCTAAAATAATTTCAATATTATTTTCATCTGTTCTGATGGAATAAAAAGTTTGTAGACAAGTTATGTATTAGAGTATATACGGCTAGATGTATATATAGAAGCATACGTATAATATAATTGCTAAAATCATTTAAAAATAATTAAATATGTTCAGTTGATATAGTAAATTAAAACAGAAATTTAGACAAAAATACTTATTGGATTTTTTATATAATGAAGATATAGCATATAACAAAATATTTAAAGCATATTTTTCAAATCCGTGCCAAAATTAATTACATGTATATATGTATATGCACATCTTTGTTTCTCCAATTACAATAAATGTAAGACTAAATCTTAAAATATAAAAGAAAATTACTTACTTTTAAAACTTTTGCAGTAAGCAAAAAAGTTTTTTAGTTCCATATTTAAAGTAATCAATGACATTCCAAAAATATTTGTTCATTTTTTTCCTCTCGAAGTTAGAACTCAACACCTTGAATTTATAGAATAAATATTGTATATCCAATCTAACCGTTTGATTTTTTTCGTTTGTACTCTTCCGGTCGTTTTTTTCTTTCTTTTTGAATAGTTATTAAGCAGACCACGGGGTTGACTGCTTGCATGCCATGTAAAATAATAATTAGACTACTTAAAAACTTCATGGAAAGAAAATTACACATGCCTGTTAAGGCTAAACCAATTGCTTGCTAGGTAACCACGTGATCTTAGTTTACTATCAATGGAATAGTCATGGACCAGGAGAATTGATAATTATATTTTATTATAAATGTAGAATTTTTACGTTATTTAATAATTACTCAGTTAAAAAAAAAAAAATATTGTATATATGTTTTCATTTCTCGAATAGTTTATGTTTATAAACATACGAATTATATATATGCACATTTTTTATACAATCTGCATATACTGCATCCGTTCTTTATTTTTATTATACGCACATATACTATGTCTACATGTAAATGTCTGTATATAACTTACAGTCAATTTAGATAACTATCTAATACTGGCCAGCAAGAGAGTATTTAGCTATTCTTAATTACAAAGTAAAAAGAAGGATATAAAAACACTGGATCATATTTCCACCTGGCAAAAAAAAAAAACTTGGTGAATAATTTCTTTCCTTTTATTATTTTTTAAAAAAGAATCTTACCATGTAGTGAAATAATTAAAAATAACATTTACGCATTGTTAGGCGAGAGGTCAACGCAGCCGCCTTGCAAGCAAGCAGTTGGTTGCAGACAGTTGTGTGGGTTCGCCTCCCGGCTGATGCTATGACATATGGAGAAAAAAGATATAACTATACAGATATAACGTGCATTATTAGAAAAGCATATATATGAACTTTTTGTCGATATTTATGAAGATGATTTTTTAGTATGATACTATGATCAAGTAAAGGACATTGATCATTACAGAGCCGATTATCTTTTCTCCATCTTTATAGTTAGCATCTGAAGGTTTAAAAGGAAAGAAAAAACATGAATTGTTCAATTCAGAAGATGGCACTTCTTCAACTATTAGTGAAAGCCATATTGCATTGATCTTTATCTACTGGTATTGGATAAATATTTGTAGCTAGAGAGTAAAACAGTAATAGAAAACAGCTCATATCCTCACTAATCAGAAATTGGCAAGTTTGGTTAGTAGTCTTCTATTGTCTCTTTTTTATGAAAAGGCTGCCCTGTGTGGTTTGATACAATAGGTAGGGGGTCCGACTTGGGGAATGGGGAAGTCTCAGAAACAATTATAGTGCTCACAGATTTGGTGCTTGAATTTCTTATAAACCCCATGAACAATAAAGCCATATGCCTTTTTCAATGAAAAGCTGTTAGACATATTCCTGTAGTAGCTTTTTATTAAAAAGGTTGTTTTATCTTTTACATGATAATTAGCTAGATTAGTTATGGGATGTCTATCTGGTATCAAAAATGTAATGTTTAGATACATTAATTTTATAATAATTATCCATATAGATTTTATGATTAAACCATATTAATAGACTTTTCTATACTATTAGAAGAGCCATATGGTGTAGAGTTTCAATTATCAGAATTTGATACTAATCATTTGGCTGAAGTTTGGAAATTTTGTCACATGTTTTATTCATTTTGTTAGTCAGATCACTGTAAATATATCTTGCTACCCAGTTATTGTTTAGAAAATAGGTATCTAGATATTCTTAGTTTTGGTGAACTACATTAATGAAGGAATGTACATTGAAATCATAAAAGACATCCACTCCAAGTTTTAGATGATGCTTACTGACTTATAAGAATAATCCTCTTTTACACTTTATTTCAATTTAATAAGTGTGCAACCACATAGTTACGCGCTAATAATCTTATTAGCAACAGTCTAAATAATATTTCCTTCAAGTATATAATTTCGTTAAAGTGTAAAATGTCTTCTCTTATTTTTCACTTTCATATCTCAAAACAATGAACTCATTTCAAAGCATCGATATGTTACAAACATTTAAAAAATTTTAAACTATTTATTTCACCGCACTTCCCATCAAGTATATCCAATGATATAATTAATATTTTTTGACATCATTTGTACTTGATTTTTTTTTCATTGATTTTTAAGATGTGTCTACTTTTACCAATCCATATCCTATATATCTGGTTTACAATTGATTGGAAAATCTTTCTAACTGGAGCCATTTTGATGTTCACAATTCCACTACTGTAATTCACACACTAAGTGCATTACGCCTCCGAATATATTGATAAGAGAAAGTTGAATGATTTAATGTCATGATATACCAACTGTTTTAACAATCTCAGATATCTTCTGAGTGTGAATGTTTTAACATTTCTTACTGTTTATACACTACATTTTAACTGATATTTATTGAAAGTTATATATAAATTGACAAAAATCAATCTATAAATCAACGATTCTTTTTTTTTTTACATAAGAAGATTTATTGATTTTTTTTTTTTTGCTAATATTTACCAAATTGCATTTAAACATACGAGTTTCTGCGTGATTTCAATGTTTTTATGCTGCAATTAGGGAGAATTTCATTTTCAAAAAAAAAAAAAAACCAACATATTTCATAAAGTTAAGGAGAATTTCATTAAAAAATTACATATTTCACACTTTATATTTCCAATATTACTTATTTGTAAACTGCAGAAAGGAGTTTGCTGTTAAATGAAAGGAGATCCATTGACTCCTTTTGGAGGTCTTAAAAAACCTAGGAGAGCAAATTCCCAATGTTCACCCAATATATTTTTGTTGTTGCAGCTGTTATTACTATGTGATTATTCATATAGAATATGAACATAGATGGATAGAATACAAACATGGATGAGCTGTTCATTAGGCAGCATGGTGAGTTTATTGGCTTTTTACCTCTAAATTTAAGATCAAGAAACACCATGGTCTTTCTTCTCAGTTGCCTGATAAGACAGAATGAATGTGTAAATGAATGAATTTTTTTTTCTAATAGATATTTACAATCAAGACAGGCAAAAATAAACCATAGCCTTATTCCCAAGAGTCTGCATACTCACCAGCTAAGGCAGTGGTTGGTGGCTGAAGTGGAGTAAGAATCCCCTGATTGTGGAAGCAGGCTGCCATTTGATGATGACTTTTTGTTTAGACAATTACAACTGCAGATCACTTTCAAGTGAAGGAAAATTGCAAGATTGGAAGAATTGTCACATATTAAATGAGACATTATTGGATTTTATGAAGTTAGAAAAAAAGGTGAAGAAAAGATTGATTTAAAAAGTGGGCATGTACTCTATTACAAAGGTACACATATTGCAAATACAAATCGAGTAGGATTCATTACAAATAAAAAGTGGAAGAACAACCTTGTGGAGATTGATGGTATATTGGAAAGAGTGGCAAGATTAGTTATTCAACTTAATAGCAGATATCAAATGCAGATAATTCAGATTTATGTATTATAGTGATGAAGTAATAGAGGATTTTTATATAGATGTATAAAAGACTTTTGATCAGACCAAACAATATTTTAAAATTGTTATGGGAAACTTCACTGCTAGAATTGGTAAACAATTGAAAGGTGAATGTGTTGTAGATAAATTTGGTTACTGTAATAGAAATGAGAGAGGACATAGACTTGTGGAGTTTGCAGAAAAAGAAAAACTTCATGTTATGAATTCTTTTTTTGAGAAAAATGTTTTAAAAAAATGGACATGGAAGCATCATAATGAAAGTACAGCAGAATTGGATATTTTGACTAACGGACAATACATATTTCAAGATTATAATTTCATTAATAAATTAAACACAGGAAGAGATAATCGATTAGTAAGATGTAAGATATAAGTTAATGAAAAACTAGAGAAACAAAAATTATTAATAAAAACATTATTGACAGTTGATATTCCTAATGTTCAGAAACATTCTAATGAATTTAAATTAGAACTTACAAATCCATTTCAAGTATTAGTAGATTTTAAACATGATTCAGATTTGAATGAAATTAATATGAAAATAACTGATACACTTTTAAAAACTGCAACAAAAATAACTGGCAGAAAAAAGCAGCAATTGACCATAGAATTTGCACGAGACTAAAGAATTTATGAAGAAAAGAAGGAATATGAAAAAATATAAAAATGGCTTAGTAAGAAGGTTTGAATATCTCGAATTTTGTAAAACGATGTGTAAAAGAGTTGATAATGATATAAGAAAGTATAATTGTGAATTAGGAAGGAAAGTTATAGAAGAGAATAAAATTCTCAAGAGTGTAAAACTATATTTTGGTATTGATAGGAAACTTATATCTGCAATAAGAAAAAAATATAGAACTATTACTAAAAAGAGAAATGACACCATGAAATGGATAAAAGAGTTCTATCAGTAATTATAAAAAACAAGTAGCCCCAGCAACTATTATAGTTTCTAAATTGTCCAAAATTTTAAATGAAGAAGTGAGACATGCAATTCAATTTATGAAGAAGGAAAAAGCTCCAGATAACGATGAAATTCTAATCTATATCTTTAAAAAAGCAGTTGAAAAAATATATTTTTTTTGGCAAAGTTATATACCAAATGTCTAAATGAAAAAGATGTACCAGATGATTGGGAAAATGCAGAATTATTATTAACATTTTTAAAAGGTGATAAAGAAGATATTAGAAATTACAGACCTATCAGCCTTTTGTCAATTTTATACAAAATTTTTACCATGATAATTACAACTGATCTACAGAGAAGTTTGGATTTCAATCAACCAAAAGAACAAGCTGGATTTAAAAGTAGTTTTAAGAAAATGGATCATATCCATGTATGGGGAGAAGTTATAGAAAGGATCAATGAATATGAATTACCATTATGCTTTGGATTTGTAGATTATGAAAAGGCATTTGATTTTATAAGCATATCTTCAGTGATTAAAGCATTGGATCATCAAAGTATATATCCAGAATATGATCATATTCTGAAGAATATTTATAAAAATGCAACAGCAACAATTAGATTACATAATGTTACTAGGAAGTTTAACATTGAGAAGCATGTAAGACAGGGTGACTCCATATCTCTAAAACTTTTTACAACAGTGCTACAAAAAGTATTTTGTGGATTAAAATGTAAGCTAAAGGAATAAAAGTAAATAGAGATTATTTAAGTCATTTAGATTTTGCAGATGATGTAGTTGTTTTTGTAAATAATGCTTAAGAGCTTCAGGAAATGTTGCAAGATTTACCAGATGAAAATAAGGAAGTCGACTAAAGGTGAATGTGAGATTAAAGTAATCTTTAATAGATTGTCTCAAAAGATAAAAATAAAGATAGATAAGGATGAGTTAGTGGAAGTTAATAACTAAAAATACCTTGGGCAGATTATTACTAATGATGGAAACATAATGGATGAAATTAATTATAGAATTAAATTTGGTTGGAGTGCTTTTGGTAGAAATAATTTAATATTAAAAGGAAATATGCCTATGTGTTTGAAAGAGAAGGTTTTTAATAAATGCATTTTGCCAGTTCTTACTTATTGATCTGAGACTTAGACACTTAATAGAAGAGCAATACAGAGACTTCAGACCATTTACAGAAGTATGAAGTGATGCATGTTAGGAGTAACTAGAAGAGATAGAAAATGCAATACATGGGTAAGAAAACAAACAGGTGTTAGGAACATTAATGAAATGATTAAAAGGCTGAAGTGGAGTTGGGGTGGACATATTGCTAGAACAGATAATAATAGATTGACAACTGAAATTTTAAATTGGATTTTAACAGATTGTAAAAGACCCAGAAAGAGACCACATATGAGATGGTTGAATAGAATAAGAAAGTGTATAGAGGTCATGTAGAGAAGAGAGACTAGAGTTCAGAGAAGATGGATTCAACATGGAGAGACCTTCATCTTGCAGTGAACTGATAATGGTTGATGATGATGATGTCTTAATTGCAAAGCCTGAGAACATTCACAAGGTTATTAAAATGAATACTTAGTGATTCTACTTTGGAAATATTAAATTAAAGTTTTTGTTAATTATGTCTACAATGAGTCAAATTTTATTCTTGCAGTTAGCATCCTCTCTTATTTAATGTATAAGTTCTTTGTGATTTTAGACAAAGTGACACTCATTTTAATAATTTTTATTAGTTATTCATTAGACTAGAGATTATCCAATAATGAATAATGTTTATGTAATGTAATTTTTCGTTCACCACTCTCACGCAATGTAAGGACTGGTTTCTATTTGCTTTTAACACCTTGTGGAGGGAGGTAATCATAAACATATGACCAAAGATATGTGAAAAAGATGTATGATTCCTAAGATGCACACTTTATTCCGAATTAGAATTCATTAGTTGACCCAGATCACAATCTCTTACACATATCTTTATCATGGTTCATAATATATATAGATAGCAATTTACTATAGTTTAATTGATGCGTCAAATATGCTGTCTTTACAATTTTGATACAAATCATGTAATCAAAGTATATTAATTTTTATTAGTCATTCATTAGATTAGAGATTATTCAATAATGAATAATATTTCTGTAGTATAATTTTCATTACACCACTCTCACGCAAGATAGGGACTGGTTTCTATCTGATTTTTAACACCATGTGGAGGGATAGAATCATAAACATATGAATAAAGGCATGTAAAAATGATCTATGATTTCCAAGATACACATTTTGTGCTAAACCAGCACTCATCAGTTGGCCCAGATTACAATCTGTTACACATAACCATTTTCCAGTATATATACATAGCAATTTACTATAGTTTAATCGATAAGTGTCAAATGTGATGCTCACACAACTTTGATACAACATACTTAATGAATGTATAGTAATTTTTATTATTCATTCATTAGACTAGAGGTTACACAATAATAAATAATATTTCTGTAGTGCAATTTTCAGTAACACAACTTTCACACAAGATTGAAACTGGTTTTTATACACTTTTAACACTAAGTCAAACATCCTACCTTGCATAAAAGTAGGGTACTGAAAATTACACTACATTAGAATTCTATACAAAATAAAAATCACCAGTTAAATTGGACATAGCATGGAGTTTATTTATTATTTTCACTTGCTTTTGATTTTGTTTTTAGAGTTGCTTTGTTTGTATAATTTTTATTATATTTCTTTTTTTATATTAATCTATGTGCTAAACATTTTATTTCTTTTTAACTTTTGAAATATTTTGTAGCATAAATAAAGAAATTAAAATCTAAGTCACATAATTGAGCATAAGAAATAGCATGGCCCAGTTTATCCATAAGCCACACAATCTCATTTTGTGGATTTCTTTTTATCCCCTGAATGAAAAAAGACATAAAAAACGTTTTGCAGACTTAGAAATGATGAAAAAAAAATTGACAAAAATGTTAAAAGGCATCACCTTGCAATATTTTCAGACCTACTTTGAAAAATAAAAAACACATACACCTTTACCCTGCTTAGCGATTGTCTACTTAGCAATATTTCACAATAGTGATCACCATCAATTTGTACCCACTATTTTGATGTACAATCGATTATTCACTATAACGATCGGGAAAAATTAAAAAAAAAAATGGGGGGGGCAGCCATCTTGAATTTTGTGTCACTGATGACATCAGAGAATAGGTATTTTAAATACCTTTTACCCAAAAGAAAAAGTACATTACTGTAATACGTATACAGGTATATGTATACTTTGCTGTAATTGTATAGCACATACAATGTTTTATTCATAAAGCACAATGTTAGTGCTGCATTCAGTATTTTGATTATAAAACTTATAAATTTAATATATATATATAATTACTGAATCTATAATACTGTATACATATAAGTGTTGAATGTCTTTAAAAAAATTAAACTTTATTTAAATATAATGTACAGTACTTGGATTATTTAAATAAAGTTTAATTTTTCTAGACATTCAACACTTATATTAGATGATGAAAACAGTACAACTAAAATACCATCACCACAAACTTTCAGGAAAACACTAAATACTAATATTAAATTGCATGTGTGTGTTCCTTAATTACGTACACCAAGTAGTTTCAAATCAAAAGAAAAATAACATTTTAAAATGAGAATGTTGAATTAGAAAAAAATTAAAAAGAAAAACCGATTGCATTTAAAATAAGTGTTAATAAATAATTTTTCTACACGAGCAGGGGGCGGGGAGGCACTATTACATTAGTTAAAATATACAGTGAGAAAAATAAACTTAGTGTATATGTTTTAGAAAATTAGAACAGATTTTTTTTTTTTTTTAAATAAGTTGATTTTTTTTTCTAAAGTTGACTGTCTTTATGTTCAATTAAATAATTTATAATTAAACATTGTTTTTTAATTTGACTAATTTCACATAAGTAATAAACATAAATGTACAGTACTGTAATACAAATTTTAAAAAACACACTTCAGTATGGATTTTTTTTTCATTACAATGAAAAACTTCTGCGGAAGAATATAAAAACTCTTAAATTCAAATTTAGTTTCACTTTCTCTTTCTTTTTGCTGTACTGTACTTTTTAAACAGTGAAAATATGCATTTTTTTTCCTAGTGATATAAAACTTTTCTTTTAGATACCGTATTTAGTCATCATTGCCATCAAAAAATCAAGAAAATCTTTGAGCTTGGAAACCAATGTGGATATTTTACATCGACTGAAATTGACCAATTTTTTCCCCATAGACCCCCATTATAAATATGTATTCTGTATACGATATTCTTGCTTAATGATGAGTTTTGGAGGACCAATTGCCATTGCTAAGTGGGGTAAAGGTGTATAGATTCATGCATTGCATTAAATGGACAGTACTTTGAAAGGAATTAAATTTGTAAAATACAATTTTTATTGCAAAATTTCAGTCTTTTTGTATACCTACCTCTTAGTATATTTTTTATATAAAAAAAATTTTAGTGTGTAGAAATAAATATGAAATTTCTTTAGACAAAACTTAAAATTTAGTTAGGTATTTGATATTCTTTAAAACCAATTCTATATAAATTCTGACAGTTAACATCAACAATGCTGGATCCATTTTAAAGATTATTTAAAAAAAACACTTTAATATTTTTTCTCAAATTTTAGCTTCCACATATTATATTTCAAAATACTCTATTATTTCAACATAAAATTTCTTACTTTTTATTTAAATTTGATTTCTACTAGGATATTTACACAGAATTGAGTACATATCATAGAAAAGTAATAAGAATTCAAAGTTAGTATAAAATGACCTTTGCTTATATAAATTTTGTTAAAAAATATACTGTTTTGCTAAGCAATCAAGTTTTTTATTCTTCCCTACAAGAGTCTAAAGTCTTCTGAAATTGTTTGAAGTCAATGAAATATTTATTTCTCGGACACTACTTGACACTTCATACTTTTCTTTCTAAAATCTGATTAGTCAATACAATTTACTTTCTAAGGACAGTATAATTGTTGTGTACAATAATTTCTATAATTTCATATTCAAATCATCTATCTTATTAATTTTAATTAAAGAAAATCATTTATTCAGAAAAAATAATTTTTGTTTAGAAATTAAAAGTATTTATACATTAAAATATATGCAGACATATAATTTCAATCATACATGTAATACTGTAACTAATTTAGTATTAATACACAAATATATTTTGTATAATAATTAAATAATTATTCAATAAGTATTAAAATGAAATGGAACAACTCTCTTACATACTCACCAATATAAACTAATAACACTATTTTTAAATTGCTAAACAATTTGCTATTCTTTTCTGCTTTATTTATTTTTGCATGATTTGCTTTGCTGTATTGAAATAAATATTCTCTTTATAATTTTACTATTATTTTAAAAAAAGTATATATAGCAAGCATATAATTCAGAAGTGCATGTTAAATGTAATAGTCACAATACATGTGCAGTATAATTGTCCAGTGCATTTGATAAATATTTGTAGCCAATAAAGAGAAGTATATTGCAGATTGGGAAGACATTATTGGCTAGAGATATTACTCCCCTTATGGCTTTGACACTAACTAAATTCTGTCACCTCTGTCCCCCCCCAAAGACATAAAATAAAATGCTACTTGATTTTGTTTTTTATTTTATATATATTTAATATGCACACCCCACATTTTATTTTTTTTTATTAATTGAGTACAAATAAATTTTCTGTTAATTAAATAATTATTTATAGTATTTTACTACAAATAGCTTTTGATCACAGTTAATTCTGAAATCTTATACATCAGAATCTTATGTAACAGCTTCCAAAAATGTCCATAATAAAATACAGTTTATCTATGAGAAGAAATTGTGTTAAATAAGTCCTTAATTATTTCATAAAATACATTTTTTTCCTTTAATATATATTTAAAATGCATCAGAGCAAGTATATTATGAAATAAATAATTAACAGTAGCAAACTTTCCATACAGTAGCACCACTCAGTGAAAGTCAGAGTAATCAATGGATGCAGGAACGTTTGTACATAAAATCCCCATCTAGTACATATTCATCCAATATCCCCAGATTAGTTTCTAGTTTGTGGTATTAATAATTTTTCAGAACACTATATTTTTTATTACACTCCTTCTTTTCTGCTAGATTTTTAATTACAGTTTGTTCTTTTTTATAAGAGTAATCAGCTTAATTTTATATTAACAATTTACAGCCAGTATATTTAGGAACTATATCATTTGGTACTAATCATTCATTTCACTTATTTTATAGATATACAATAATTTAATTGTTACTATTTTTTTTCTTTTCTGAACCAATGTAATATCTGGTAAAATGAAAGGTTCTAGTAAACTATTAACTGTGCAGCCTTTGGTGGTGCTGTTTCTGGGTAAAAACACAGAATTATACTGCTTTTGCAGCCGAACCTACGGCTAATATACGAGTGATCATCATATGTAGTGGTTATAATACATGGCCAATTCTTCCGCGTTCAATAACACTAAGTCTACTAACAATACTATGATCGTATAGTTTGCCGTTGATTTCATTGCGGGTTGAATTCCTATGCATATTGACAGAATTTGTATTGTCACTAGAATTTAAGATGAGAGTGTGAGCATTGTCATCTTTTTCAAGTGTTTATTTGTTGATGTTTATGATTTTCTGTATTTCCCAACTGAAAGATTTTTGCATACTAGTAATTTTCAGCATATTATTGATATTTGTCAAAAATTTTTTTTTTGGTCTAATTTTGGCTTTTTTGGGGGTCAAAAAAGGGAAAATAAAATTTCTCAAGCTCTCTGGCAGACGATTGGAGTTGTTTGCGGAAAAATACCGTTTCTGTCATGACTCGGATGAGAGTTGAAAAAGAAGAACAAAATGTCTACCATGTTATTATATTTGTGGGACGTCCCAAACAGAGAAAGTGAGGCAGTTGCATTTTTGCAAGCCCAAAACATCCTGCCATTCATTACAGTTGATTTAGTTCAGTCATATGTGGTTAATAAATTTATTTTCTGGAAAGAATTTGTGTTTTGTTTGCGATTATTTTTATCTGTAAATCATGTAATTAACACCCAGAATGACAGTGTTAAAAAGGGGCGGCATAGTTTGTTGGACATCTCTTGATTGATTGATTTTTTTTTTTAAAAAAAAAACTTCTTCTTTTGACATACCTATTCATTCCGTTTAGAAGCAAAAAGAGGTTTTTTGTTGTTGTTGTTTTAAATCAATAAACAGCACATTAAGTAGATTTTAAAAATGAACCCAAGCTTAATTTTTGTTGTTAAAAAAGAATAAAAATACCGGACGTTTTATTTGTTACGAAAACAAAAAATCTTTAACAAACTTGTACGACTCTTAAAAAAGATAAATAAATAAATCCTACAGAATGTAACAAAACCGGTTAACATACATATTTTTTGTGTTAAAAAAACAATATTGCGATTGACTTTTTGGTTTTTGTTTTGGACGTTTTATTTGTTATTATTAAAAAAAGAGGAAAAAATCAAAACCCGCCGCCACAAAAAAAAACCACGTATTTATAAATCTAAGAGAAAAATGAAGTCCCGTTTTATTTATTATTATTAAAAAAAAAAAAATCAAAACCCCGTTTTATTTGTTATTATTAAAAAAAACAAAAAAATCAAAACACGCCATCCAACCCCCCCCCCCGTATTTATAAATGTAAGATAAAATACCAAACAATTCTTTTTGTTTATAAGCAAATACGGACATCTGAGGCAGAGTTTGTCGGACAGGTTTGAATTTTTTGTTGCTAAATCAATCAACAGCAAACCCCCTCATTTTTAACATAATTCAAAAAGAAAGTGTCGATTCTAATTTTAAATAACAACAACAAAAAAAAAAGAAAGTCGTATGTAAAGCAAATTGTGTATATTTGAGATATTCCAAAAAAAAGTTAAAACTGTCCCTTATTACTTTGAAATGTATCGAATCCAAAACAAAAAAATAAAAGACGTCTGTAAAAAAGAAACAGTAGATTTAGAATGGAACCCCCCCCCCCCAAATAAAGGCATATGTCAAAAATTATGTACTTTTGAGATCCAAAAAACAGGTCAAAGTCTCCTTTATAGTTTTAAATTTATCAAATGAAAACCAAAAAAATAATTATGTCCAAAACAAACAACAACAATATATTAAAAAAAAAAAATTAATTATGTCCAAAACAAACAACAACAATATATTAAATATTAAAAAAAAAAATTACAGCCGTATGTCAAAATATGATCTATTAGATAAAAAAAATCTAGCAGCCTGGTAATATTATAACGCTCTGTTTTTAACTAGAAACAGCGCCACCAAAGGCTGCACAGTTAATAGTTTACTAGAACCAAATGAAAATACACACAAAAAAGGTAGTTTCTAATAATATTTAGCTTTATTCTGCCTAGCATATAATAATAATATATTGAAAGCATGTTAGGCAATAATAAAGCTAAATATTAAAAAAAAACTATCTTTTCTCTGTGTATTTTCATTTTATCAGATATAGAAAAAATATATACCTTATGCTACCATAGTTATGAATTGATATTTTAATGTGGATATAAATATTAAAAAATACTCTCTATATACAAGTAATACTAAAAGCTTTCTAGCTTCAAAATCAAACTGATCATAATTAAATCATATAAATAGAAAATTCTAATTGTTGATTGTGTGAGGATGTTCATTTGTTTCAAATCTTCAGTATATTTGATTATTATAACTTTATTATGTAACATATTTATGTAAGAGAGATCAGTCAGAGACATTTTTACAAGGCAATAGCTTATGATTTATAATAATATTTAGAGAGATTGAGGCAAATGTGGACGATTTGGTGCTGCCACAAATGTATATTAAAGATAAACTGCTTTAAATATATTACTATACTTCAAAGATCTCCTAACCAATGGGGAAAAAACATTACTTAATAGGCATGTCAATTTCTGGCTAGTAAATTCTGAATAGCAATATCTGAATAATAACAAATATTAAATATATATAACACATTCTGTTAAAAATTAAAAAAAGCTTAGCAATATTTATCCTTCATACTTGTGAAGTGCCAGTGTTATTAAAATGAAAAGGTAACTCTTCAAACCATAAAAATGCATTTAAATCTTTCACTAATTTCTTTATGGAGGCACACATTTGACATAATTTTTTTGAAAATTTTAATGCAATTTATTTTGCATTGAAATTTAAACAATAATAAAGATTGTGACACTCCTTAAAACATTAACCCTTCTGCACAGAGACAGCTTTAATTGACTTTTCTGGTGAGCATTTTGTAAACTTTAACATTTCATATTAGTATTCAAATCATGACTATATATCAGAATGTATTACATTCAATTTAATATGGCAGAAATTTTCAATTACAAGTGAAATACATTCTAAAAAAATATTTTTTAACTTTGCAAATATTGAAAAAAATTTATAATAATAAAAAGGAACAATTTCTTATTCAACAGCTAGGAAAAGAGCAGATTAATTTCATAAAATCCATGTTTCTTTTTTTAATTGAATTTTATATTTAAAATGTGCAAAATAAATATGAATGTCTGAAAAAATCTACCAAATTATTCTTTAAAATATCAAATTTTCAAATAATTTTTATGAGATTAAACATGTTCTAACAATTGGTTGGTGTAACATGTTAGTGATGAATTTGAAAAGCATGTTTAATGGAACTCCATAAATTGCTTTGTTAATGTCACACTAGCACTTTTTCTTCTATTTTTTTAAAAAAAGCATATACATATAAAGTAGAATTATAATCATGTGTAGTTTTGATTTTTAATAATTATTACACAATTATTATGCAAAAATAATCATGAATCTTAATTAACTTTATAAAAAGAATCATGTTTTTAATCATTCTAAAAAATTTCTCAAACTAATCCTGCAAAGCATATGGAAATCCAATAACAATTAAGAAAACATCAAGGTGTTGCTAAATATATTTGAAGTCATGACATTTTTAATTATACTGATATCTTTAAATTATTTTTGGAATTAAAATATTAGAATAAAATATTTACAAACTTTACAATTTTAAAAAGTCAACTACAGCACTTTTTGTCAATTTCTTCTTATAAATCCCCAAGAGATGATAAATGACTGATTAATGTAGAAAAAAATGATAAAATACTGTTAATGCCTTTACCATTTCTCAGTACTACATCCCTATTGGCAGATTGAATTAAAGTTCCAAATTTTTGATTGGTCAATTATAGAATCAGCAATAAAATATATATTTGTCTGCGTAAGCTTGTGGTTAAACACCTGTAGAGGTCGCTACTATCACATTTTACACACATATTCTTGAGGTTACAGCCTCAGTAAATATTACTTAGATTATTAAAATAAATATGAAAGTTTCAAAATAAATAAATTTCTATTTATAATTGATAAAAATACTGTATAGCTGTAAACATAAAAACATATATTTGTCATCCAATTATACATTGCAGCTGAATATTATATAATTGTCGAGGCAATTGTATAGTATTAATTTCCCATTGAGGAATTGTGTGATCAAGTTGAAGCATTAGAATATCTAATTAAAATCTTACTTGGTTGAACCTACAAAATATGTCTTATATATACAAAGAACAAAAATATGTAAGCCAAAAAAATCTTACAATTAAAGTATATTTTTCAAAATTTTGAATTATTTGAAAATTTTTAAAGATTTAAACTTCATTATCTGAGATGATTCAAATTAATTAAACAATTAAAATACCAAAGGATAATATTGTTATGAGATATGAAAAAAGAAACTATATTGTATTTTTTTTAATATTGAATAAAATTGCTCGATGGAAAATTGTTTATAATATTCATAACTATTCCGGTTAAACATTATTGAAATTAATATATGGATTGAAAATTGGAAACTGTTAAATGAAATTTTGATTATCATATAGTTGGTGGCCTAGCGGTTAGCATAGCTGCCTTCCAAGCAGCTGGCCCGGGTCCGCTTCCCAGTCAACGCATTTGACATATGAAAAAAAAGTAGTTTTTATTATAACAATTAACATATATAAAATCAATTTTAAAGTTTAAGTTTCAATTTTATAAACTTAAAAAATTCTTAAGTAGCAAAAAATATAATTTTAATTGTTTTCTTTTATATTCACTTATTCATTAGGTGAATTAATTTTTTTTTAAATTTTTTAATTAATTAATTGAATTATCAACCAAAAATTGTTCAAAAACAAATACATCATTGTTACTAGTAAATAAGTGACTTGTTTTTTGATACAGGAAATATAAATTATTATATAGGATGATATGAGACAAAGGAAGAATGTAAGAGATGAAAAATTATTTCAAAGAGTAGTTTGTTCTTCTTTGTATTCTTTCCAATTGTAAGCAAAATAATTGAAGGTGGAATTCAATCTATATCTGCCAATGTTTGAAATTACCACATATTTTCTCAACTTCAAGATAAAATTTAGATTTGAGTTTATAGATGAACTAAAACCAGCACTGAGAGATTAACTTATCATTATCATTTTTATTGCCAGCCATAAAAAATATTCACTGCTCATTTGAATTGTAAGATGGTTTTCTAATTGTCAACATTAGTTGAATCATTAACATTGTCTGGAAATGAGATTTTGGGGAAGATGGGAGTCAATAGTCTTATATTAACTAAAGAGATGTGGAAAAATGAAAATCAGTCAGAGGATTAAATAAAAAATGATATCGTGAATAAAATTAAACTTCAAAGGAATAAAATTCAGTAAAGCTGCAAAATGAGAGAAGTCAGTTGTGCAAAGATTTGAAAATAAACTAGAATAATTAATCTGCTAAGAAGACAGTTATATTGAACAGTGTAAAAAGCATGTTTATTAAAATTAAACCGTGTAAGGGTAAAAAAAAAAAGGTGAAACTATGGCCACACGAAGAGGTAATATTAGTATCCACTGAAAATTAGTAAAATCTTAATCTCCATTGCATCTTAGTTAATTCAAATATTGCAAGATGCTAGTATTTAATTAATAATAGATTAATTAATTTGTAAACTTTTTCACAATTATTTTTTTAATTTCAATTTACAAGTGTTAAATTTACTCCACCCATAATTTCGATAACGTTCACTCTAGATAAATACATCAATGAAAAGCACTAATATTTCTTAAACTAGATATTGCCTTTAACCCAGATATAAACTTTAAACCTCAGTTAAGGAATAATATATCTGAGTTTTTAATAAAACACACCCAGATAAATAGTCAAATAAAAAATAGTCATAGATCACACGACCCCATTCTTTTAAGCTTGTAAGATATAAACAATGAGCATTGCCAATTGCTCAACAAGCTTTCTGATAAATGCTTAGCCAGTGAAAGCATTTAAAATGCTTTCTCTGGCTAAGCATTTATCACAAAGCTTGTTGAGCAATTGGCAATGCTCATTGTTTACACTCACATAAAGTTTATACTTCTTTTAAAGTTTTTGTGAAAATTGCATATATATATTAAACAATGTAAATTTTTTTTTCATAAAATATGAATGTAATTAACAAATGTTTTTTTTTTTTTTCAGCAATGTGTTTATATATTGGAAAGGATAACTCTTTAAATACTTTTTATCTCCTAAGTTACACTCTAGCACAATATGAGAACACCATATGATCACCATTTCCTATGCTTGCACAAGCCATTAAAACAGAGGCTGCCACCCAGTGCAAGCCAGAGTAGTCAATAGGTATTGAATGAGTAAGCACTAGATAGGAATTTTATGTACAGACTTTATTGCATCCATTGATTACTCTGGCTTTCACTGGATGGCACTACTGTATGGAGAGTTTTAATTTGAAAACACTGAACTTTTTTCTTATAGATGATTTACAACCACAAGTCTAAAGAAGCTATATGTTACTGCAGTCAGGCATCCAATGGAACAATGGATGAATACACGTACTACTCTTTTATTTTAAATAACACTTTAATGAATTAACAAATTATGATAGTAACAAAAAAAATTATTGTATATACAAATCTCATTTCATTCCCAAATCAATACAGTAAGCATATACTTTATAAATGCTTCCTATACATACAAAATCATCCCTATAGATTACATCTAATTGCATATATATCCCTATCTGGATATATTACTTTATTTATTCTCTCCCATCTTTGTAGTCAAACCTCTAAGTCTCGAAATGTCATTGAAGGTATTGGAGCATTATTATCGTTAAAACAAATGAAGCTGATTTGTGCTAGCCAGTATTATCTTTATGCTAAATGCAGATAATTGAATAAGAATGGTAATTGGTAGGAATATGTGTATATATATCACTGAAATCATATTTTGAGTAATCAAATTATTTGAGTCTCCGATAAAGAATAGTTCTGCACTGATCTAGTTACTGACCAATGTTATGCTAGATGAATAAAATTTTGTTTGTAATGATCTTAGCATTGTCTCCTTAACTTGCAGTTAATTATCTGGTGCATAATGACTGCTCAACATGTGTATGATGACCGGCTGATCAGCTTCATCAACAGCATTGTTGACCTCCGTGTTCCATCAATATCCCGTCTAGTACAATATATTGCGATATACTATATAATCAAAAAAATGTCTGTGCAGTAAAGACGAACTCATAAACTTATTTTTTTATCCCATTATATATATATAAATTTATTTCTATAAATATATATTTTAAAAATTCGCTATATAAAATATATAATAATTATTCTTTAGTAAATATATAATAGTATTTCATTCGCATATGAGTGTAAATGAATATGACTAACCATATATTGATATATTGATCTTTGATCTTAGATGTAAAATACGAAAGTTACCTTCTTGAGTCATATTAATTCATTTTAGGTAGAATGCATTTTTGTAAAGTATTTTAGGATAAAAGTTTTCTTTTTAAAATAAAATAAAATCTTCATCTAAATATAAATATATTTGTAGGTATTAAAAATATTACAGTAAGTTATCATCAGATATTTTATGAAACTATCTATATATGTGTCCATGTGTAAGCAAACTATATCTAATTCAATTTTCAAATTTATCTAAATATTTTTTTTTTAAAGATAAAACAGGTTCTTTCCCTTTTCATTTAGAAGATGATGAATTGATTATACATGCGGCAAAGTCACGTTTTTTCAAAGTAAAATAACTTCCACTGTTGATTAACTAGTTATTTAGATATATATTAATAACAAATATCTATTATAACATCTTCAGCAAAATAAAACATCAAATATTCTTAAAACTTACCGTTTTTCTTCGTCTTTCAAACATCACATTTAATTTTCCACTCATTTTTCTCTAATAATGTATGGTCGGCTTCAACACGTGTGTTTACATTTTGTTTCCATGGTAACCCCAATAGTAGATACGAAAAGCATTAACGATGAGTTCAAAGGGATTTAGAGAAATATATACAGTAGTGATGTATAAGTTTAATCTTAAAAACCGAAAGTTTCTTTTTAATATTAAAAGTGACTTACGCAGTTTAGTCACGCCTGTTGACATAGACTTATTTAAATAAATTTCCTGCCTATTTCTGATATCGCTTATAAACAAACAATATTATGACCTTCATTAATTATATATGTAAAATAAATTTAAGAAAATTTAAAATTATTATTACAGATTATACAATATTAAAGAAAATATCTACAGAAAAACAATCATTATAAAAATATTTTAATTTAAAACTAATGTTATGTGAAAACGCCGATTAAAAATTCATCCATTTCAAAAAATAATAATAATGATTTTATTAAAAGAATATATGAAAGGTATTAATCTTTATAATCCTAATAATCCTCAAATCAGAGATAAGTTAAAAATTGGATTTTTTAAAATTTAATTCAAATTAACGCTATAAAAAAATTTAAATACTGCATAAAGTTTTAAATATAGCTTGCGATTACACCGTTTTTATTTGAAGAGAATAGGAGTATAAAATAGAGTGCAAACCAGTGGCTTCTAATTAAAAGAAGGACAATTGGAGAATACTTTGCATCATCTTATTCTGGAGTCTTATAAGCAATCATAAGTAGAATAATTTATAAAAAGATCGTGAACCTCTATATTTATCCCAGACTCTTAGCATAGAACCTATTTATATGAAAACATTAAAAAACTACCATGAAAAACTAATATTTATTTTTTAATAAATGTTTATGATATATTATTTTTTTTGTATCACATTATAATGAAGTGCAAATCTTTTGTGCAACAATTTATTTTTACTGTAAGACCTAATCTCGGCCTCGGGGTGACCTTTGAGCGTTCCATCATCAGATTTTCAATTGGATGGACGGTTGAAGAGTTGGAGTGTGGAGTGGATTGAAGCCTGTCCATTAAAGTATGAAGATTGGCTATCTTAGTATACATCTGAGCACTTGTTGCGTATATGTGTAGAGATGATAATCTGGACCAACTGATGATAGCTGGTTTAGCATGAAATACGTATATTGGTGATTATTTATCTTTTTGACATATATATGTTCAAGTGTATCAGTGTTATGAGATAGAATGGAGAGTGGTGGGTAGTGTGAAAGTCTGTGCTCATATACCCTATATATTACATATATTGATACAGGTATATAATAACCTGTATTTCAGTTATTAAAAGAATAACCAAAACATATAGATAGAATACTATGTAAAAATCATTCATATATATGTAAAATATTTATATTATTAGTACTCTGTGTTAGCATGTTTGTACAGTACTTCAAATATTTTGTTTCATAAATGAAGTGTAAATGCAACCAATTGCTAGATTGTGGTAGTGAGAGGTCATTGGTATGATTAAAAAAAGACATATGGCTTTATTGCTCAGGCAGTCATAAGAAGTTCAAACCCAGAATTGAAAGCATCAGAATTGATCCTGTGGCCTCCCAATCCTAAGTTGGATGCTCTATATGCCAAACCATGTGGGCTATTGATATGACAAAAAAGCATTATCAATAGAATTGGTTTAAAAATATTACCCTGAAAATAGATTTTTATGATCGAATAGTGTACCTACCTGAGATATACAAAAAGGTAAAAATATCTCAGAGTAAAATTGAAAAACACTTGACTATAACGCCCTTCTTGTAGCCTTGTTAGAACTTTACATATTATTTTAGGTACAATTTCTTTTTCCCCCCATATGTCAAAGCATTGGCTGGGAGGCAAATCCACAACCATCTGCAACCAACTACTTGCTTGCAAGGCGACTGCACTGACCTCTCAGCTAACAATGCTTGACAGGTACAATTTCTTTATCAATCAATGGAACAGTTTTTTTTTTATAATGTATGTGTTTTTAATCTTTAACATTTTAAAACATTATTCTACTAATATTCCTTAAATTTTCTATGTATTTAAATTGTAATAAACATGAAAATAATTCACATATTTTACATTTGTGATGCTGTTTTTCAGCTCTGTAATTTTGTGATTCCTATGTTAGGTGATAGGATAGATTAGTATATAAATAGCCATACTATGTTTACAATATTGTTTACTGTGCTGTCCTATAAGCATCAGTACTTTTCAACATGTACACACACACACACACACACACACACATATATATATATATATATAGACACTTTTTAACATAAATATACAGAAGTCTATGATGTAACTTAATTTAAAAATTACAGTATATACATAAATTATAATTATTAACAAAAATAATTTAAAAAAAAATTAGTTGTGAAAAGACAGTGTAATAATAACATGAGGAAGCACACATAATAAAGGAAACTTTGGTTTGTATTCATTTACTTTATATAAGTTCAACTGCTGATATGCAATCATTGATTATATGTACTATTTTGATAAGTTCATTCAAACACATTTTTTCAAAAAAAATTAATATCATAATAATAAAGGGGTATTGTATCTTTCTTTATTTTTGTTATAGAAATAGATGATGATGAAGTGTTAGATTACTGATCTTTAGATGATATTGATGTATTATATGGATCAACTATTTGATATTTATTTGTCAAGCATTGGTGGTTGAGAGATCAATGATGGCTGCTTTACAAACAGTTGTCCTGGGTTAGTGGGTTCACTTCCCGGCTAATGCTATGACACATGACAAAAAAACTATTTGATATTTAGTCTATTATTTATATAGCACAGACTATGTAGGTAGTATTATAAGAAAGGAACCAATATCTGACCAGGTACTTTTATGAATTTACATGCACTCACACAAGAGCATCAGTTTGTATAGCATAAGTGTATGCATTTGTTTAAAGCTTGATTATATATAAGCCAACATTCACTCACCACATTAAAACCAGGGCTTTAATCTATTGTTTTCCTGAATTATAAATTGTTAATTAATTGTACCAACGTATTCATTTTGTAGCAGGAAATATATAGATTCTCATTTCCAACCACCTGCAATTAGAAATACATAGTAAATTTGGAATTTACTGTAATAAGTCTATATAATTTACTTAACATTTTATAATTCAGGCCTACAATAGATTAAAATGCTGATTTCAGCATGGTAAGCTAAGATTGGCTGATATATGGATAATCTCTAAGCATAAGCATACACTTATGCTTTTCGAACTGATGTTCATGGACGAATATACATAAATGTGTAAATGTGCATAACTGAATATTTGTTTCTTCCTTATAATATTTTCATATTTCTTTCAATTCTATTAGAAAAAAATATTAGCAACTTCATTATTGTTAGATGAAGCTTTGACAATAATATTAATGTTTTCCAAGTCTGCATTGATTTTTGAAGCTATACAACCATCTCCTAATAAAAAGAGAATGATTGAAACCATTCTTTTCAGTTGAACTTTGGCTAATTGTTTCATCTATGTTAAAAAATTTTCCAATCCTCTATGAATCCCTCTACTGAGATATTTTTTCAGTTTATCTATCTAAAATTTAATATTTTTTCAATTTTATGCCAAAATATTTTTTATTGTAGATAAACTTTAGCCATTTCAGGAGAGTTAAACAAATTTTGCTTTTTAAAGAAAGCATTTCACGAATTTTCTAAAGCTTGGCAGAAATACTACAATCACTATATTTATACTTTGAAGTCATTAACCATAAAATTTTAAACTTATAACAAGGGTGAAATATTGAATGTATACAGCAGTCTTACTTAGATTGCAAAATCTTGATTAAATTGAGAGCACACAATTTGACAGGGCGATGCAAGACAATAAGATGATTGGTAATATCCCTATAAATACTAATTACACATAAAATTTACATCTTTGTAATAAATGTATGAATAAACTAATATTTTTATTTTTAATTTGTTTGCTATATTTTTGGATAGTGTAGGAGTCAACCAGAAAATGTTGAGACAACACATTGTACAATTGATTCACAAACTACAACAGCCATATGAAGTTTTGGTAAACATCAAAAATTAGTTAAAGAAGATGCATTTGATATAGGTTAAAGCCTGTCTTAAAAGTATTTACATATTCTCCCTGTGCACTTAATAAACAATTATATCTTTATTTAAAGAAGTGTATGATTTCTAGATTTGATATTAAATTAAGTTCAAATGCAAGCTAAAGATGTTTGTCAATGTTCAGTATTGTGTTAGTGTTGTCATGATTATGCTGATAGGTACAGCACAAAACAATAAAGCACCAGATACCAAATTTGAACAAAGTAATGATTTTTATTTTAACATTTCTGTAAATAATTACAAAGTAATTCCCTTGGAGATCTTAGGAAAGAGTGCCATTGTTTCTTTAGGTTTCTTTTCATTCTGGAAACTACTCGTAGCACTACTTTTCCAGTTTTGTGTTCTTTTGATGATAAAAAGTGAAATTAAAATATTGATTTATTAGTTCAAAAAAAATCTGAAGAGGTCAGTAGTCTGAAGTCAAGATATTCAAAGTAATGTAGTCCTGATTGCCACATTGATGCTTGCTAAATACTTTTTTTCAGGCTCCAAGATTATTTGCAATATTATTTTGAGAAGACTTTTTACCAAATGCAGAAGTTGTAAAAAAAAAAAAATAGATTTTTTGACTAGTTTATTTAAATATTTATGATTATTTTTACACAATATTTGTATAATAACTATTTAAAAATAAAAAGTGTGAATGACTGCAATTTGATTTTATTCAATTATATTTTATTTTCAAATATATAAGTTAACAAATTTAATCATAATAGTAATAGGAAATACCCCCCCCCCCCCATATTTTTAAACATGGAAGTCTGTTTTATTTGTGATATTTTAAAAATTATACAATCAATTTTAAATTTAGAACAGAATTTGACAGATTTACAATGACATCACATTAACTCATTATTGTTTTAAAAGTGATGTTCAATAAACAAAGATTTCAATAATTTTCATGTTCACCAGCTTTGCCAGCTTTCCTTTGCACTATCCAATCAGAAAAAAGTTCATTGTTTTCATTATGTATTTCACTTTATTGTTATTTTTCTACTTTTGCCAAGTTCAAATACAATTTTATTAGGATGTTTTTTCTAACAAATCCAATCCAATTTATTAAATTGTAATATAGAATAAAAATTTAATATGAAAAATAAATGTTGAATGATTACAAAAATTGCCACTAGAGGGAACAATGGCAATGCTTTCACCAGTTGAAGAATTATGAAATGATTTTTTAAGAAAAATATTTACAAATTTACTGCCATGTAATATATTATAATAGAATGACATATGTTTAGTAACTACAAGTAAAGAATGAAATGAGTAAGTATAGAGAGACTAACGACAGCAATGTTCATACTTATAAACATTATTAAGCAAATGCACCTAGTCCTGAACTAGTATTTGAGCAGTAAATGAGTGACATCAGAATTTACTCCCGTGGTGATTAATTATAGTAAAATTGTAATTTCCAATAAGAGTCAAATTTGATAATGCGTGCGTTAAATATTGAGAAATTTATAATAATTCATGTAACTTAAACCCCAAGAGAAAATATTTACTAATGGATAAAAACTCATGATTTTCGCTTATATGCTGATTGTCACTACACAGATATTTGAGCATGAATCTAGGAATCATAAATGTAGAATCAACCAAATGACCACAGGTTTAAACTAGCAAAATTAATAAAGTTATAGTTGATTGCTGAAGATACTTGAACAGGAATCTAGATTAGATTCAAACAAATAACTATACATTGAAACAAACTAAATCTGATTAAGTTATAATTGATTCTTTAATTAAAGGAGATTTGAACATAGAATTTTAAACTTTCTTCAGCTCTCCTCTCCATCTTAAAATAACCAATATGCATGACCACACACATGTGAATAAAATAAATTATCTCCAATATACATATTTCATGCTGAATCAGCACTCATCATTTGGTCCAGATCATCGTCTCCGACACATGTATATAACCAATATTCAATTTATATTAAGATAACAAATCCTCAAACTTTAATGGAAAACATCAATCTTTTCCACTCTCCAACTCTTCAGCCATCCATACCATTGAAAATCTGATGATTGAATGCTCAAAACCTCATTGGTGCCAATATTGTTGTCATGCCCATATTGACCTTAAGTCACTCTGACTACTTTAAAGAAATGAACTTACTGATTTAATATTGTAGAAAGGTTAGTGCAGCTTGAGTTAAAAATAAATAAGCTAAGAAAAGTATATTCACCTAGACAACTGATCAGGAAATCTTATAAAATTTGCTGATAATGAGATATTTCTTTTAAAAAAAATGTCTCTATTAATCAGGATTTTTCTTTCTTATTTATTTTTAATAAATAAACAAATTTCCAAATTTTATCAAAATATTTTTCTTTTCTTTTGCATTATTGATGAATTTAATCCATGTTATCATAAGAATATTGTAGAAAAGTTTTGCAAATGTACTTACATTTCCAGATCTTACTCCACCTTTTAAGTCGTCTTTCATTGAAAATCATAAAAATTACTTTTTGATTATATACTAGATGGTGTTAAGAACCATTTTTAATTTAATATTTTTAATTCTCTCCTTTGCATTTCTATCCTTGCTGAAAATCCACCTTACTGGACACTTTAAATATTACTATTATTAAAGAGAAAAAAGTACTTTTTATAATACAGTTTGGAGTTTACTTGAAAAGTGTTTATTACATATATTAATGGATTAGTTTATTTACAGTTAAACCTTAAGTCTTGGAAACTTTATAAATAATACTTTCTATGTGGTCATCTTGAGCATTTAGGGTTTTAATAATAATAGCATTTACGTGATTACTTAGACTGTTTTCTTTTTCTATTTAGGGTAAAGATGGACTAAAAGCTGAAGATATAGAATGGCCTATATGGTAAAAATTTTCCCAGATTTTACATTTGTTGCCCTCCAACATGTATAATTCAGTGTAGTGACTTTATTGGTTTTTCTATCTTGGAATTTAAGTCCGTGAAGCAATGTGATCTTTCTTCTCAGTTGCCTGATAGTTTTTAACTAAAACACCAGTTGATTTTTTATGAAATCAGGATGAATGGATGCCCACGTATTTTTTATTATATAAATAAGTATAGAGAGAGTGATATATATAGGTAGGTAATTACAATTTACAGGAGGCTGTAAATTACCAAAACAGCCATTGGTAGCCAAAAATGAAGGGTATTAAGAATCTATAATTGCAGATTCCTATTATCACTCAATGATTATTTTTTACGTAGACACTTTTATAGATTAAAAAAATGATTATATGAATTGGAAGACCTATTTAATTTTGAATGGGATATTGTTGGAATTTGTGAAATTAGTACAAAGAGTAAAGGGGCAGTTGATTTGAAATGATAACATTTACTTTCCTATAAAGACACAAATATCAGAAACACAAGTGCAATGGGGATTATTATAAATAAAAAATGAAAAAAAAATCATTATAGAGATTGAGCATATATGACACAATGGCTAAATTAGTTATTTAAATTAATAAAAGATATCAAATACACATAACCAGATTTATGCTTCAATGAGTTTTAATGGTAATGGTTACGGTGAATGTTACTGAAAGTACACCCACCTTTAGATTATAAAGAAGAAAAAAACATTTCATTACATGGATGAACAAAGATATGCAAATTTGAGTTACAAAAACAAATGAAGGGAGAAATCAATATTACAGTAGTGTATCTTTTACCATACCAAACAATTTAAAATTGTGATGAGAGGCTTGAATGCTAAAATTGGAAAACAGTTAAATATTGAAAGTTCTGTGAATAAATTTGATTATAGTGTTGAAATGAGAGCACAGACTTATAGAATTAACAGAAAAAGCAAAACTGTATATTATAAATTTATTTCTTTGTGAAAAATGCTAAATAGAATTGGACATGAAAACATCCAATTGAAAATACAGCAGAATGAGATTATCCAAGTTTATGATAGATGACCCTAGAATGGAAACATGCTCTTACCTGTACTTTTTAAAGATAATTTTGATTTGCAATTACAACTTTTTATTTATCATGTGTCATAGCATCAGCCGGGAAGCGAACCCGCTAACCTGGGTCAACTGCTTGTAAAGCAGCTGTCGCTACCTCTCGACCACCAATGCTTGACATTTTTATTGAAAACTAGGAAAAAGGAGAGAAAAGAAGATGAAGCCTGCATTCAAATTTTAAAGTAATGATGGTTTAAAACTTTTATAACAATTTACTTATAAATATTATTCAACATAGCAATTATAATTACCATTGCATTCTGGTTCTTTTTAAAAGCAGAAACTCATAAATTATGTAACAAAGCACCACCTATGTTAAAATATGAATTAATATCACAAACAATTTTCTGTTATTTACTTTAAGTAAAGCTAAAAATAAAGCAACAATAATATATTAGAAGGGAGAAGGGTAACTAGCAATCTCCCATAAAAGAAAAAAAAAGGCATTAGTTTCAGGTTAGACAATTCCTGAATACTCAGGTTTGGGCAATTTTCCATCCTGACATAATCCATTAACTAAGAATAAATACCATTTGACCGACCAATGTTAGATAGTTTGTTAGGTTGGCTACCAGAAATAAAAATTTTATCTGATTGTAGCCTGAAATAGAACTCATTTCACGAGATTATTAAGAATTATATATATATGAAAATAATTTTATTCTTTATTTCAAAGTATGAAAGATATTTTAATCACGTAGTTATTAAAGTAATATCTGTCGACATAATAAGTACTTAGCAAACTCATTTGAGCAAATAAAAAACTATCATTTCAGTTTATAATCTTATCAATAAGCCGAAGACAATATTATATGATGTAAATTGTTAGATTTTGTAATTACTTGTAATTTTAAGTCTGAAAACACATTTTGTCAATCTCCATTAGGTGCTTTTTTTTTATATGGAAAATGTAAATAGTTGTTTTAAACCTCTGACGAAAACTGTTATTCTTTATTATAGCATAATAGAAGCCTGTCTGACATCAGGCAGATGGATAAGGTAAATTTATTTGTATAATATAAAATGCAAAAACTTTTTTATTATAACAGCCATAGTTCACTCAATCTTCCACCTGTTATTTATTTAAATATTAACATAAAAGAGTTGATTAAACTCTTTTGTAAAATAAATATTTTTAAGAGTTAAAGTGAATCACCTGATTAAAATCTAACATTCAAAAATGTGTAATTGATAACAGAATATTTACAAGTTATATCTATAAATAATTTTTTATATAGAAATATTATGCCAGAACAAACAATCTAATTTTTGTTTTAATAATAACTATAGACTCAGGGGTGGGTGGTGGGGGTGGCGCAAAAATACACCAGTCATCAATGTTGAATGCTGGATCATATTATATTCATATTTTAGTGACGCATTCATATGACCAATCCCTATTAATAGGAGATCTTAGCATTTTAATATCTAGAGACCATTTCATTAACCAATACTAGATGGTTAGTTGTTTTAAAGACCTACAGAGGTCACTAGTGACAATTTTTTCGGACGCTCATTGCTAAGGTTTACAGCCTTGTTAAAACTATTATTCAAATATAATTATAAGTGCATCTAAAAAAATTTAATTTCATCTAGATATGTTTACTGTCTAACATTTCCAACTATAGCTTGTGTATATATATACACACAGGGGGGGACCCAAAATAATCAGAATTTTGTAATAAAAAATTGTATATTTATTTTTAGGTGTTGAGAATTGGATCTTGTTAAAAAGTATAGTCTATTTAACGCAATGCACTGATCTAAACTAGTTTGTCATTTTTTGAAGTAATCCAAAAACATTTTTAAGTCTGCAAAAAACAATTGAGACATTTTTTTCTTCAAGCGATTAAAAAATGTCACATGATGTGAGATTGAGGGTTTCACACTCAAGGCTTTGAGTGATGACACTGTTGGGATGGAGTTTGCACTTTTTCCTTGCACAAAATGGATGTTTACATTTTACCATCATGTAAATATTTTAGAACTTGCAGATCAAATGTCTGACTGTTAAACTAAATCTGAGAATAAAATTCCATTTGCATAAAAAAAGAACAATGTTAATTATTCAAATATTTTAACTATAGAATCAACAAATGATTTAATTAATATGGTTGTCCAGAAAAGGGGTTCCCAATATTTTATGTCCCCGTGCCCTTTCACTTTTAATATATTTTCCAATATACCCTATTTATTATCATGCAGTATTTCATACACATGCACAGGAGGTGTAGATGCCATGGAGATGAGCCTTGAGGGGCCTCTGATTTGACTATTTCACTTATCTTGAAACATAATTGGCAATTTTTGATTTTCAGACCCTGCATTAAGAAAAAAGTGTACGCAACTTCACAGTATCTGTGTTTGAAAAGAGACTTGAAATTTTTCTGGAAGTGGCTGTCAGTCAGTACCAACATGTAATAGCAGACATTGTTGATAACAAAACTATTTGGGAATATACTAATAGCATCATACTTAATTACTTGCTATTTACCCTACCCCCTTCCCCAAGCTTTCTGTTAACCTCTAGGGGTACGGGTATTCCAGATTGGGAACTCTTATCCTAGGATGTCTTAAATCATGTATAAACCAATTACATTTATTATCTTTATCTGTGCTTTCATGTAAACATTTTATCAATAATTTAAGAAATTTATTTAATTTAATTTAATTACTCTTTTAAGATTTAATATTAAAATTAATGTTTCTTTTTTGGTATTCAAACTTCTTTTTTAAAAAAATATTTTATACATTTAAACAATGCATTTATGATGTGGATTGTTGCTATCACAGTATAATCAAATATTATGTCAAACCCATATATTGCATTTTCGATCTCTTCTTGTTACTCCCAACATGAATTTCTCCATACTTCTTTGAGTGGTCTGAAGTCTCTGTATTACTCTTCTATTAAGCCTCAGATCCATAAGTAAGAACTGGTAAAACACATTTATTAAAAACTTTCCTTTTCAAACACATAGGCATATTTCCTCATTGAAAAAATTAAAAGACTGAAGTGGAGTTGGGCTGGACATATTGCTAGAAGAGATGATAATAGATGGGCAACTGTAATATTAAATTGGATTCCAAGAGATTGTAAAAGACCCAGAAAGAGACCACATGTGGATGGATGAAATAAGAAAGTGTGCAGGGGTGATGTGGAGAAGAGAAGCTAAAGATCGGAGGAGATGGATTGAACTTGGAGAGATTTTCATCCTGCACTGGATTGATATTGGTTGTTGATGATGATTATTATTATGTCAAGCATAGAACGTTATGATAATAAAATTTAAAGCTTGCTTATTGGATTTTGGATTGGGGGGGGGGTGATAAATGTAACAATTATAATATATATTGTTTGACAATTATGGTAATTGAATATAAATTTCCCACGAAAATAATAACAAAAACAATTAGTTTACATTTAGATAATAATGCTAATTAATTTATCTAAATAATAATCATTATTATTAGAAAAATAGATTTAAGAAATGTACATTTCATTAAGTTTTCATTTTACTATTTGCATTACAGATATTTTAAATTTTAATTTTTTTTTTTATTCAAAACTAATGATAAAAATATGTGCTCAATAGCATATAAACTTGTACGGCTTCAGAGATTTTATGATAAAAGTTTAGTTAATAATTTTTTCTTAAATACATTTTAAATATGGATTTAATATTTCACTATTTTTTTATCGTGGATATTGTTTTACTCAATTTTTATTTTGTATTTATATATTTTTCTTATCTATATGTTATCTCATTCAGGTCCATCTTTAAAATTATACAGTATTCAGCATTTTAATAAAAAAAAGTAAATAAATTTATAAATTAACAAAATAGATAAACCTTCTTTAACATTATAATATATCATAAAAGGTATGAAAACCTTATCAAGATAAATTAAAAATGCACAAACAATTTACATAATGAAATATATAAGTTAATATTAAAGTAAAACGTACTTTTTCATTTGAATTTATGTATGCAATAAATAATTATATTTTTTCAAAGACTATGTTACTGTTTCTCTGAATAGAAATGAGAATAATGTTTTTTTATTTTTTCCAAAATAAACTTTATTTACACTATAAATCAAATATGGAAGGTTATACAGAATTACAAATCTCAATCGAGTATAGTACAAATAATTAGTCCAGATTTACATAGCGTGGACGATTTGCATGTATATTTACAATTTGAACTTTTATGATTTATGATAGAAAAGAAACATTAGGGTAACAGGTTTCTATGGCACAGCAATGCCACGTGGTTTTTAAGGGATGAATTAGTAATTGATCATTTCAACATTTTATAAATGTAAACAGAAAGAATTGATAAAAAAATCTAGTATTTCCTGACAAACCAAACAAAACATTTCAAGACATCTTCTAATATAATTTCACTGATGAATATACTATTCAGTCTTACACAAATAAATAACATCAGCTAATGAAGAGATACCAAGCGTATCAGTAGAAAAAAAATATTTCCTGGCTAAAAAACCTTTCTTGGCATCCTCCTGCACTGAATTATAAGGTTCAAATGTATGTGCATTAAAACCCATGTATTTGTACATATACCTTGTTCATCAATTTTTTTTTATCTCTTTGGTCAATAAATGTATTTGATATCTTCTGTGATTATCATTGTATACAAATGTGCATCTATTATACATGAAAAAAAGGATGAATATATTGACATGGATGTGGAGGTAGAAACTATTTATAAAGCTGTTGAGAATCTCATTTTTATTGTTTAATACCAATGGGATTATTATTCTGATTTTGTCAAGACCCTGATATTAAAAAGAGTATGATTATGTTTCAATTTCATTGTGACAAAAATACACTAAGTATCAATATAAAATTTGTGACAACGTTGTTTGTCCATGATGTTTAATATGGATTTTGCTTTCTACTGGGGGTCCAGATACAGTAATGAGTGCATTTCCCAGTATTTTTTGAAAAGGGGGGGGGCAAAAGTGAAAGTTTTATGAATACTATATTTATCACATCATATTAGTGTAATTGACTTCCTGGTTATATTCCAAAAAGTTATCTTTACCATTATTTTTTTTGATGTCATTGACCATTAATTTTGAATATCAAATTAGCATATGAAAATTTTTTTATGGCAAAAATGTTTATGGCTAATTCACTTATTATATATACTATGGGATCTTACACATACATCTCTGTGTTTTCATCTGACTAAATTTATATTCTATTGCTTATAGAAGTATAATACTATTGCAATGTCTATTTCTAAAATACCATTAACTAAAACGAAGTTTGATCAAATTTGAAAATGGTTGGAGCAGGATAAATTTGTTAAAATCTCCATTTGATGCTTTTAAGTATTTTTATTAAAATATTCATAATCTTTTTGTCCTTAGCAATTGATGTTTATTTCTTGAGAATACTTATATGTTTATTTATTTAGATGATAATGCATAACAGTGCATTGATATGTACTATGGAGGAGTTATCCCTTCAGTTGTTCAAATCTTTTTCAGAATCCCTAGTGAATTGTTTGAGTAATATCCAAACATTTTTATTTAACCAAATTTACCTTTATTCTTTATTATATGTTTTCAGAAATTTTGAATTAAATATCACATGATCATCTTTTCTTATTCTTATCCAAGGTTTTTAAAACAGCAGCAAATTTTCCCATACAGTAGTGTCATCTAGTGGAAATTCTAGAAATCAGTAGATGCTAGAAGGTCATTCATCACAATTCCTATCCATTGCCTTTCTATAATCAAAACGGTAAAAGTACTGGAGGGGTGCATTATTTCAGGTGTACTACTCCCAGATCCATGGTTCTTCACTGATGAAAGCCATAAGCTAGAAACTAATCTGGGAATATTGGATGGGGAAATGATTATGATGCATAACTTTTTAGCAATTCTTGATTACTGAAGCATGCTATAGGGGGCGTTATTGCATGGAAAAAAATGCTGTTTTAAATGTTGAATTATTTGTTAAAAATACATAATTATTTTTAAAAATATTATTAACGATATAGAAAGTAATCAAACCTCCACACTAGTGGTCTTAAACAAGATTTTAAGACTGCAAGGATACTCTCACCCCAGACACTAGATAAGTTCTTTTTTTTGGAAATAAGAGAGTTCATCTTATTTTGAACTCAAATGGTAATTTATGAGTCAATATTAAGTTTCTAGAAGTGAGAGCATGAATATATAAATCATTCACTTTAAATCCATTTTTTTATTTTAATATACTTATTAGCACTTGATTATGATGAATTAGAAAAAGTTAATAATGGTCAGATTATTAATACAGATGAAAACATAATGGATGAAAGTAATCAGAGAATTAAACTTAGTTGGAGTGCTTTTAGTAGAAATAACTTAATACTAAAAGGAAATATGCCTATGTGTTTGAAAAGGAAAGTTTTTAATAAATGTGTTTTACCAGTTCTTACTTATGGATCTGAGACATGGACACTTAATAGAAGAGCAATACAGAGACTTCAGACCACTCAAAGAAGTATGGAGAGGTGCATGTTGGGAGTAACAAGAAGAGATTGAAAACACAATATATGGGTAAGAGAACAAAGAGGTGTTAATGACCTCATTAAAAAAATTAAAAGACTGAAGTGGAGTTGGGCTGGACATATTGCTAGAAGAGATGATAATAGATGGACAACTGAAATCTTAAACTGGATTCCAAGAGATTGTAAAAGATACAGAAAGAGACCACATGTGAGATGGATGGATGAAATAAGAAAGTGTGCAGGGGTGATGTGGAGAAGATAAGCTAAAGATCAGAGGAGATGGATTGAACTTGGAGAGACCTTCATCCTGCAGTGGATTGATAATGATTGATGATGATGATGATAAGCACTTGTGCCAATATTAGACAATATTAAATTATGTAATACTTTATAAATTTTCCATGTGCAGTGTTTAAATTTTAACTATGTAGAAGGTAACCAAACCTCCACACCAGCACCATTAAATAAGATCTTAAAACTGCTGAAATACCTAGTCACAAGATAAACTATTTATGGGAATAAGAACAGCCATCTTATTTCCTTAAAGACATCTTATGGCTAGGGTGAGAGGATCCTTGCAGTTTTAAGATCTCATTTAATGGCACTGATGTGATTTGATTACCTTCGATATAGTTACAATTTAAACACTGTGGTTGCAAAATTTATAGAGTATTAAAAATATTATTGCAACTTTGAAAATATAGAGAAAAAATAGTAAAGCAAAGAACATAATAAGATTGATAATAAGAGCTTTGTTTTTTTATTGATGGTTTACAACAATCACTAATAAACTTTCTAAATTTATAAAATCAGAATTGTTTTCACTTTGTAAAGTCAGAAGCAATTATTGTTCAGATAAGATTTTATTTAAAATTCTATTTATAATTTTAAAAAATGATCAAAATAATTCTGTTAATGACAATATGAGTGCATTCTTATTATCCTATTATAAGTTGGAGCCATACATTAGTGATTTCTCATGTTTTGTCTTTTTTTAAAAGTAAATACTTTCAAAGAAAATCTGCTTCTAATCACAATATTCTTCTAGAAAAATAAATATTAAATAAATGTTCTGTGAAAAATAACCATAAATACATGAACAAACTATGGAAAATTTACTTTTCATTTCTGAAATAAAACAAAAGAATTAATATGTGATGTGATGCACTGTGACTTCTCCTTATATGGAGTCAGGAATCTCTCAGCAACTATGCCCAGAGAAATCTGTTAGACACTTTGACTTCCCTTTTCATTCTTCACTGCAAGTGTTCCCATATTCTTCTCTATCCTGCTCCATCCCATTTCCACAACATAATCTTTGTCAATTCCATGGCTTTTATATCTAAAACCCCTTAACTTTTTCCAAACCTAGCATAAAAACCAATAAGCCACTTTCTATGTAATCACTTTTTTCATATTTATTCTTCCACAACTTCATTATTTGTACCTTTTCTGCTTTCAGATATTTACATTCAATTAACAGATGCCTAATATTTTCAATGCCTTTCTTACACAACTTGCAGACTAAACCACCCATATTTTTTCAATTTAGATGTACATTCCCTTGTTGCTAATGATACTCAGAAATTCTCACAAGTGCTCTCCTACAGAGAGAACTAAAAATTTAATCAACAACATTGAAAGTAGAGTCTTATTATCTGTCAGCTTTTTTGAAAAAAAGTGTCTGTATGATATTGGCATTTTAGAACATTTTTTTAAAATGAATAAGTCAATATTATTTTAGTTTCACATTTTTTATCATCAAATAAATACAAAAACTACTTAAAGTAATACTAAAGGTAGCCATAAAAGGATGATTTGAAGACACAGCATTGGTTGCTAAAATCTTACTGATCTTTAGAGCTTAATTTTTAGCAAATTACATAACTTTTAACCAACTATAATATCTCTATTATAACCTATCCAATCATAATTAAAATAGCTCTCTAGAAATGCTGACACCCAAGTTTAAAGTCATGCCATTAGCTTTTCCAAATCATTTGTTCAATGTCTCAAAAGTTGCAGGTAGTCAATACATTAATCAATCATTGTTTAAAAAATTTGATAGAATTCTCTCTGAATTTATTATACCTATCACGAAAGTTTTGTTCTTGCTTGTTATAGTTTTTTGAATTATTAAATAAATATATCAATAGTTAAATCAAGATTATTACTCAAACAATTGAGTTTCATCTCATCTTTTATTGGCAACCTCCATCTTAGTTTATGTAATTTATTAAATTTATGTTATTTTTTTTTTAATACAGATTTTTCTTTTGGACATGCTGATCTATAATAAATCAGTTAAATCCTAATTTATTCATCAGTTGTCTCTCACAACAATATAAAGTAAATATTTATTTACTTTGGAATCTTTGTACATCACTTACTACTGCTAAAATTTTATTTAAACCTTATGGCATCACAATTTTCACCAACATTTTTATTCAATCTCTTTCAAGTTACTGATGCCATTATCAATCCCTTACTTTGGTTTAAGTTTATATCACAAAAGATGTACCTGAAAGATGTGTCACATTTACTCTAAACACGTATATAATTCGCATAACTCCATCAAGAAACTACTCTTTTATAGACTATTAATTATTTTCCAAGATTCTGCCATGCCATTAAGTAATGTAAATATAATTTCGCTAGTGTTCTTTAAACTCTTAGAACAATGAGAGCAAATAATACTCAAATTTGGACCAGACTTATTTTTATAATCTTAAATATCTGCTTAAGCTGGTGGATTGCACGATTTGTTAAACTGAAGCTGTAAATATGGTTTTTATTAACTTTTGAATTAGTAGTAATTATATTTTGGAATATTTCCATTATATATACATTTTTAAGGCGCATCTGTTAAAGGTTTCAGCATTTCACGTTATTATTATAATCTAATATTAATTGTTAAATGTCTATATATTAATTCAAACTTTATTTGAACTTTCCAAATACATTAGACTGCTAGAATGATTCTTATATAATACAACCTTTCAAGTGATATTATTATCCTCTTTTTTTCAGATGTTGCCGGCTTGACCAATGACAGTACTAGTGAGAGGATCGAACCTGGACTTTTAGATTTGTGGATAGTGCATTTAAAACGAAGCTCGAACCAACTGCTCCATTCTGTCTGCATTTCTGTAGAAATGTACAGTTCAGATTAGGTGATGGAAATAATCCAAATTATAATTACTACTTTATTTATTTAGTTTGCATATTATTAGTTATGTATCTATTTTCTGTTGAGGTTAGCCGCTTGTATTTTATTAATTTCTGAAAATATTTTTATAAACATTTTTTAAAAATAAAAATTATGTCGTCTAAATCAGTGAATTAAAATAATAACTGGTTCCATAAAAACTTTTAGAACCAGTTTTGCTTATATAGCAACAAATTTAGTTGTTCAAATTTATTTTCATTCAGTTAAGTGCCCTTCGCGGTTTCGCGTACATGGTAGAACATCCGGCTTTGGTATCGACTTGGAGATCAGTAGATGCCAGGATCGGCTCTGGTGCTCTCACATATGGCATTCAAATTTCTCATGAACTCCGAGCAATAAAGAAATATGCAATTTTTTTATTCAATTAAATAATTTATTAAATGCATTCATAGCGAAAATTTAATCTATTCAAAACTTTAAATTTGAAAAAATATATTTTTCAAACTGGTTCTAATATTAGAATAATATTATAGATTTTAATATAGATATATACTTAAATAAAGGGGATTTGAACTCAGACTTTCAAGCACCCTTTAACCATCCACACTACCTCATACCACTGATACACATGATCCCATGCATGTAAAAATGATAAATAATCAGCAATATATGTATTTAGTGCTGAATCAACACTCATTAGTTGGTCCAGATTATCATTTTCCACACACACACACACACACGTATATATATATATATATTCAGTGCTCAGTTTTATATTAAGATAGCAACCCCTCATTGTTTAATGGGCAGGCTTCAATCCACTCTAATCTCCAACTCTTCAGCCATCCATACCATTGAAATCTGATGTTGGAAAGCTCAAATTCCATGCTGATGCCAATATTATTGTCATGCCCATGTTGACCTCAGTCACCCTGACACCTCATGTATAGGACCTAATTCTTTAAATACATAGAAGAGGGATGGGATTGCTCCAGATATATGAAGAGTGCATGTGGCCTGCATAATATTGGCATTAGCATGGGATTTGAGCTTTCCATCATCAGATTTCAATGATATGGATGGCTGAAGAGTTGGAGGTTAGAGTGGATTGAAGCCTATCCATTAAAGTATGAGGGTTTGCTATCTTAATATAAACTGAGCACTGATTATATATATATATATATGGGTGTGGAAAATGATAATCTGGACCAACTGATGAGTGCTGGTTCAGCACAAAATACATATATTGGTGATTATGTATCTTTTCTATCTGTGTGTGGTATGTGTATCAGTGGTACGAGATAGTGTGGATGGTTGAAGAATGCTTGAAAGTCTGAGTTCAAATCCCCTATATTTACAATTAGGTTCCAGATATATGAAGAGTGCCTATATTTCAAATATTTATATATATTTAAAACGAAATTGAACAATTTTGCGATTTTTATTCTCTAATGCGTCAAAATGCAGTATAATACTGCTACTTCTTATCTGAAGTCATGCATAATAGCTACTAGTTACTACTAACATATAGTAGTTTATTTTCATAAATCTCATCATTTATTTTTATTTTTGGAGAATGGATTTTTCTGCTATTTCTTACCCACCCTAAAAAGAAACTAATCAATTCTTTGCTATCGTTATACCATCCCGTATTACACATATATCACCATTTTATTTTTCCTTTATTTAATAATAAATACTCAACATATTCTATCTTATCCATATAAATCAAGCAATAAATTCAATTTTTTTTTCCAGTAATTCTTTTGTAGATGTTCTGTTTAAATCTTAAATAATAATTCACTTCTATTATTAACATGTTTTAAGTTTCACAATTCTATTATATTTTTTATAATTAAATTATATTTTTTCTACTTTATTTACAAAATTATTTAATTTTCTATTCCAAACCCTAACGCATGACTATTATGTATTTTTTGAATAATTCTAATTTTTTTATAGTTTAATAAGTAATTCTCTTTTGAATAACTTACTTCATGGCTTTAACCAATTTATCAACATCTTTTCCAATTAATCCAAGCATTTGCATTTGCTTTTGGCATTTCTGATACAAACTGATGACATTTCTAGTTTAATATGTTTAGCTTCATTTATATTTTACTCAATTGCATATATTCCCATTTATATACTCCCATTTAAAAAATATATACAATAAAATAAAAATAATGAAACGATTTGTTGCTTGGAAATTCATATGAAATTTAAATAATGTTTGATCACAGAAAGTAATAAAATTGTGTTGCAACCCATGAACTTTGACCTCTAAGACCGCCACTTTGCCACTGCTCTAAATTACATAGGTCTGCTTCTGACTTACAATAAATTGCATATTCTTTAATAGCAATAACACTAATTACAGCTCCTTTTTTCCCTAAAATTCTTTTTATGTTATCTATTACAAGAAAATATTATTGTACCAATTTCTTTATCCATTCCTTTTTAATTATCACATATTGTTACCATTCTAATGTATATTCCACTTTACTTCTGCTATGCCAATTTTCCACTTTCCATTCATTCCCATTTCTAATTTATTTATTATCAATAACTTTTATTTTTCTTGGCTAAATTCAATATTTATCTTTCCTCATTTTTCCATATATTTTCATAACATTTTCATTCATTCTTTTTATGAGTCATCATCATCATCAATCATTATGAATCCACTGCAGGATGAAGATCTCTCCAAGTTCAATCCATCTTTTTTGATCTCTAGCCACTCTTCTCCAAATCACCCCTGCACATGTTCTTATTTCATCCATCCATCTCACATGTGGCCTCTTTATGAGTCTTTTACAATCTGTTGGAATCCAGTACACGATTTCAATTGTCCATCTATTATATCTCTTCTAGCAATATGTCCAGCCCAACTCCACTTCAGTCTTTTAATTCTTTCAACGATGTCAGTAATACCAGGTTGTTCTTTTACCTTATATAATACGTTTTCGATTTCTTCTTGTTACTCCTAACATCACTTCTTTGAGTGGTCTGGAGTCTCTGAATTGCTCTTCTATTAAATGTTCAAGTCTCAGATCCATAAATAAGAACTGGTAAAGCACATTTATTAAAAACCTTTCTTTTCAAACACATAGACATATTTCCTTTTAATATTAAGTCATTTCTACCCAAAATAGTCCAACCAAGTTTAATTCTATGATTAGTTTCATCCATTATGTTTCCATCTGTAGTAATAATCTGACAAGAGTATTTGTAGTTGTTAGCTTAAAATAATTATGTCATTTACAAAAGAATAAAAAAAAAACATACCAATGACCTATATTTTTAAAAATATCTAGATTTAGAAATTTTCTGTTATATATTTAAACTTTATAATTTACTTTGTAATTACTTTAAAAATTAGTATGCATAATAAAGGACAACTCTCCTTGAAGATTTGATCACTTATGACCATACCTAATTCGGAATCCCCTATATTATTATATTTTAACATCTCTGTCACGAGTCACAAATACAAAACAATAAATAAATGTAAAAACTAAGAGATGTTTAAAATTAAATTTTAATAATAGCTTAGTTCATTTTAATACCTAAAAGCAAAAGAAAAGTTTGTTATATATTTTAAATTTTAACTGTTTTACTGAGTAACACTAAAAGCAATAAAAAAAAACGACAAAAGTAAAAGAAACTCAGAAAGGGAATAATAGTTAAATTTAATAAAAGTATAATTGTTCTTTGTAAATGGAAGGAATTTTAAGAAATTAAATTTTGTTTCTGTTGTTCTGTTAAAAAAGAAATAAATTTAAATAAAATTTTAGTTTAATTAATTATACACAAGGTTTAGGGAAATAAACTAAAAGTGATTAAAATCTGTGTTTCGAATATCAGTTTTAAAATATATTGCATCTCACCCGTTTTGTTCCCTTAACTTGTCTGTACAATGTAAAAAATCAAATCAAAATTTTTTGCTTGTTGTTACCATTTAAAAATAAAATTTAATTATATTCCAAAGTTTGTTAATAAAAAAGTGAAGGTAAATAACAACTACATAACACAGGAGTTGGATATAAAAGATTCATTTTAAAAATTTGTTTTATTTCATTTCTGATGAAATTTTGTCATGCTAGTGAACTAAAAATAAAAGGTCTTACCATTATCTTCCAAGTTAACATAAGGATAATTTCTAGTAAATTGTATTCATTCATGTATATCAACTATGACTAAGTAGATATCCCATAGGAGTGCTTGCTTCATCTTTCAAGAAGTAGCCTAGTGATACAGTGAGATGCCCAAGGAATTGCTAAAATAAATGCCCAGTTAATACCTACCATTGTTGGGCTATTTAACACTACTATTACTAATTGCCTGCTGATAATCATAGAAAAAAAATGAAACATGGACCAGAGAATTAGTTTCTGTACCAAGGAAAAATAACATATAAAATGTATATTGAGTTTTTATCTGACATTCTCCATCATTAAATAATAACATATAAAATGTATATTAAGTGTCTACCTGACATTTTCCATCATTAAATAAGCCATGAAAGTAAGAAAAGCTGTGACAGTAAAACAAACTGGGGTTGCCTCATCAATAAAGATCTCTTAAGCATTAAATTGACATATCAAACATCCTAAATATCACAATGAAAAGAAAGTGGAATTGAGTTGAAAAAAATTTGATATGATTGTTTCAATTGACCAATATTTGAATAATTACTAACTTTATTATTAATTGGCAAAATTAATTTAATTTTGTGGACTGATTTATTTTTAAATTCTGTTCTAATATTTCAAATATGCTTCTTTACTAATATTAATCTAAATATATTGATATATAAAATTCATTGTTTTTATATATTATAAGATTATTATTCTCATCATATTATTGAGCCTGGAGTCAGGAAATCAATCAAGTTGAGACGAAGTAAAAGAATTGGAGTAAAAGTAATTAAGCTATAATATACTTGATTGATTTTCCTGACCCATTCTAAAATAATTTTGTATTGATTAGGTGGTAAATACAAGGAACTAAAGAAAGTTAATTTTATTATGTTATTATTATTTATAAAAAATTAACTGTTATTGTTCAAAAGACCTCATTTTGCATGAGTTTCTCATCTGTCAGACAGATATTTGATTTATGTTTAAGATTTAGAATAAGTTATGATGTAGTTGTTCCAAAAAGGCTAATTAAAACATATATCTATTAGATTAACATATATATGGTCTAGATGATGATCAAGAAATAATACTGAGATTTATACTGAGACTAGTTCTTGATATGAGATTCATTCTGATCATCATCAGTGGCTATGATCAAATAGGGTTAAATTTTAAGGTTATAATCACTCCACCTTATACACAGTCACCTGCTGGACATTGAATTGATAAATAATCATTCCTTAGGGGCATGAATGTGGAATATGATCACTAGCAGGCATAGTTCTAAAACATTTATCAAGTTTTGTTACCCTTCTGATGTATATTTCACTTTATTACTAATTTTAATCCCCACATAATGCTCTTTTACTGTATATTTTTTCCACTTCCACTCATGATTCCTTCTTTTTAATTTGTTTATGATCAACAGCTTCTATTTCTCTTTGCTAAATTTAATATTCTTCTTTCCTTCTTTCTACATATATTTTAGAAATATATTTATTTATTCTTTTTATTGGCAAAGATAACTATATCATTTACAAAAAAAAAAAAAAAATCCAGTAATCTGTATTTTTAAAAATATCTAATATTTGGACCTTTTCTATTATATATTTGATAATTCAACTATAAACTATTTCCTACTTTTCTGGGCTAATGTTATAAGTGACTGGTAATGAACACTTAAGCAGAAAAGATAGAATTTAAATATTCAGTTTGATTACTGCATAGCAAGCTTTCAATATCTCATGAATATCATATTCATAGCTTATAGTAACATATTCATAGCGTATAATAATATTACTATAATCTATGCTAGGCAGTAATAAAGACGAATATTTGAAAACCTATCTTTTCTGTGTTTGTGTTCGTTAACAGGAATTTATTATATATTTAAACTTTGTAACTTATTTAATAATTATTTTAAAAAACGATATAATCAGTATAGACAATAAAGGACAATTCTATTTGGAAGATTTTCTTACTTATTATTGCACCTAATTCATAATCGTCTATATTAATAAATGTACAATGTTTTTAATCCTATTTTTTAAATTTATACCATAAAGATTTCTAACCATTACTCCAAGGTTTTTTAATATCTAAAAAAGCAAAATTATGTTTTCTTTTTTTAAAAAAATCCAATTTATAATCAGTAAAAAAATATAATTACCAGTTCTCTTATTATTCTTAAAATTGCCTTATATTTCTTCTAATATTTTGTGTTTATCATTCAAATCTTAAGTTTATTTGCAATATTATATAAAAAAAATATTGCTTCTTATTTGTAACTTTTTAAATTTCTACTGTATTTTTCTTTTCCTTTAAATTATAACCACATTCTTTACTTTTTTTTATATTGATGATCCAAAATATTTACAATTTAGTTGTTTCTTCTTATTTATTTATAGCACAAGGTACATAATTGTGTATACAGGCAATAGTTAGACCTGCTGTTAACAAACATTGTTTGCAATGGGTCTTCAGGATTACAGTTTAGATAGAAGGGTTAGGAGGTAGGTCATCCCATCTTTCATCACACAATAGGGGGAGGAATCAGTCCTTATAAGATTAGGGGCATCATACATAGAATAAAATGGAACATCTTGAAACATATTTTTAGTTGTTTCCAGGTCTGATCACCAACTGGTCTGTGCAAGTTCTCTTGTCAATTTCCCTATTCTTCCATATGAAACTTATTAGGATGTCTTCGGGGTGGTGGTCAATCCCACTTTCAAACAATACTTTACAACGCATAGTCCAAATCCCGAAGTTGACAAATAAAGCTAGCCATATTTTGGCAAAAAACCCCTTCTCGAAGGCCAGAGAAATCATTACACAAGCCAGGTCAGGGACAGACATTCACCTCAGAACCATGCCTCAGAGATGAGACTACGAATCACAATGGAATGGAATGTGGTCCATGGTCTCTTCCTGCTTACCACACATTGGGCACAATGTATCAATGTTATAACCTTTTTTTTTCTTACAGTATATACACAAACTATGATGAGTCCATAATAGCTTTTAATATTATATCATTCCATATTATTAATCCACAAAATATTTCAAAATGTAGTGCCTCTGAATAAGACTTTAATTTATACACTTTTAGCATGCAAAATTAAGTGGAGGGTATATTTTATATATAGTTAATATCGAGCTAAAAATTCCAGGATATTGCTATGTTATCTTGCAACTATAAAAAAGGAGAGATTTCCACTTTTTGAAGTTTTATTTTGATATTTTTAGGTCTTGTAATCTCCCAAATCCTTTTCATTTATAATTATATTAAAGCAATTTATTATTGAAAGTAAAGATCTTTCTTTTAATCTTAAAATCAATTCATCCCACATTATCTCAATATCCAAACAAAGACATATTAAAACTTTCTATAATTGTAATTTTTTAAATTATTTTATTATTCATTTATTGACATCTTATTATCCATTCTTTATCACTTTATCTATTACTTTAAACTTTCCTCATCTCTGCTCCCATATTTAATGTATTTCAAAATTTCTTACTATTATCCTTTTTAAATTATTATTATATTTTTTTTCTAAAATTTAATCTCATTTTTTATATATATTCAACTCTACCTTTGCTATTTCTTTCTTACTTTCTTCCTTTTTTCTTTCTTATGCCCTCTCTTTCTTTCTCCCTTTCTTCTTTCCTGCCTTTCTTTCTTTTTCCTTTCTTTCTTTCTTCTTTCTTTCTTTCCTTTTTCTTTCTTTTCTTTCTTTCTTCCTTTCTTTCTTTTTTATTCCTTTTTTCTTTCTTCCTTTCTTCATTTCTTTCTTTCTTACTTACTCTCTCTTTCTTTCTTCCTTTTTTCTTCCTTCCTTCCTTTCTTTCTTTCTTACTCTCACTTTCTTTCTTTCTTCCTTCCCTCATTTCTTTCTTTTTACTCTCTCTTTCTTTCTTTTTTTCTTCCTTCCTTTCTTTCTTACTCTCTCTTTCTTTCTTCCTTCCTTTCTTCCTTCCTTTCTTCATTCTTTTCTTCTTTTCTTTCTTTCCTTTCTTCCTTACTTTCCTTCCTTTTTTGCCTCTTTCCTTTCTTTTTTTCTTTCTGTTTTTTTCTTTGAGTATTTTTTATCTTTTCATCTATAATATCTGTTCTTACTTTGCTTTTTATTCTTTCTTTATTTTTCTTTCTTCCTTCCTTCCTTCCTTCCTTCCTTCCTCCCTCCCTCTCTCCCTTCCTTCCTTCCTCTCTCTTTCTTTCTGTTTCTTTCTTTCTAACTTTTTTTTTAGTATATTTTTTATCTTTTCATCTATAATATCTGCTCTTACTTTATTAATTTATATATTCTTATTAATCCATATTAATTAAATATACATATTGTAAATTCTAATTAACTATTTTTTCATTCCAACAAACATTTATATTCCATTTCCTTAACTTTTTAATTCCAATTTTCATAATAATAAAATATTGCAATTTACCATTTTCTTTTCCAACATATCACAATATTTTTTTTACATCCCTCATACATTTTTTTTTACATATATAACATTTATAAAAATTTATGATCATTTAAACTTGCTTTTTCTTATTCAAAAAAAAAAAAAAAACGTTAATTCTCTGTCTCGTCTCAATTTCTTTTTTTTTATTGATGCATAGTCGATAGTATATTTATCACTTTTTGACTGTGCAAAAACACAATCTTATTGCTTTAATAAATTTGTAGATTAGTATTTTATCTCAACAATTCTAAGTTTCTCATTTTTACTTCCTTTAACATAAGAACGATTAAATTTAAAATCTAATATGTACTGCCATCTATTAACTCTTTTCAATACTATTTTGTATAACTTCAGTAAATTAGTGTTAATAGAAAAGGTTTTCTAGGTACAATATTTTAAAGTCTATATGTAAAATATAGTAATAATTAGAAAATTGCATTATAATTTTAAACAATGTTATTATAACTATATAAGATAATTTGTTTTTAATACTAATATATCCAAGGATGTGAAAGTTAAAAAATATTTAATTCGAAAAGAAAAAGATGATTAGAATCGTATTGTGTTCAAACTTTTTTATTCCATTAGCTATGGAATCAAGCTAAACCTGAACAGTTTTCTGGGTGAAAAAAATATATGGATATTGATCAAAATATTCATTACTAAAGAATTAAAATAAAAACGGAGAGGAGTGGGTGGTAAATGACTGGCCAACTAAATGGAACTATAGGGCTAATCCAGCGGTCCCCAACCTTTTTGCACTTAAGAGCACATTCTATAATACTCGCCAGGTGGCGGGCACCATTTATTTTTTCAATGTAAATTTATAGTTGGATATTGTTAATAATACACATAATGTACAAAAAAATATTTATTTCAAAAATAAAAATTTAACATTTGATTCCAATATAATACAATAATTTATAAGAAATTTTAAAAATTAAATTTATTTGTATCAGATAAATAATTTTTTATTGCGTTTGGATAGCGTCGGGCACACATAAAATGGTCTGCGGGCGCCATGGTGCCCGCGGGCATAGGGTTGGGGACCCCTGGGCTAATCTTATCTTTTTAATGGTCAAACATAACCGTATATTAGAAATGATAAACAATGAAACTAAATATTTTCAAATGATACAACATGATGGATAATCCTAAAATCTATAACATCATTTGTAAAAAAAAAATCAAGAGAATGGAAGTTCTTAGAGTATTCATTCAGCAATCCACATAAAACTAATGATAACATTAAATAAAGAAGAATAAATAATAAAATTTGAATTAAAAAATAATCAAATGGTTTGTAGCTCAGAAGCTTATAAAAATTCAAGCACGGTCAGTGACTGTAATTTCATATTTAACTCCAGAGTCACCAGTCTACTCACTGCATCAAATATGCAGGATAATTCATTTAGATATATTTTGATCGAAAGGATATCGTCAAACATATAACTAAATATAAGATTTCTATTTATTTAGTGTCTTTCTATAAGTTATTATTGCATTATTAAATGATGTATTTGAAATATATATATATATATATTTTAAAAAAGCATGGAATTATCCACCAAACATCACATGATCACCATTCTTTATGCTTATACAAGCTGTTTTCACAGAGGCAAAACTCTCCATACAGTAGTGCCACTCAGTGCAAGCCAGAGTAATCAATGGATGCAGGAAGGGTTGTTCATAAAATTCCTATCTAGCGCCTACTCATCCAATATCCCCAGATTAGTTTCTAGCTTGTGGATTTCACCAGTGAAGAGCCTTGGACCTGAGAGTACTGCACATAAAACTTAGAATCTAACACACCCTTCTCCAGCAGCCACCCTTTACCTTATTATCTAAGTATAAAGTTTTGATTCCAAAATGAAAACACAATAATGTTTCCAATTCAAACTCATTAGCTTGTTTAGTAATGAGTAATGCTACTGTATGGAGAGTTTTGCCTATGGATGTGGAACTGAGTTCAGATCTATATGACTATACAAGCTACTGAGCATGAATGGGAAACACTATTGTATTTTCATTTTGGACTCAAAGCTTTATATGTAGCTAATAAGGTAAAAGGTGGCTGCTGGAGGGTTGTATTAGATTCTGAGTTCTAGGAGCAGTGCTCTCAGATCCAAGACTCTTCACTGATGACAACTACAAGGTAAAAACTAGTCTGGGGATATTAAATGAGGAGGTACTAGATAGGGAGTTTATGCACAAACCTTCCTACATTTATTGATTACTCCGGCTCACACTGAGTGGCGCTAGTAGGAATTATATTATCTCAAGCAGTCACCGGTGAAGACTACATTACATTTTAGTTATATATTTTATTTTGACAGTAGAATAGATGTACCAACATTTATATATTCAATTTAAATTATAACTGGGATCTCTTCTTTCAAGCTAATAATTGCTAAATACATTTTTAAAAAGGACAATTGGATGGTTAGCTAGATTAGCTCTGAGACATCTGACTGAAAAAACAATATAGACCTGTATGTTATTTAATTTTTTTTTTTTTTAAGATTCACCAAATCTGAATTCAATCTTTGATCATGGGAATGTACTACTACTATGCCATATTGCCTTTATTACATTTTTATGCATTTTATGATGTAATACTAGCATATATGTTGCAAGGCACACATATATAGCTCATGTTACATATTTCTTATTTAAAAATAAATGATTAAGTTATTAAAAATGAAAGTAGAAAAATATAGTATGTTTTTAAAGTAGATTTTAAAATGCAAACTTATAAAAATTAAAATATTGCATCATTTTGCATTGGTGGTCGAGAGATCAGCGTGACTGCCTTGCACTTGCAGGCAGTTGCCCAGGTTACGGGTTCGCATCCCAGCCGATGCTATGACACTTAAATATATATATATAATAAAACTATTTCATTTTTTTAAAAAAAAGGCAGGGTAGGGAATGATTTAAAACTCTCCTTTTTAAATAGGTTAAGGAAGCTTTTTTATTTATTTATAAGTAAAAAGAGTATGTAAAATTAAAATAAAACTTGTTTATAAAAGCTTTAGATTACTGATTAAATTGTATTAATTAAACAACAACATACACTATCTTATTGAAGTAGTAGATGAGTCTGAACAGATTAAGATTAAGGCAAATGTAAAAGTCAATTAATTAAAGAAATGTAAAATTAATTAAAAGACAGATTCAAGTCAAGATAAAATAAAACAATGAGAGAGTTAATTTATAAAAGTTACATCTTGGTTATTGTTCTTCAGTCGGGGCTGCAATCTGCTAGATCATTCATCAGTCTAGTTTGTGCTATACAGTTCACATTGCTATACAGTCAGATTGCTATCAGTACAGACAATTCAAAATGCAGAGTCAAAGTTTGGAGAACTATAAGTACAGAAGCAGGCCAGTTATTACTGTTGTGGACCACTTTACTGCAGACACCACCGAAATAGCAATATACATTGTTAAAACTCCAGTCCTCTGTCAAATCAACTGTGCTTGCCTGAACCAATGCTAGTGAGTCATTGCTGCCACTAATCTCTCTCTTTCTTCCATTGTTGATCCAAAGAATGGAAGACAAGATCTTGGAAACCATTGATGGAGAAACAAAAGACCAATCAGTTGGAAAGCAAAACCAAATGAAAAACAAAGCCATTGAATTACACACAAAATAAAAACCTGTGTAAATATACTTTTAAATAGTTGTGTACACACTTAATTTGAAATGAAATGAGCTTTATTTAACTGACTATTATAATTATAGTCTAAAGTAATCATTTAAAATTTTCTTATGTAAAATTTATTATTTTATATTGTATCAAATATATGTGTTCATCAATAATTAAATATTAATGTTTGCTTTAATTGTTATTTTGTCTATTTTCTTTTTTTCTCTTGTCACTGCATCACTAGTAAATGAGTGTAGAGTTATTTTATGAGTAAAGTAAATAACGCTGAAACCTGAGACAGAGTATGAGCTAGACATGAAACATTTAAGTGCTGGATTGTGTGCCTGTTGTCTAAAGCATGCTGATTATATAACTTACGATTGGCTTGTGCCTGAGACTGATCCTCAAAACAAATAAAATGCTTGGATGGTAGGGGTTTGAATCTAGCAGTCAAAATGAGCCATCGTCTGAAAATGTGATCATGATACGCTTTGCATAGCTCAATATGACCATGAACATTGTTGATGGTCTACTATCAATGGTATTCTCTCCTCTGCTTGAAGGGCTGGTCTGTTCACATGCTTTTTTAAAATTATTATAAAATGATTTAAACCCAGTTAAACCAAAAGAAATAAATCTCTCTTTTAGCAGACCCAGTTCAATACATCTAGATTTAACTACATGTTATTAATGTTAAGAAATTAATTATTTTTTAGATTAATTTGTTATATACAATAATATAAAATATGGCTTCATTTATTGCAAATATTTAAACTCATTTCTCTATTCCTTTGGCAAGCTTGAGTTACAAGTTGAAACCCATCAAGAAGGCCATAACTTCTGTATTTCATGTTTCAGAAAATAATCATTCAATATATTGAAAATTTCAGGTCCAGTTTTTCTATCCAGCAAGTCGAGTGAACATAGAAATTCTTCTTTTAAATATCCTTCAAAATTAAATCTCACATTGCAAAGAAGAATAGCCTTGTTTGTTATGTCAGTTGATTCATCAAGTTGAATTGCATAAAATGTTGGATTTTTGATCATTTCTGAACTTCAATGTCTTTGGCCAATTCTTTAATTCTGCATTCACAGGCCTAACAGACATAGGAATTTCCTTTATGTTTCAGAAGCTTGATTTCCCAAAACCTCCTCACAATTCTTGTAACATGCAAGGTTTAATTAGTTCCTTTCCAATTGTATGAGGTTTTTTTGAGTTCAGCTATTTGAAGTGTTATCAAATAAGAGGATTTTAATACAGACTTATCTTGAATTGTCAGTTTTTTAAAAGAATTTATTTGCTTTTGTAAATTGTCATGCAATCTTTGAAAATATTTGACTGGCTTATTGGCTAAATCTGGATGTTTAGTCAGCAAATGTCAAGTAAGTTTTGATGGTTTCAAGGGATCATTGGATAAACTCACAGAACATACAACACAAAATGGTCATGGATCAAGTTCAGTTATAGGTTCTTGTATAAAACCATATTTCAAATAATCATGATTGTGTTGTCTTAAAACTTAAAATTTTTTCTTCTCTTGATCTTCAGTTTTATCTTCTTCCTTATTGGTGATTGATGATGGTGGAATCTGTGAGGACTCTATTGATTCTTCATCTAACTCATATTTATGTGAAGTGTTGCCAAAAAGGCTTCTTTTCGCCCATTTTTTATTTATTATTATTTATTTTTATCCTAGAACCAAACAAAAATAATTCATTTCTAATAATTTTGATTGCTTTAATATATTTAAAATATTATGCATAATATTAAATTTACTTTTTAAAATGCAAAAAGTATTTGGCTATTTGAATTGAGATATATTTTAAAATATATTGAGATTATTTAGAATATAGTTATTGCATTAGTTATGGCAACCCCCTAAGAGAGTTAACTGCAACTTCTCCCTGAGTTTGAAATCTGAGCATAACGGGAAAATTAATAAAACTGAAGATGAATGATTTATTATAAATTGTATCTATATTAGATATTTAATATTAAGTTATTAAAATTGAAGTAGGTTCAATTTTGGATTAAATTTAGATCATTTTATTCACAGCATCCTATGTGAAGACTCAAAATCTGATTATAGAGAGATGCAACTGCCTTAACGTTTCCTTAGGGAACCCATACTGTTACAATATATAGTAGCTTTCTATTTGCTACATTATTATATGGTTGAAAGTAATAGCCAATTTTCATTTAAATTTTAAATTTTATGTAATAGCTAATTACATCTTATTATATAATTTATGGAATAGTTTAAAATACACTGTTTCTGTAGTATTAAAATTAAGTTAGTTTACTTTAAAGCAATATAATTTAATTTAAGTAACAAAGTTGGGATATAAAGTATTATTTATTGTCAAATAAAAGTGAATAATTATTAAAATCATATAATACAATTTTAAAAATGATTAAAGTTAATATTTTTGTAATTATTAACAGTCAAATGAAAAATTGCTATTTTATTTATCATCTTAAATTATTTAAATAATGATGAAGTAAATGAAAATGTGTGTACACACATATTCATGTAACAATTAATTACATTTTACTTTCTTGTTCTTAACCCAATTTATAACGTATGTAAATCAAATGTTACATTTTATTTAACTGTATCAATTTTATAAAAGTGTGTAAAATAATTATTATAATAACATAAATGATATTTTTTTATGTATTAACATTAAAGTTTAAATAAAAAGTGGTTTTTTTATATTAAAAGATACATTTAAATTTTAAAACGACTATAAATTTACTATGATAATGTAAAAATTGACGGTTTTTTTTTTTTTCATGTGTCACCGCATCGGCCGGGAAGTGAACCCACAACCCGGGCAACTGCTTGTAAGGCAGTCGCGCTGACCTCTCGACCACCAATGCTTGACAAATAGACGGTTTTAGCGCAACTTGAAGCTGTGAATGAAAATTTTCAGTTGACGAACCTGTAAGGTTAAAAAACAAACAACACTTAGACAATTCAATTTAGAACTGTTGTCAAGGCAACCTCCTTTTAACAATCTCAACCTTATTAATGGTCTAATATATTTATAAAGACACTAAAGATTACAATTTGACCACAGATATTGAAATTATTGATACAAGGAAGTTTAAATAAACCTCTTTAAACAGGTAAATATATTTTAATTTAATTACTAATTAATTATAATAATTAATTAATTATAGGGATGTTTTTTATAAAAAAAACTGTTAATATTTAAAATACCTTCAATATTTTTATTAATTTAAAAAATGTTTAAGTTACAATTGTGCTAAATAAAATTAAATTAACTATAAACTCTATTCAAACAAAGGACTACATATGTGGAAAATTAAACATAGATTTTAATCACAAACCATAATGGAAGTATTTATAAAAGGCATTCATTTGACCAGGGATTAAATATACTGTAATTTTCACTATACTACTTTCACACAAGATCAAAACTGACTTCTATCAGTTTTTAACACTTTATGGAGTAGTGAAATCATAAACATATGACTAAAGTCATGTGAAAAAAATGTACGATCCCAAATCATTAATACACTCCCATTAAGTGGTTTGTATCAATGTTGTGAGGGTGACAAGTTTGATAATTATTAATTAAACTGTAATAATTGGCTATCAATATTGTAACGGTCATATTTATACATTTATGCAACAAAATACAGAGCCCCGGCAAATATATACCAAGGCTGATCAATTTGAGGGGTTGAGACCTCAAATGTGATCACAACTCAGCTCCTCTACCAACACTCCATGACTTACTACCCTGTGAATGACATATATGAGGCTACACTTGGAATTTCTTAGTTTGCTTGCTGGCAGTAGCGAAGAGTGGAGTAAGAGATTCAGGTAATATTAACTAAATTACTATATACTGTAAACAAACGCACACATCTATGGCTGGCTAGATAATGCATATATTAATACTATATTATGAAACTTAACCAAGATTTGGGATTAAGAGATTTAACTAAGATTTGGGATGGATTACAAATGAAACTCAACACAGTAATTATAATTTAATATAGTTTAATTAATTAATATAAATCAAATAAGCAAGAGTGTATTAAACTGCTTGGGTCTAGAGCGCCATATTGAATTTTTTTAAAAACTGGCCTGAGACACAATTTTCACAATAACTTCAGTTTTAATTATATTAGAGCAAAAAGAATTACATTAATAGAAACTAAAAAAACTAAGAAAAACAATAAGTCTAAGACAAATAATGATAACCATTTAGAAAAAAAGGACAAAAAAAAATTTCAACATCTGAAATAATTATTACTTTATTGTTTGTTCATAATTTCTAATCCTTCATTAACTAAGTTTAAATTACATCTTCAATAATAATGTCTTTGTATTCCTCACAAAATTATCTTTCAAACCATATATATGTTTTACCTGAGATAAACCATAGCTTCAGAATCTCCAAAAGTATTTGCATAAGAATTCTTCATTTTTATCTTGTATCCCAAAAATTACCAAATGTCAAAGGTGTCTATAAAAAAAAGATTTATCCTAACAAAAGATACAAAACAAATAATTTCCAGAGGATAGATATGCATTTGTCATCATAGCAATTGGCTTCTTGTGTATCTAAAACCAGAAATTGTAGGCTACTGTCTATATCACTGATAAAATGAGTTTCATCTCTTCATTTTATATTTTTTGTGTACATCGGTGATGTTTATATTCTTTATGCGCACCAGTGATGCTATCTTGTTATATTTATCATATCACATATATATAATTTATTTGCATATAGTCCATTTGTTAACTATAGACTTGAAAATAATGTGATGAAAGATATGGAAAAACTAGTGACTCCACAGCATGAGTATCAAGGCATAGACAAGAATCAGAATCTGATTCTTTGCCTGCATATGCAATCTTTCTATACATTTGATTATTAGTTTTGTAAATCATTACTTGTAAACACAAACACACCATATAAACATAATAATAAATAATACATTATTAAACTTTTTGAGAATCATTATTTTTATAAAATAAGTGGATTAGAACTTAAACAATTACTATAGATATGAATTCTATATGAGCATAAATAAATATATAATTTATATAGTCACACACCAACTACAAACTAAAATTAATAAAAATTAAATCATTTTTTTCAAATATTTAAAAAAAAATTAAAATATAATTCAAAAAATTAAAATTTTATACTTATGAGCCTGATGTTCTGATTAATTTTAGACTCCATTGAAGGCCTTGTTTGTGAATCAGAGTACTTTTATTCCAATAAAAGCATATTTGAATGCCGATGAGTATTTTCTGCCTTTATCACTTCGTGAAAATTACAAAATTGATCAAAAAAACTTAATGTGATGGTTATTAAAAAAATTTATAAAAAATCCAAATTTCATCAGATTTTTTTCTGGAAGACATCTTTAAAAAACTACATCAGAAATCTATCAAATTCCCATATTTTTCTTGATGTCATGCTTATAGTTTTTACATCAGTAAAGAAAAAAACTATTTTGACCAATCAAATAAAACATGTGGGTTACTCGCTTGATGGGCCAGAGCAGTTAAAGGACACACACGTGTGTAAACAATGATGAGCAAGTAACAGGATCTCAGCTGATGCACTATAATTTAAGATTTTGTTATAATTTTAATAATCTATAGTTCTAATCATGCCTTAATTTTACTACGCCCAACCTATTAGGCTTGTGACAGTCAAGTCGGTGCAAAAATGATGATTTATTATCTTAATATTTAATAAAAGTCATTTAATAGCACTTAAATGAGCTGCAATCGGCTCTCTATGCAGATTATATATGTACAAATCAGATTACAAGTTCAGATCAATGCTGAATATTACATTATGGAGGGATGAACTGGAGCTTTGTAGTATAACTTCAAATACTATGGCATATATATATATATTACTAGAGAGGTGTGCATCTTGAATGTGTAGTTAATCAATGGATGCAGTACCAAGTACTCAGTTCACGTGGACTGTAAACTCACTGTGAATAAAGTGAACACAGTTCAGTGATTGGAGCAGTTCACAAAAAACAATCTGGACCCTCATGTTCCAGTTCTAAAGAAGAGCTGTTCACACTAAAGAGATGGAATCACTATTAAAACCAGAAGCCCATTTGTATAAAGCATACAGCAAGGCATATATGCATGTATGTGCTTCCTAAAGACACATTCGCCATGTTAAACATAATATTAATGAATAACTTAAAAGTATGCAAATTCTATAGTTTTGTTCTGCAAAACTACCATATTCATAATTAGCATTCTTAAAACATGCTAAAAAGGAATACTTAAAAATAATCTAATTTTATTAGCCAATCTGCATAGTGCATAATATAACTAAAAAGAGGGCTAAAGCATATCTGGGACTTAAGCAATATGTATAATATGCTTCATAACTCATTCTTGCATTTATTAACTAATTACTTTATTAACTTGCAAACCTAATGATATTAACAACAACAATAATAAGCTAAACATAATAGCTTAATGAAAATATTTAGGTTTTCAGAGTGGAGATTGTGTGTGTGTGCTAAAGAGCAAAATTACTTAATTAGGAGAGCCTCTAATCATCTCTCCCCTCAAACTTTATTCATAAAATCAATCCCCGTTCTGAACTGGGCATAACATAAATTATAAATAACATATATAAAACAAATAAAAAGGCATGATTGCATATTAAAAGATAGAATAATAACTGAATAAGTTATTATTAACAAGTATTTAGAATTTTATATTTTAAAATTATAATATGCAAGTTTACAGGTATTATTTTAAAAGAGAAATTATAATTTACAGATTGAAATTAGGTTGTAGTTTATAAAAACATTATCACAATTTAAAAGTTCATGCATGAATAATATTAGCTAGCTTAAGAGTTTTAGAGGTTCATTTATAAATTTATGAGAATCAATTTTAAAGAGCTCTGTGAGAAAAATTTGTTACTGTGTCTTTTTTGTTGAGGCTCCTGTAGTTGATCATCATCATACTCAGCTGGGCTGATCTGTTTCTGATGTTTTTGGCAGGCTGTAAGGCTTGAACTCTGACTTGAGCATTGATCAATTTCTCCCAAGAAAAGAGACCTTACTCAAAAGTTCTCATGGTAAAATTTTAACAAGTGAACCCCCTTAGCAAAGCTTAAAGTTATTTATACCAGAAAAATTGGTAATCTGAGTGGCCTGTTTACAACTTTTTACAAAGTTTTCTTAGTAATTAAAAATGCATAAAAATGAAAACTTTGGTCCTTTCTGGGTGAAACAATAATGATCAACAGGTGACTCCTTGTTCTAAGTTTTTATTTTTAAAAGACATTAAAAATTTTGATTACAAGTTTGATTAATTACTTACAGATGGTTTTCTCAGAATTACAAATTTTTATAAAAACAGATAACTTTTTTTAAAAAGAGTTTAAGTTCGTAAACATTTAAATATATATTTGTGTGTGACTACTACAGGAATTGAATTTTATATACAAAAGCCTTTAAATAAAGAGTTTTAAACTAAAAATAATGCAATTTTAAATTAATTTAAAAGAGTTGTAATGCTTTTAAATCTATTGCATTATGGCTTTTTTCACATATATATGTAGGTAATTGCACACATATAACAATGTTCACATACTTAATTAAAATTATATAATTTTATTAAAGTTTAAATTTATAAATGCATATGCATTATATGCATATGAATGTTAATATGGCTGGTGGATGTGTGCACCTATACAAATACATGTAAATATACACTATTACATATAAAATAAATGGTTAGATGCTTATATACATGGACTGGGATGGGTTTGAATTGAGGAAAAAGATACTACTATGTAACCTAGTAGGTGAAATGGGATGATGGCTAAATAATACCGTTTCAATATATAATGAACAATGACGAAGCTATGTGTAAAAGATTGTAGAGTGGATCAATTAATGAGTGCTGGTTCATCACAAAATATGCACCTTGGGATCATATTTTTTTCACATGTTGTTGGTCAAATGTTTGTGGTGACATTCCACCACAAAGTGTTAAAAGCGGATAAAAATAAGTCCCCATTCTGTGTGAAAGTGGTGTAGTGAAAATTACATGGCAGACATTTTATTCATTAAGTGGGTAATCTTTCATTTAATAAATGCCTAATAAACATTATTAACATGTTTTAGTCATATTTAATCATTTGTTAAGAAATTGGTAAGAAATGGCAGACTATTAACAGATCAAGGCAGGATCATAGTATCTATTGCTTTGCTGATTTATTTTGCCATTTCAGAGAGAGCACATCACATAAATACAAATTATAAAAGTTTGTTTATTTTTATTTACTATATTAAATATATGCCTATGTGTTTAAAAAAGGTTTTTAATAAATGTGTTTTACCAGTTCTTACTTATGGATCTGAGACTTGGACACTTAATAGAAGAGTAATACAGAGACTTCAGACCACTCAAATAAGCATGAAGAGGTGCATGTTGGGAGTAACAAGAAGAGATCAAAAATGCAATATATGAGTAAGATAACAAACATGTGTAACTGACTTCATTGAAAAAAATTAAAAGACTGAAGTGGAGTTGGGCTGGACATATTGCCAGAAGAGATGATAATAGATGGACAATTGAAATCTTAAACGGGATTCCAAGAGATTGTAAAAGACCCAGAAAGAGATCACGTGTGAGATGGATGAAATAAGAAAATGTGCAGGGATGATGTGGAGATGAGAAGCTAAAGATCGGAAAAGATGGATTGAACTTGGAGAGACCTTCATCCTGCAGTCTATTGATAATGGTTGATGATGATGATTATATTTAAAAACGTTTGTTTCTTTAACAGAGTTGCAGCATGTTAAAAGTCTTATTAATTATAAGGGCGTTATAAAATGATATTTGTTTTTGAAGGATTAGACGTGATAATGTTTTATTTGAATATGTAAAATTAATACATTTTCACTAGATAAAAACGTGTAACACAATGAAGAGAATAATGTGATTATTAACAGCACTTTGCCAAAGAACATACACGCCTATAAATATATATGTTATAATATCTTGCATTATTTTAATTTTTTAAATATTTTTTTTTCAAATTCAGTTTTTCTATTTATTTATTTTTTGTTTTATTTTCACTACATTTATATTTTAAAGTATATATATATTTTATGATTAAAAGAGAAAAAGTCTGGCAATAAAAATATCAATAGATCAAAATTGTATTGTTTCTTATTATATTTACAAATTTATATTTTAAGTAGAAAAATGCATCCCGTGTCTATCAATTTACCTTCAGTTTTGACAGTCGATATCGTATTTTTATTTATTTACAAAGAAAAAGATTCTAAAATAATATAATTGAATGCTCACTTACATGCTTTCACATGGTATAAAATATGTTGATTATTAAAACCAATCTTTTTTGCGTAAGCATTATTATTATTCCAGAATTTCTCTTTTAATGTAAAGACGAGAATAATAAAACATCGCGTCTTCATTGGAGCGCCATCTAATAGCGAAGCTGTAAATTATATTATAAAAGAAGACACTAAGTTATACTTAATACAAACTGAATAATTATAATTTATATTATATTGGACATCTAAATTTAATTGATAAATAAATTATATAAAAATATCGAATACATTTTTTAAAAATTACATCTTTGTTACGTTTGACAAGTGAAACATGTGAACAGTAACAGATTTCTTAAAAACATATTTTAAGATAAATTTGAACATGGTTTTCATGGAGGAGTCAAAAATAATTCTCAAAGACTCTCCAAACTAGTGCAGTATTGATTTCTTTCATTGAGAAGATATGGGTGGAGATGAAATATTTCCGAGAATTAGAATTAAACAAGATATTGAAATCTTTCAGAAATGAAAGTATTCTGTAGAGAAATTAAAAGGTAGAATGTCAGGATATCAAATAAGCCAATAAACATTACATGATCACCATTTCTTATGCTTGCTCATAAATGTTATTAAAACAGGCAAAACTCTCTAAATGTATTGCCACTCAGTGTAAGCTAGGGTAATCAATGGATTCCAGAAGGCCATAAGCCAAAGGCTAGTCTGGAGATATTGGATGAGTAGGCACTAGATGGGGATTTTATGCACAAGCCTTCTGGAATCCATTGATTACTCTGGCTTGCATTGAGTGACAACACATACAGAAAGTTTTGCCTGTTTTGATATCAAATAAGCAGTTTGATTGATCAATATGTTACATAATTAGATGTATCTATAGTTCACAGACTGGTTGGTATAATCATTATAAAATTTATCTGTAGTGTTGTTATTATTATTAAAGCCAATTTTTCTATATTTATGTAATATTAAATAATATTTTAATATTGGATAAATATTATATCATGTTTAATTCACCAATGTCTATTTTAAAATAATCTTTGACCCACCCTCTAGCTTGCACAATCATAAGTTTTTATAGTAAGTAAATGGACCACTTCATACCATAAACAAAAAGATCCAAAATATGGTAAGAAATGACCCATTTTCTTACTATAAAAAGTTATTGAACACAGCAGCCAGAGGGCAGTTCAATTATTATTTAAAAATATCTATTGTCATTTTCACATGGTATTATATATATTATAACGTTTTCCGTTTTGCTAGGCCTCTACACGCTAATATAAACTGCACGTGAGTTGATCAAGCTATGTCAAAAAAGAAGAAAGTTATATTTCTATTCTAAAAACATAGCTATATTTCCTGATCAACTCGGCCTATTAATTGTTGAGAATTGTGCTATTGATGAAATCAGCTTTTAATTTATTTAATCTGGGCGCCAGAATTCCTAAGAATTCGCTGAAATCGTCATATAACATCTCACAAATAAAAAAAATACTTTTAAACTAATCGATATTACATCATACCATAACGAGAATTATTTTTTTAAGATTATTATTCCTGGGCTTATTCAAACATATTGGCAAAGGTAAATTACATTTTTAAATCTTATTAAACTATTAATAGATTTAATAATAAAAAATAATAACTATTATTAATAACGCACAATGAAAAAGATTGATAAAAGTAAAATCTTTTATTCTAACAAACTGAAATATTTAACGTTAAATTGTTAATTAAATAAACTGGAGAGAACACACACTAATTCGGATATAAATCAATTAATAAAAAAACAATTTCACAATTACAGTTCACTTCCAAATTTCTTCTAGAAAGTTCCTAAAATGAATGTCCCTTGCACAAGAAAATTAATGTCTCTATTGGGATTGTTCAAACATATTTTTAAAAATTGTTTGCAAATGTTTAATTTTGTCACAATCGGGAATAATGAATCATAGCTTACCGGTAAGTTTTGTGAATTCATGAAGATTGTAGCTTTATGCATAGTTTTTTTTGAGTTAGAATTGAGCTCGGCCTTTGATTATTAGTTGATCTTGTAGTCTGTTTCGAAGGTAGTCGCAGAGGCTTTTCTAGTATCCATCTTCTTAATGATGTCAGCTAAAGCCCCGGTCTACTCCCGCATGAAGGATTATTTCATTGTGAAGTGGTCTTGGATTTAATAATCCAAAACCAGCCAAAGGAAAAAACAGAAAAACAAGACGTTCCCCCAACCGAATCCCTCCTTTTTATACTAGAGGTCCAGTTTTCAGACTCTGCGCGTATCTTTTGTTTGTCAAAATATACGTTGATAATCTTATATATTCTTTATCAAATTTATGTTACAAAGTCTTTATTTTTTTGCAGCATAATTCTGCCATCTTTAATTAGTTGAAATATTTTTACTTTCTCTTATCTAGATTGGTAATTTGTGACTTTTGTTCTCTCCAATTCTAACTTTTATTTCTAATTACATAAAAAAAAAACGAAAGAATAATTTAACTTTCATCGTAGGTTTTTTTTTTTTAAAAAAAAAAAATTAGTCAAAAAAAAAATCTAAATTTACTTTTATTTTTTAGCTTTTACCAAATGCCAATATATTTACAACGTATATAAATAAACGTTACAATATATATATATATATATTGAAATTGGAATGACTATTCTCTTTATTATGAGTTTGTAAGGTACATTATCTTTATACATCACTCTGATATACTTCATTTTCCTGCATAATCCAGTTTGTTTTTTCATTCTGAAATTAGCTCGATATATTTCTGAATCTAATACCTTTCTAATTGCCATTTATCATATGAATAGATGACAAATAATGCTCCTGATGTGAATTTTCTTGCATGGATATTTAAAAAAAAATCAAGGTAATGTACAGCAGATCTTTGTTTCTTTTTTAGACAAAGGCAAGACTAGGAAGCATTGTTGTTAAGATTAACCTTTCATCAAGGATAGTTAAAAGTACTCATTTTTATAATTCATTAAAAGGATTTCTGTGCCTATTTATGTGCATCTCTTTTAACTGTTATGCTTATTTATTATATAATGAAGTGTATTATAATACAGTAATTGGTTAACTTCCATTCTTATAGCTTACATCGAACTATATGTATTTAGAATTAATTAGTCAATAAACATCACATGATCATCATTTCTTCTGCTTGCTTATAACTGTCATTAAAATAGGCAAAACTCTCCATACAGCATTGCCATTCAGTGCAAGCCAGAGTAATCAATGGATGCCAGAAAGCTTATGACAAGCCAGAAACTAGTCTGGGGATATTGGATGAGTCGGCACTAGATGAGGATTTTATGCACAAGCCTTCTGGCACCCATTGATTACTCTGGCTTGCACTGAATGGCAGTACGAGGGGAGTTTTGCCTGTTTTAGAATTAATTAGTGTCAAACCCATCACCTATATCATATCAAACCATTTAAGCATTAAAAATTACAAATGTAAATATATATATATATATATATATACTGAATAGTTATATTTTAATAAAAATTGATATTTTAAAGAATGTAAAATTCAAATGAAAACTTATGTATACTAATAAATATCCATAGATCATTAATTCAAAACTTGTGCTTCCACGTCAAATAATAAAGTAGCAGCCTCATAATACCCTGCAATGCTATGCAATCTAATCTTTTCCTGAAAATAAAGAACTTTACTTTACTTGCAATAAAGTCTCCTTAGAACCAGTATTTGTAAAACTGTAGCAAACTCTACATACAGAAGTGCCACCTACTGCAAGCCTTAATAATCAATCAATGCAAGAAGGTTTGTGCATAAAGTTCCTATCTAGTACCTATTCAGTCAATATACCCAGACTAGTTTCTAGATTATGGCTTTTATCAGTGAAGAGCTTTGCATCTGAGGGCACTACCCCTACATCTTAACAAGGAGCTTGAATATGCATAGGAAATGATGATCATGTGATGTTTTTTTGGGTTTAGACCAGTATTGGACTAAGAGACATAGCAAAAAGTTCTTTAAACAATTGCTTAACTTTTTCACAAATGATTTCTTTATTAAATTATCAATTCTTTTTATTTTTGATTAATCCACATTAGCAATTTTCCATTAGTTTTGTGGTGTTACAACAGTAAATTTTACTGATTATCATGGCAACCTGGTATCAATCTATTCAGTTTAGCATTCTGGTAGAGTATGTAATATATACTGTTTAATACTTCAAGCAATTGCGACACATCTAAGTAAAAAAGTAATTCTCTCATATTTAAATAAAATATATTTATATTCGGAACATGTTTCTAACAGTAGAGTGATTTAGAAATCTAAACATTTTCATTTGCATGTAATGTGATTAATTATCACAGCAACGTGGGTATGCCAATGCTGAAACATCCTTTGCCCCACCCAACCTGTCCATCCACACATGAACATTCTGATTGCAAGACTATTTGTAACCTCTCCTTCCATTGTTGTTAACAATAAGCAAAAAGTGGTTGCTTTTTCATATTTTCATTTTTCCACTTCATTATTTTTAATAGGTTTATTTGGAATAATGGTGAAAGAGAAGTACAATCAATAATGGTCTGCTAAACATGATAACACATAACTTTATGATATCTAAATAATTAGAATTAAAATTTTAAATTTTAGAATAGAATTTCATAGCTTTATGAATGTGTTAACAAACATTCATTCAAGTTTACAAATGAAGTTACTCAACAAAGATTTCATTAATTTACTTTTTTTCAATGAGATTTTGATAATTACCCAATAAGAAAAAAGTAACTATTCTTATTATGTATTTCACTTTTTTTTTTTCATGTGTCATAGCATCGGCTGGGAAGTGAACCTGCTAACCGGGAAGCGAACCTTCCAACCACCTCTCGGCCACCAATGCTTGACATGTATTTCACTTTATATGGTTTTTTTTTTTATATGTCCAGAATTCAAATATGATTTTTGTTAAAGATGTTTTTCATTTGTAAACACATAGTTCTAACAAATCAAGCTTAATTTATTGAATTCTAATATAGAATAAATGTTTAAATATTAATGCCAAATCAACACTAGAGATAACAAAAAGAAATATCAATCTGTTGAATGATTATAGATTATATTAACAATAATCAACATTTTAGAAGCTCATATTATTTTTTGTGTAATATAAACTATGGTGATTGTGCAAATTAAAATTTTTGATTTCTTTCAAAATCATAATTATCATTATAAGAATTGAGGAATCCAGTTGAATGGGTTTAAAAAAGTAAAAAAAAAAAAACTTCTCTTTTTTTCTACCATAGAATTAGCATGTAACAATAAAATCACATTTGAAATATAAGATTAAGAAGTTTCTGTAGTGTAATTTTCATTACACTACTCTTATGCAAAGTAGGGACTGGTTTGTGTCCACTGTTGGCACTTTGTGGAGGGGTGTAATCATAAACATATGACCAGAGACATGTAAAAGTATATAATCCCCAAGATGCACATTTCACACTGAACCAGGCATCAGTTGGCCCAGATCGTAATATCTTACATATATCTTTATCATTGTTTAGTATCAATAGATAGTCAATTACTACAGTTTAATTGATAAATGTTAAATTTATTGCCCTAGCAACTTTGACACAAACACTTGATGGAAATATATTAATAATTTTTATTATTCTATCATTAAACTAGAGATTATCCATTTAATGATTAATATTTCTGTAATATCATTTTCACTGAACCTCCAATGCAAAGTAGGGATTGGTTTCTTTGTTGGAAATCATACATCTTTTTCACATGTCATTGGTCATATATTTATGATTACCCCCTCCCCAAGGTGTTAAAAGTGGAAATAAAGCAGCCTCTACCTTGCATGAAAGTGGTGTAGTGAAAATAAACTATAGAAATGTTATTAATTAAGTTGATAATCTTTAGTGTAATGAATGATTAATAAAAATTATTAATATGAGACTAAGTAAAGCTTGGTAAATATTTTTAAATGAAAAAAAAAAAATCAAAATTTTACAAAAATAATTTTATGAAATGAATTCAAGATATTTTAGAGTAGCCGCGACTATTCTCAGTCAGAAAGACAAATATTTAAATATATATATTTGATTAAAATGATTAAAAAGTAGCTTATACATATTATTAAAAAAATAAATTATGTAGGAGCGTTTTTTCTGAGATTAAATATCTCTAGTTCTCTTCCTCTTTCCTCATCATCTCTCTCTCTCTCTCTCTTTTTATTTCAGATTAGCTATTATCTAATTTGCTTAGATAAGTAATATATTTACCATAATTTGAAAAAAAAAGTGTTATCACTGATTTAGTTTCAGTCTATATGATCAAAACAGTGTTTTAATAAGTAAAGGAATTGTCTAAGTCACGTATTTAAAAAAAAATATTTAAAATACCTTAAGCAATTAATCTTAGTACTTAAAGAAGTAATTAGAAAACAACTTCTTGTTTTTTTATTCTGTCCTTTTTATGTGTTTTATTTATATATTGTATACAATAGCAGTGTTTTAAAAATGTAAATGGCTAATAATACTTTAATAGTGATACTGCAATATCCAAACAAAAATATTTTCTGCTCTCGAATAGATGACTCATCCAAATAAAAAAAATATTTATTTAAAAGCAAGGTATGTAACCAAAATCAGTTTAACGATTGTAAAAAAAAAAAAAATCAGTTTAAAAATTAAATCGCTCAAAAAACTATTAAAAGTAAAAATAGCACACTATTTTAAAATAATTTATTACTATCAGGTATCAGACTCTCACACGATCCTCAACTATCCACGCCATCTCCTACTGCTGACACACTTGACCACACGTCGAGTAGATAAATAACCCCCAATATACGTATTTCGTGCATACGTATATAAATGAATTATGACCTGTACATGAGGGATCAGAGTGACTTATGGTCAACATGGCTAGGATGAGAAGGTTGGCCCCAACTTGGGTTTTGAGCATTTCCATCATCAGATTTTCAATGAAATGGATGGCTGAAAGGTTGTGGGTGGAGTGGTTTGAAACCTGTCCATTAATGTATGAAGATTGGCTATCTTAATATATGCTGAGCATTGATTTTATATATGTGTGGAGATGATAATCTGAACCAGCTGACGAATGCTGGTTTAGCACAAAATGCACATATTGGTGATTATTTATCTTTTTGACATGTGGGTGGTCAAGTGTGTCAGCAGTATGAGAGCATGGATAATTGAAAGTCGTGTGAAAGTCTGAGTTCAAACTCCCTACGTATTACATATTGAAGTGCAGGTATGAAAAAGCCTGTACTGTAGAAAAAAATTATATATTACTATCAGGTATATAAATTATTATTGTCAGGTATATAAGTTATCACAGAATTACTAGATTTTTTGTATACGCTTTAATGTGGTACACAGATTCAAGTGCTAAAGGTTGATGATTCATTAAGGAAATAGAAAGTAGGATAAATTTTTCCAAATGAATAAGTATTGCATTCAGCCTATGATTTTAAAGACCAAATTAATTTCCTCCACAGTATTAAATTCTGCTTAACTAATTGATCGATTTGATTTATGTTAGATCTCAAGTTACTTTCAACTAAAGGACTAGTCCAGATACCATATTATCTCTATCAGATTGAGTATGCATTGCCACAGATCAATAGATATATGCATAGATAACAGGCAATGGCAGTAACATGCTAATGGGTGATGGTACTCAGTGAATCTGAATGTTTTCATTGCAGAAAGAGATCTGGCTATAAATAGTCCAGTTGAAGGTAAAGGGCGACAGCAACAATTTACTGTCAGACTGAGTGACAGCACAAACATTGTCCAAAATATGGTCAAAGAAGTGAGGCAAGTTTATGTTAGAATTGGAAGTTGCTAAAAACATAATTTACACATGAGATAAGCTGTCACAGAACAACCAGAAATGTCATCATCCTTACTCATGAGGCAAAATGTCATGGTACAGCTGGAAGTGGTAAGTAAATTTAGAAGGGTACTTTAAGTCCCTTGCACTAATAGATGCATGACAACTAATGAACAAAGCCAACAGTATCACATGAAGGTATAACATTGCATATATTGTATACGCGCATTTGTATATTTGCTTTAATTAATAAACATTATGAAAAGTAATTTTATGAGTTTGTGCTTATAATAATTCATCCATAACACAATAATTTATTTTTATATTTTATGGAATAACAAAATTCTATACAATTATTCTATTGTTTCAGCATTAGCAACAACATATCCAAAAAATAAAATATTTATTTAATTAGAATAATGCTAATAACTCCGATTACTTTGATAAAAACCATTCTGTGATTGTATATTCTTTCAATCTCTAGTTTTAAAACTTACTCATCTTTGAACCTACATAAAAAGAATTAATCATAATATTATGTTAATCACATTTTTTTCGTCAAATAGACTATATTCTCTTATTCTTCTCTTTCACTTTCTTTGCATATCTTCATATAATCATATATATATTGCTTATAACACTTCTTTCATATACACTTCAATGCAAACAAATTTTCTTAAAAACTTATTTATTTTCCTTACGGTTTCGACTGTGCAGCATTCTTCATCAGACAAAATGAAGAAGTTTTTAAGAAAATTTGTTTGCATTGAAGTGTATATGAAAGAAATGTTATAAGCAATATATACATATATGATATTTATTTAGCTTGTTGAACATATCTCTCAAAAGTTATATGTTCAACATATTCAAAAAATTCTTTAGGCCAATAATAATTTAATAATAATAGTACAATATTCAAAATTGACAGATCTGTAGCTTAATGGCAGATGATTGTTTCCAAATTAAAAAGATATTTATTTAAAATTGTTATGTCTAAAGTTTAGAGCAGTTTTTAAAACTCAACACTCTTCTGGGGCTTAAGAAGTTTTAAATTATAACAGATGAATATAATACTAATCATATTAATTTTTTTGTAGATTCTAAAAATAATATCACTTTAAAACTACATGTTTTATTTTCAAAGTTCTCAAACGTTTAGATATTAACATAGTTGTACTACTTACTGTTCATAAACATCAAATAATTAAAACGTTTTCTCACCTTATGTTATTACTCTTTAATTTAAACATAAAATATATTTATAACCACAGGTCTACAACTAACACATTTGTTACTTCTTCCTTATTCGTGGGTTTATCTTTAAATAAAATTTTTTTCTCATGTGTCATAGCATCAGCAGGGAAGCGAACCCGCTAACCGGGGACAACTGCTTGTAAAGCAGCCGTCGCTGACCTCCCACCCACCAATGCTTGACATAAATATATTTTTTAAATTAATAAGTTACCACACCTTTACCTTTATAAAGATTACAAAATATATTTTAAAAATGTCAAATCATCCCCACATACATTTTGACTAAATTCAGTCTTACTCAGATGGCCTTGGGCCTTCTATATTATCCAACATTCTAATGCGATTGGATTTTTTATCTAAACAAATGCATATGAATTTAAATTACCAGTTTCTTTTGAAAGCATTCAAATGCCACTTGAATAAGATTGATTTTAGTCAAAATGTTCATTATCAAGACGATGTGCATTTTGTGGTGTCTTTTGTAAATTGTTTTTGGAAGTAAAGGCAAGTTCCTAAATTAATAATTTCAAAATATATGTATAAAAAGAATGTATGCTTAATGAGGAAGAATAGGGACATGATATAATGCATTTTTAGATATAAATTAGTGAAAGATTTGAAATACATGAATTCTTATACCTGGAACTTAATTGTAAATATAGGGGATTTGAACTCAGACTTTCAAGCAACCTTCAACTATCCACACTATCTCATGTCCACATAGATGTTGAAAAGATAAATAATCTCCAATATACATATTTGGGGCTGAACCAGCACTCATCAGTTGGTCCAGATTATCAACTTACACACACATATATATAATCAGTGCTCAGTTTATATTAATATAGCAAATCTTTATACTTTAATGGACAGGATTTAATCTACTCTAACTATTCAGCCATCCATACCATTGAAAATTTGATGATAGAATGCCCAAATCCCATGCTGATGCCAATATTGTTGCTATGCCCATGTTGATATCAAGTCACTCTGAACCCTCATGTATAGGACAGTTAAATACATGGAAAAGGGATTGGCAGAATGCAGGATTAATGTGTAAGATTTGAAATAGACATTCTTTTACCTGGAACTTAATTGTAAATATAGGAGATTTGAACTCAGGACTTTCAAACAACCTTCAACTATCTATCCTATCTCATACTACTGATACATATGACCACATACATGTGGAAAAGATAAATAATCACCAATATACATATTTTATGCTGAGACAGCACTCATCAGTTGGTCCAGATTATCATATCCCATAATATGTGTGGGAAATGGATAATCTGGACCGACTGATGAGTGCTGGTTCAATACAAAATACATACATTGGTGATTATTTATCTTTGTAACATGTGTGTGGTCATGTGTAATAGTATGAGATCATATAGATAGTTGAATTTTGCTTGAAAGTCTGAGTTCAAATCCCCTATATTTAAAATTAGTGAATGACATATTTTATTTTAAATTAAAATATACATTACATATGGCAATAGTAAGAAGATTATCTTTGATAAGGGTGTAAGATGGAATGATTCTATATCTCCTAAACTTTTTACAACAGTTTTGTAAAAAAAATATTTTATGGATTGCTTACAATAAGAAGAAACAAAAGAATTCTGACATTAAACAGAGGCAAAACTCTCCATACAGTAGTGCTACTCAGCAGAAGCCAGAGTAATCAATTGCTGCAGGAAAGAATTTTGCCTCATTTAAACTGCTTGTGTAAGCATAAAGAATGGTGATCAGTCAAGTATTGGTGATTGAGAGGTCAGCGACAGCTGCTTTACAAGCAGTTGTCCCGGATTAGTGGGTTTGCATCCCAGCTGATGCTATGACACATGAGAAAAAAAAGAATAGTGATCATGTGATTTTTATTGGCTGAATTCTGACATGCTTGGACTTTTTTAGAAAAGTAAATAGTGATTAATAAACTAATAAACCAAGTAATCTATACAATAAGCAAATAACAATTACAATATCATATGGTCCAAACAAAGAGATGGAATGAATAATTATATCTATGAAGAATGAAAAGCTCAGAAAAATGATAAGAAGAAAAAAAAAAAAAACTAGTTTTTGTCTAAATTATGTACAAAATATCTAATGTACCAAGATCGTAGTTGGTATATAATAATTTTATCTAAAAAAATTATTAAAATAAAAATCTTTCATAAAAGAAAAATGTAAAATTAAAAGTTTAAGAGTTTTACTGCAGTTTATTTAGTAAACGTAAAAGTTAAAGAGTTTTTTTAAATAAAAGTTAAAAATAATTAATTAAAAGTGGGAAAGGGGTTCACTTTAGCAACATCAAATTAAAAGAAGTTGATTTTCAAGTTTAAAATATAAATCTCTTTTTTTTATTTAAACTAGAGAAAAAGGTAATCTTAAAACTAGTATTGAGTCTAGATGAATTATATATGTGCGTAAATGATTAATATAAGTTTGTTAGTAAAATATATATATGTGCGATTATAAATACAATAAATGTATCCGTATTAAAAAAATAAAAAATAATAAATGAAAGTTATCATTAAAGAACACAACGATGGGTATCCGTATTAAATAAATAAAAAATAATAAATGAAAGTTATCATTAAAGAACACAACAATGGCTACTAATTAATTAAAAATATAAAAACAACACTTTTGCATGGCTACTAATTAAACAATCTCAAAAACATGTAGTTAAAGGATTATCAATGGAATTTTGACAACAGATATAGCTGGAGGACATCAAAACAACATGTCATATATATAAATAAACAAATTTTTATTGGACATTCAGTCAAGTTAATTGCATCAGAGATGCATTAGAATTGCATTTGAGATAACAGTTCAGTACAATCTATCAGTGAGTTATACCAGAATCAAGAATGCAGTGTTAAAATCTCAGAAAACATATGACTTTCTCCCAGCCTGAGTCCCAGAGAAACAGCAAAAATTGCCTGTGAAAATAATGTCTGCATAACAGCTTGGAAATCCTCCATCAAGGTTTGACTGTCTCCTGAAATAATACCAACTAATAATCATCAAATCTCTGCAGGAAAACTTCAAATCTAACCGGTTAGAATATTTTATTAAAAGCAGCAAACACCAAGAAGTCCACATTCAAAATCCTAGGTAATAACATTTTCTTATTTTCATTTATAAAGTAGCCATCACATTCATGTGAACCCTCCAAGAATCAAGGATATGAACTCTATATCATACATAAAATGAACTATTGATATGTGTGTTTAAATTTCAAATACTATTTAATGCTTTATTATTATATATGTGAGTGTATGAGTTAATATATGCATGATCATTATATCAGTGTTATTAGTTAAATGAGATTTATAAAATATTTAAATTTAGTATAATTAATGTTAATTAAAATAAATTGTCTTTAAACTAAAACTTTAATCGTCAGTCAATTCTTTTCATCAATTCGTTTATCAGTTCTTTTCACCACTAATTGAAATTATAATTGGTTATTGATTAAAAATAGACTGAGCTAATTAAGGGATTTTTTGAGTGTTGGATTATGGGCCTACTGTCCGAACATGTTAGTCTTAGACTAGCTGGCGCCTGGGGTTTACTCCTAAACAAATAAAGGTTTGGCTAGTAGGGGTTTGAATCTAGCAGCCAAGGTGGGCCACAATCTGGAAATGTGATCGTGTTATGCATTGCATAGCTCGATCTAATCATGGGTATTGTTGACAGCTCTGCTATCAATAATATTCTCCACTTTGCTCAAATGTTCCGGTTTATTCATCTAATCTTTATAATATAAGATGATAAATGTATTATAAATTGGGTTTGAAAACAATTAAACCTTAGGAAGAGTAAGTGAGTGAGTCCCAATGGATCGAACCCAGTACACTAAATATTAAAAATATAGAGGTGAATAGAAAAATATTTTGATATTTAGGAAAGAAAAAAGGAGATAAAAATTATAGACCTAACCGTTAAGTACAGATGATGTACTAATGTCATTGTAAATTTTCTAAAGAGAAGTTTACACTTAAAGCATCCAAACAAGCAAGAAAAAGTAAAAGTGGTTGTAAGTCAATAGATTGGAAAAATTAAGAAATGATATAAAATACAAAAAAGAAATTGTATATAAAACTGTTATACAAGAAAACAGAGGTTGGAGCCAAAGAATATAACAATGCAATTAATAGATGAGATAATAAATCTACTTTATACATTCATTACTTAACATGGACAAAAATAGATGCTATAAAATTATTAAACTTTTAAATCACATTAAAAATACAAAGAGAAGACAAATATATAAAACATCTTACATTAAAAATTACTTAAATAATAGTAGGAATATTTACAAAATTTCAATTAATTTAATTAACAACAGGGCAAATGGAAATGAATGGAAAATTATATAAGACAATATATATATATATATATATATATATATATATATATATATATTGTACCTATATTGATATAGGCACATATAATTTTTATGTAAAATTATTATTAAAGTAATCTTTCATAAAAGAAAAACATAAAATTAAATGTTGAAGAGTTTATTTGGTTTGTTTTAGAAAAAGATAGGAATTAAATAGTTTTTATTAGTATTCGTATAAATATAAATATACAAATCTCTTTTCATTCAAGTTTAATTAAAGAAAAAATAATATTAAAACTAAATAGTAAATTGTATTAAAATATATGACTGTATATATGTGCAATTGTCAACAATAAAATAAATGTTATTATAAAGTTAAAGAAGATTATTATTAAAAAACACGGCAATGGTTATTAATTAAAATATAAAACAACATCTCTGCATGGCTATTACTAATTAAGCAATCTTCCAAAACACGTTTATCAAATGATTATCATTGGAATTTGATAACAGATCTTTGCCGGAGATATTAGAAAGACAACAAGACGCAGGTATAAATAGACTTTTTTATCGGACAGTGAATCAGTTCACAAAGTTATTGAGAGAGTGCAGTTCGGAAATTGATTGAGTCAGTTAAGAAACAAAATGCGGTGCTGAGAATATTTTGGAACACACGTTTGTCTCCAGCCCAGATGTCCGAGAAAACAGCAGATCTGCCCGTGAAATAATGTCAGCTTAACATCTTAGAAAATCTCCGCCAGTATCTAATTGTCTCCGATAGTAATAATCGTGAAAATCAGGAAACTCAGCAAGGAAATGTCCCAGCCAGCTGGAAGCATTCATACTGGAACCATTCATACTGGAAGAAAACCAAGTGTTAAATCTACGTTCAAAATCCTAGGTAAAACATTTGCTTATTTTCGTTTATACTGTAATAGCCATTGCATTTCATTAATTCGTGCGAATCCTCCAAGAGTCTAATTATATGAACTCAATATCATACATAAATGAACTATTGATATGTGTGTGATTAAATTTCAAATGCTATGTAGTCCTTTATTATCATTATTATGTGTGTGCATTAGTTAATATGTGCGTGATCATTCTACCAATATTTATTAATGAAATTAGAGTGTTCTGTTATTGAATCTATAGGAATATTTAGACTATTTAGAAATGTTAATTTAAAATATGCGTGTGTTTTATTAGAATTATAAAATGTTTAAATTTAGTAAATAAATGTTAGTTAATAAATTATCTTTAAAATTAAACTTTATTTGTCGGTCAATTCTTTTTATCAATTCCTTTTTATCAATTCTTTTACAATTCTTTTTATAAATTCTTTTTAACAAATTCTTTATCAAGTCTTTTAACCACTAATTAAGTATAATATATTAGTGATTACAAACAACTGAGCTAGTCGTGGATTTAGGCGTTGGGTTAGTTGCCACTATTCAAAGTGCGTTGTCTATTCTTTTAGAATAAGCAGCTGGCGCCCATGTTTATACACAAACAAAAAAGGTGCTTTGAACTTGGTGTTGAACTCAACAGTCGAGAAGAAGTTATGTCCTGGAAATGTAACGTTAGTTATATACTTTATAGCTATCGTTTGGGCATACATACTCTCCGAGTATGTTCTTCTCTGCCTAAGAGACCGGTGTTTCGAATCCACATATTCGAATATGGTTCAAATGGCGCCCAATGTGGGGAATAAAAAACATATTAAATCTTTTCTCGGACTCTGTAATTTCTATAATCGATTTTATAGAAATTTTTCACTTGACATGGAGCCGTTATTGCAGTTATTAAGAAAAGGGAAATCGTGGGTGTGGAATGAGCAGCATGAGCGCAGTTTTCAGAGCGTGAAGGCAGGATTTTTAAATAAAGTTATGCTGTCATATCCCGATTTCAACAAACCATTCTTTGTACAAATGGACAGCAGCGGGTTTGGATTGGGGGCTGCGCTATTTCAGATACAGGACAAGGGACAGCACAGAGTTCTTTGTTTCATTAGCCGTTTACTAAGGGGACCGGAAGTGAACTACACTGTAACCGAGAAGGAAGCCTTGGCTATTGTGTGGGCATTCAAGAAATTCAGGCAGTATTTAGTAGGCTCTGAAGTGGTAGTAGTCACTGACCATAAGAGCCTTGAATTTATTAATCACAGCTTCTTGAATAATAGCAGGCTAATAAGGTGGAGCTTATTCCTGCAAGAATTTAATTACAAAGTGGCTTACTGTCGTGGTAAAGAGAATATTGTGGCAGACACCTTAAGCCGATATCCGATAGCTCAAGAACAACACTTGAGTTGCGACAGAGCGTATATAGCTGCCGCCAAAATATATAAAAGAAATGGGATAGAAGATGAGTTGCACAGATTAAAGGAGCAGCAAGAGGAAGATAACAATTGCAAACAAATAATAGAGTATTTATGCAATCAGCCTGTAATGAAAACAGCCAGTAATCCACTGTGGAGGGACCGAAATCACTGTTGTTTAAAGGGAGGACTCTTACAGCGTGTGTTACAGAAAAAAAAAACAAACACGCATTATTCTACTGGTCGCCATGAGAGAGCAAATGATTAAATATGTGCATAACACTTTCGGACATTATGGGGCAAATAAAGTGGAAGGATGGCTGAGTCATTGGTTTTACTAGCCAGGAATGAATGCCAATATTACAGACATGATTGGTAGATGCACCATATGTTCAGCAACCAAGCCTGCTAACACATCAGGAGTCGGGCCGCTGCAACCTATATATGCCCAATGCCCGAACAGCTTACTAGCGATAGACTTCTATGGACCTCTGCCTCCATTTAATAAAATGAAGTATCTCATGGTAACATATGACGTGTTTTCGAAGCTGGTAGTGGCATATCCAGTAGCCCAAGCGAACGCAAGACAGACTATTCGAGTTTTGGAGCAACAATACTTTAAAACTGTATGAATTCCAGACAGAATTCTGTCTGATCATGGAACACCCTTTATATCTAGCGAATGGAAGAAATGGACGGATAGATGTGGGATAAGACATATACTTACGTCGATTTGTAACCCTCAGTCTAATTCATGTGAACGGGTTATGAGGGAGTTGGGGCATCTATTTCGGGTTTATATACAGGATGATCATCGCAAATGGGTGAAAGAAACATCATGAATAATCAACATGATAAACTTGTCAATAAATGAGTCTACAGGATTCAAACCTGTTCGGCTACATTTTGGAAGAAATATTCCGTATCCGTTTGAGACTAAATTGCCAGTGGGGATAAATCCAATCAACCAGAGAAGAGATGCTAAGCAAGCGCTCAAGCGGTTAAGAAAAATGGGCAGGCTACGGCAGCAGAGGCAGGGAAGACCTAAGGCTATCTTCAGGAGGGGAGATGAGGTCATGGTGAGAGTTCATCCAGTGAGTCATCCTGAAAAACATATATACAAGAAATTCCAGCCAATATACGACGGCCCTTATATCATCAAACAGAAATACGGTAATAACGTGTTTGTGATAGCACAGGGAATAGAGGAAAAAGGAACATATAACGCCCGGTCATTGAGGTTAGTGAAAAGAGAAAAACAACCACCGGACAGGCGGTAATAATACTAAAGGAAATTTAGAAATAATAATAGTAACAAGGAGGCATTATTGAATAAAAGATTTTTTTTCTCCATGCACATATTACGTAAGAAGAAATGCTTGTAAATAAACAGTTAAAAATCAATAAAATCAAGTTAAATAAGTAGGTCAAATGAATGATTTAAGAGTAACAATTATAGGATTAAATAAATGAATAAAATAAAGGGTTTGATTAAAGTGATCGAATTAAACAAATAAATAACATGTCAATAAAATAAAAAAATAAATAAATTAAGATTTAATGTTGTCAGAGATAAAAAAGTCAAAATGACGCAATTTACTCTCAAAAGGAAGGGCGGTGTAATGTACCTATATTGATATAGGCACATATAATTTTTATCTAAAATTATTATTAAAGTAATCTTTCGTAAAAGAAAAACATACAATTAAATGTTGAAGAGTTTATTCGGTTTGTTTTAGAAAAAGATAGGAATTAAATAGTTTTTATTAGTATTCGTAAAAATATAAATATACAAATCTTTTTTCATTCAAGTTTAATTAAAGAAAAAATAATATTAAAACTAAATAGTAAATTGTATTAAAATATATGACCGTATATATTGAAACGGTTACACCTGTTTCACCTATTATCTTTGATAATAGTATATATTTGTTGTACTCAGATGGCATGTATTTCTTAAATTTTAAAAACTTTGCTTATAATATTGCGAGTATGTGCGTATATAATCGTCATTAAAATTTATAAATATAAAATTACAATCTCAAATATTTATATACGAGCATATTCCTTTAGATTTGTTAAAACTGAAATAAACATAACTGTATAATTAATTTATCTATATAGCAGCATAATTTAAATTTATAATATTACTTAGTTTTTAATATTTCTTTCTAAATAATTATTTAAGTCAGTATTCATTTTAACTAATTTCCAAGTTAGATAATTTTCAATTCTTTTGTTTGCTTAAAATTACATGCAGAAAGTTTTATCAGTTTTAACACTTCGTTCTAAAAATAAATCTTTGGCCAAAATTTGACCTATTTAAAAATTATAACCAAGACCAATTATAATATTCAGTCAGGCATAAATCTATACAAAATCTATACAAATTGCCTGTGACCATTCTCTTAAAAATATATATCTTTTAAAACTGACGTCAATTAAAACAATAGAGCCTTTCCATGTCCAGATTTAGATATACTTAATATTTTACTAACTGGATATTTGGTTAAAGGCTAGTTTTGAACTAGTCATCTTGTGATGTGGCATGACTCAAAGTAGGAGGTTACTTCTGTCAAAAATACAGCATAAAAAGGGGCCCAAAATAGCCACCAAAGCTCTAACCTAGCCTCTTCCATCATCTATCATCATCCGTGTAAATTTTTTTCTGTTGCTGAGAAATTTGTGCTTGCTGCCAAATTTTATTTCCAGAGACCTGAGTTAACTAAGAAAACTGTTCCTGCCGTTTAGACTGCTAAATCTAAAAAAAACCATCATCCAAGCTGCTATAAAATGACCGTTGGCTAGAAGACACAGACAGCCGTTTGCTCTTCCACGAGCGGCTACCGATGAAAGAAGACCTCCACCATGCCCATCACAAGAGAAAGAAAGATGTACCCAAGAGACCAGATAGTTCCTGACCAGAGAAATGGAGAAAGCTGCCACCGAGATAAATTCACGAAGTTACATCCAGACTAAAACCAAGAGAAGCCCAGCCTGACTGAATATAAAGAGAAGCGCAATGAACAAGGCCTTAAAGACTTTCCGGTAAATCCTTTCTACAAAATATTACATTTCCTAACTAAAACGTATACTAAATGAAAGCTAGCTAAATAAATCACATAATTTATAATATTTCTAAATGTTCCACTAAAATGTTTATCGTAAAATGGTTTAAATCTTAGAGCACACTCAATTCTTGCTTGATCATTAATAACTTTAAGTAGGCGTTGATCATTAATAATTTAAATAATCACACACATCTAGTTTCTATAAAACCATACTATAAATTTTTATGTCTAAATTATTATCTTATCGATCATTTTATGCAATTCTTATATTTTAAGTCATGTTTATTGATTTATGCTGTGTTTTTATCAGAACGGAGTCTGGTGTGTTAATAAATTATTGGGGGGAAGGGAGTGAGCAATTACTTTTATTATATCAATATTGCGATATAAAGAATATAGCTAAGACTCTTTTCTGAATTATATTTGTGATAGAGTGAATCGAACAAATTATTTAAAATCTTTTACTAAAGTTATTTAAAAATGTATATTTGCTTATATTATTTGAAACGCATCTTTTCTCAAATTATTTAAAATCTTTTGATAAACTTATTTAAAGATGTATATTTGCGTATATTATTTAAAACGCATCTTTTCCCAAGTTAATTGAAAATGAAAATGTTTCGCTAAAGTTATTTAAAAGGTATCTTTAGCGTCTATTATTTAAAACGCATCTTTTCTAAAGATTATATAAAATGAAAATGTTTACTAAAGTTAGTTAAAACGTATATATTGCGTATGCTATTTAAAACGCAGATTTTGCCCAAGTTATTTAAGAATTATATTTGCGTAAGTGATTTAAAATAGTATCTTGTCAGTTATTTGAAAAAGTATATTTCACGCAAGCTACTTAGAATATAGATTTGCATTCGTTAGTTAAAACTCATTTTTCATTATTAGTAAGGTCTATTTTGACGAATTATTTAAGATGAGTAATTTATTTAAAAATCAATAATTTGCGTGAGCTATTTTATAACTCTTATTTTATTATTTAAAATCAGTTTGGTATTAGATGTAGTTATACTATATATAACTAATGTTCCTAGTTCTAAAAAATCTTAAAGTTTGCTATAACTTCGTTTAATTAGAGGATAAGTAACTATACAGAAAACCTTAAATCAGATTCTCATTATCGCCTTTATCGTATAATTTAATAAGCTCATTTATGAACTGACCGGTGGTAGTAGCACTGAAGAAGCTAAGATTTTGGCGTAATTAAATTTATTAAATATTAATTTAGCGTTGCGAATGTATTGCTAATTTGCATAAAAATGCAAATCTACTTGCTATGTCTATAATGGCCCATCTCAAGATTGTTCCACGTCCAGGCACGCCTCGAAAGTTTAGGCCACTGCGACAGTTCTTCGTATTTCGTCAAGTCACGCCTCGAAAGTTTAGGCAAATGTGACATTTATTCTTATATAACGAAACCAAAGCGTTTCCAAAGGGCTCATAAGCCAATCTTTTGTTCTTAATAAAAAGGCCTCTTCCACTGTAGCAAGCAGATCGGTTAGGGAACCGTTTACTAGGTAATAAACCCCATTAAGAATGCATTCGAGCTGCACTTATCTGATAGTATAGTTTCTAACGCACTAGAATCTGACGTTCCCCTGCCACCACATCTCAGTTCAGTTTCCCTAGAAAGTGACTTCGGCTTTGATCCGACCTAGAATCTGAGTTAATGCGTTTATCTGTATAACAATATTATATCACGCAAATATCTATAATATGATTTTGAATATATTTATAATATAATCATAAACTTAGTCATTATAATATTTTAAACTTAGCAACAATGATATAATCTCCAACGTATTAGTAATATCTAGCATTTATCCATCAACTCGATTACTCTAGCTAACTATAACCGATTTCAAACATATAAAACATGGAATGAATTACAACATGAAAGGTGACATAAGCTTACTAAGAGTCTATTGCTTTGTAATATCATTTTATACCCTGAGAAAACATACTCAATGCTTTGTAATATTATTTTATAACTTTGAGAATCCACTCAATACTTTGTACTATTATTTTATACCCTATGGACACACTGAATGCTTTGTAATAATATTGTTTTATAACTCTGAGCATGCATTCATTGCTTTGTATTATTATTTATAACCCTGAGAATCCACTCACCTGCGTGTGAGCTAGCTGTACACAACCTACTATGCTTGAGTATTTATTGTTATATTAAATTTATGAAATATAAATTTGTCTCAGTCTCATTACTTGCTCATTATCTTATGAATCACTAGTTAAGGTATATAATAGAATATGTAATAAGGGGGGAATGTCTCATGTTTTACTGCTTTGCTATTGCTGGAACGTGATCAAAGAGGTATCGAGTGTAACCTCAGGCATGTCATTCGCGATGGGTTGACTTGGAAGCACGAGTGAGAGAGTTAAGGTATGATCAGACGTAGGGTATTACTATCCCGACTTGGTCAGCTTTTGATTCTCTGGCTTGGACTCTCAGTCTGTTGAGCAAATGTACAAACCTGACCGTTACAATATGTGCGATTGTCAACAATAGAATAAATGTTATTATAAAGTTAAAGAAGATTATTATTAAAAAACACGGCAATGGTTATTAATTAAAATATAAAACAACATCTCTGCATGGCTATTACTAATTAAGCAATCTTCCAAAACACATTTATCAAATGATTATCATTGGAATTTGAGAACAGATCTTTGCCGGAGATATTAGAAAGACAACAAGGCACAGGTATAAATAGACTTTTTTATCGGACAGTGAATCAGTTCACAAAGTTATTGAGAGAGTGCAGTTTGGAAATTGATTGAGTCAGTTAAGAACCAAAATGCGGTGCTGAGAATATTTTGGAACGCACGTTTGTCTCCAGCCCAGATGTCCGAGAAAACAGCAGATCTTCCCGTGAAATAATGTCAGCTTAACATCTTAGAAAATCTCCGCCAGTATCTAATTGTCTCCGATAGTAATAATCGTGAAAATCAGGAAACTCAGCAAGGAAACATCCCAGCCGGCTGGAAGCATTCATACTGGAAGAAAACCAAGTGTTAAATCTACGTTCAAAATCCTAGGTAAAACATTTGCTTATTTTCGTTTATACTGTAATAGCCATTGCATTTCATTAATTCATGCGAATCCTCCAAGAGTCTAATTATATGAACTTGATATCATACATAAATGAACTATTGATATGTGTGTGATTAAATTTCAAATGCTATGTAGTCCTTTATTATCATTATTATGTGTGTGCATTAGTTAATATGTGCATGATCATTCTACCAATATTTATTAATGAAATTAGTGTTCTGTTATTGAATCTATAGGAATATTTAGACTATTTAGAAATGTTAATTTAAAATATGCGTGTGTTTTATTAGAATTATAAAATGTTTAAATTTAGTAAATAAATGTTAGTTAATAAATTATCTTTAAAATTAAACTTTATTTGTCGGTCAATTCTTTTTATCAATTCCTTTTTATCAATTCTTTTACAATTCTTTTTATAAATTCTTTTTAACAAATTCTTTATCAAGTCTTTTAACCACTAATTAAGTATAATATATTAGTGATTACAAACAACTGAGCTAGTCATGGATTTAGGCGTTGGGTTAGTTGCCACTATTCAAAGTGCGTTGTCTATTCTTTTTATTCTTTTAGAATAAGCAGCTGGCGCCCGTGTTTATACACAAACAAAAAAAGTGCTTTGAACTTGGTGTTGAACTCAACAGTCTAGAAGAAGTTATGTCCTGGAAATGTAACATTAGTTATATACTTTATAGCTATCGTTTGGGCATACATACTCTCCGAGTATGTTCTTCTCTGCCTAAGAGACTGGTGTTTCGAATCCACATATTCGAATACGGTTCAAAATATATATATATAAGGTTGTATATTATATGTATTATTTGTTTTATATATTATGTTATATAATCATTTTTTTGAAATTATATTGGATGTCTATATGAAGGCTTTATTTTATTTTACTAAGGTTTTATTTGTTATTAATTTATTTCCACTATGGAACACTTGGCAGTATGTAATAACTGGTAAACATTAAAAAAGATTATTAACATTTTAAAGCACATTAAATCATGTACCAAAAGGGCTTTTTATATATTATTTGTTATAATTTATTAGAAAAGGGAATGCTGAGAAAAAATTACTGTTTGTATTTAAAAATAATGTAAATGCATTTGACTCCATAGATCTTTATGCTATATTTAATGCTTTGAAACATCATAATGTAGGCCCAGGATTTGTTTAAATTAATTAATACTTATCAATCTAAGTTAGACTGTGGGCTGCAGAAGATAATAGAAATTACAGATTTATCACTCTTCCATCAATTCTTTAAAAGACATTTAATTAACCTTTTAATGGAGTTCACTGGCTATTACTGGTCATGGATTCAAGAAGCTCAAACACTGGCAATTTTTACATTATTATGGTGAATTTATGCTCATTTTAAACCTTAAAAAGTACCATATGATGCTGCCCTCTGTAGAATTATTTTACAAGTAAAAAAATCAATAATATTTGAATTTAAAGGCTTAATAATAGGAGGTGGTCTTTCCTAGGTGCTGATTAGTTGTTGCTCATATTGAACAAAAGAGAGTGCTTGTCAAAAATTTTCACCACTCCAACTTCTTTGCTTCGATTTTGAAAATGAAAATGAATATTTTAGAGTATTTTCTTAGTATTTTTTTTTACATATTATAAATTATTTTGATAAAATACGCTGAAAATAAAATTATTTTAAAAAACAGTTAAGCTTTTAGTAAAAATTATTTACTTTTACATGAACATAAATTGAGAAATAAGATCAATGATGTATGCAACAATTATTAATAGGTTATGAATGTTCTTTTTAAGTTTTCTGCTATAAAATATTTTTATAATTATAAATAGAAATTTGTTTTTGAAAAGCTTTTGTTCACTTTCATATTCTGACAAATTATTAATTTGCTTTTTACAAATGAAATTAAAATGAATATAATGTTTACTCTTCAACCACTAATTATTTTATTGGCCAAGTGAGGTAAAAGTTTAAACTTTTAATTGGTCAATTCACAAACTCAAGCATCAAAATATATTCATCTTTTAATATTATATTCACTTTAGTTTCATTTGTAAAAAGTATATTAATAATTTGTCAGCTTATGAAAGTGAATGAAAGTTTTTTCAAAAATAAATTTCTATTTATAATTATAAAAATATTTGAAAAATATTCGATAGCGGAAAACATAAAAAGAAAATTACTCAGTAATTTTTTTCCAATTTTACATTGCGGAAAAGAAAATAATTTTGATAAAGAACTATTTTTTTAAAATAATTTTATTTTTAGCATATTTTATCAAAATAATTTATAATTTGTCAAAAAATGCTTTTAAAATGGTCTAAAACATTCGTTTATCATTTTTGCAATGAAAGAAAAGAAACTGTAACTCTTTCATTTTTGACAGCCATTTTCTTTGTTGTCAAAATTTAGCAGCCAATCAGATTGAAGAAAGGGCCGCCTTTTTCTTTTGTTAGACCTATAATGACAGTTTTATTGCTTTTTAACTTGTAAAATAATTCAAGAGAGGGCAGCATCTTACAGAACTTTTTTTAACCTTTAAAAAGAGTGCAAAATGTCAACAATAGCATTAAAAATGATGGAAATTCGAGTGACTTGAAGCGGCTTTGAGTCATCTCGTAACAACAAAAGATAAATATATTTTTATGACTGATTCTGTAATTGACCAATCAAACATTTAGAGTTTTATCTCACTTGACCAAGCAGAATTTTTGATGAGGAAAAGGTTTTAACAAGTAAATGAAAATGTATCTACAACAGAAATTTGAACATAAACCAACCAAAAAACAAAACAAAAACAAGTTGAATCTAAAAGTGGCTTTAGCACAATGGTCACAAACAAGTATTGAGAAAAGTTATAAAAAGGATCTCTTTAGATATAAAAATTATAAAAAGTTGTTTGAATCTTATGCACTTCCACAGTGATCAAAGTGTCAGATCATCAATATATAGGTCAAGGATATTGTCTTATTCTGCAGAATATTTATCAAAAAGCAATAAGAATGGTTGAAGTTTCTTTTTAATTTACTACAGGTACAATTCCAACAAAATATTTCTTAATGACAGATTTAAGCTAAATCTTGAACTTATATGTGTTTTGTGCAATACATATCCCGAAAAAATGCTACACCTTCTTCAAACCTACCGATACTTCTCATCTCTATGCCTATTCATATTCATAAGCAAACAATCTCAAGCATTTACTTAAAAAAAAATATATAAAATACTTGCAGCCTTTTAATGCATCTGTAATAATTTGTATACTAAGAACTATTTGGCTCGTACCAACTCCATAATATTTGATCATAAAAAATATAATGTATTAAAATAAATAACAAAGAATGGTTTAATTTATACTTTACTCACTCAAACTTTTACCCAGAAACATCAAAACTTGGCAATCAACAATCTATCTCAGTTGTGCTCTCTCATAGCTTAAGCCTTTATTTCAATTAACATTCCTCATTAGATTTAACTCTTGAAAATAAATTTCTAAACTCTCTTTCAATTTAGTTATCATAATTGTGTAATTCAAGAACATGTCATTCTTTAAATTTGAAGGACACTTAATTAGAGATTAATAGTCTATTGTGAAACCCATGCTATTATAGTTGCTTTTTTGTCATGCTTAACCTAAGTATCACACACTTATTTTATTGTAAATATGTTAATATTTGTGCATAGTTTTTTTATTAATAAAGCTTTTTAACAACAACAAAGAGAGTGATTCCTTATCTGCAAAACTTTTTACAGCAGATTTACAAGAAATAATTTATCCATTAAAATAGAAAGTTATGAAAATAAAAGTGTATCACATAATACTGAATCATCCATATACTTTATTACTAATACACAATGCTTTATTTACCATCCTCTTTTATATTTTACAGTTTCGATTGTCCCAGCAATCTTCTTCAGAACTTTTATATCTCCTAACATCAACTGCTAAATTCAAATTTTAAAAATTTAGCATAATGGTAAGTGGTAAATTTTTAAAATTTGAATTTGGAAGTTGCAGTTAGGAGATATAAAAGTTCTGAAAAAGATTGCTGAGGCAATCGAAACTGTAAACTGCAAAAGAGGGTGGTAAATAAAGCATTGTGTATGTATGAATGATTTAGTATTATATGATATACATTTGGCCAGCAATAAGAAAGATTAGTTATTATTCTTCTTGAAGAGAATAAAACTGCATGGTGATTATTTAAGTCATCTAGATCAAAGATGCACAAACCTAGGAAAAAATTTTAAGAAGCTTTCTCAAGTTTTGGATAATGATAAGTTTATTTTTTTTTGGAAGTAATTTAATTTTTTTAACTAGATAAAAATCACATGAAAATAAATTATTTTTTGCATATATCATTTTTTTAAATAAGTATACGATTTTTTCCCAGAAATTCTATTTCAAATAGTATGTGCTTAATACTAAAATTTTAGAAAATATAAATTTGTATATTAATTACTATTGCCGTTTTTTTTAGAAATATCTTTACATACTCCTACTTATAATTTAGGCATGATAAAAACAAAAAATGGGTCAGATCAAATTTTATCTAATTAAAGGGTCACAAGTGTAAAAAAAACATTACACACTGCTGATCTAGATTTTACCAGAGCTTTAGGAAATATTGCAAGAGTTATCAGACCAAAGGATAAAAACACTAAAGTAATGTTCAAAGGACTTTCTAGAAAAAGAAAAGAAGATTAATAATCATGAATTAAAAAAAAGTTAACAACTGCAAATACCTTGGTTACGTTATGAATACATGTGGAAATATAATGGATGAAATTAGTCATACAACTAAACTTGAATGAAATGCATTTGGTAGAAATAATATAGTATTAAAAATATGCCCATGTATTTGAAAAGAAAGCTTTCTAATATATACATTATATCTGTTTTTACTTAAGGATTTGAGACAATATAGAAGTTTCAAACTATATAAAGGAGTATAGAGAGATATATGTTGGAAGTAATAAGAAAGGATGAAGGTGAAACATGTGAGTAGAAACAAACAGGTATCACCCATATCAATGAAATAATTTAGACCCTGAATGGACTGGGCTGAACTTATTTTTTGAAGAAATAATATTAATAAATGAACAGTTGAAGTTTTAAATTATATTCCATGAGAATGTAAAAAGACCTAGTAAAAATATTACATGTAAAATGGATGAATGAAATGGGAATTTTGTTGATTTGATATGGACAAGACTCCATGGATCACAGAAACTGGATTAAATTTCCAGAGATCTTCATGCTGCAATGGCTGATAATATTGATAATGATGTTGATGATGTATACTCTGTATGCATAAATTTTCAAACAACATCAATATTATGTGCATTGTTAATAATATTCCAATTTTTATTTAGATTTTCAATTGCATTTTAGGATGTTTGTTTCTAAGTCAGTGGCTCTCAACCTTCCTAATGCCGTGACCCTTTAATACAGTTTCTTATGCTGTAATGACCCCAACCTTTAATTTTGCTACTGTTATAAATTGAAAACAAGTATTTTCCAATGGTCTAGGCAACCCCTGTGAAAGGGTTGTTCAACCCTCAAAGGGTTCGCGATGATCTAAACAGTCATCTTTTTAAAGAACATTATCATTATTTTTAAATGTAAACTTTATAATTATTATTAGATTTAATAAGCTATATAACACTCAATTAACTTTTGATTTTGATAAATTGCAAATAAAAAGAATATTATATTTTGTGTAAAATCTTGAATATAGATTGTTAGTCTTATTCCTCCTTTTCACTAATTTAAATTATAATTAACGGCATGCTATCTGCTAATGATCCGGCGGCCGGACATCATAAAATAATAGTTGTAAAAACTCTTTACTGATTATTTACAATTAATTCTATAGCTTAAAGTGATATTTTGTTTATCAATTAGCATGGATTTATTTTTTTATATTATATATTTATAATCATTAAATTATGTATTTTTTTAAATTTTTATCGAGCTTTGAAGATATTTTCTTCCAGAGAATTAATATAATTTTTATTTTGTAGAATTTTTACGTCACTTGGAGTCATATCTTGTCGGAAGCAATTTACTTTAATGGTAATTTATTATTAACAAGACATATGTTATCTTAGTTAAAATTTCAAAGCTTCTGATATACGGAAAAAAATTATTAATTCTATCGCAAAAATTGAGAATAAATAAATGTAATTAGATTCTTTTTATTATAATTTCCATCAGTACGAAAATAAATAAAAACTGCCTTTACATAACAGCTTCTGAATCAAACGAAATAAATAAAAAAAGTTAGCATAATAATTCATCACAGAGAGAGAGAGTGAGAGAGAGAGAGAGAGGGAGAGAGAGAGAGGGGAGAGAGAGAGAGAGGGAGGGAGGGAGGGAGAGAGAGAGAGAGAGAGAGGGAGGGAGAGAGAGAGAGGGAGGGAGGGAGAGAGGGAGAGAGAGAGAGAGAGAAGGAACGCAGATAATAAATTATATGCAAACCAGCTAGTCCCCTTCTGAAAGCAAAATAATACTGTGATAAGGTAAAACGAATTTAAATCTGTTGGCATCTTCAAAATTAAGATTCTATTTTCAGAATATTATTTAGTATATAAATATTAAACTGCAGTTTAATTAAATTTGAATTTCATAGCAATCCGTTAAACAATAGATGTGTGTATGTGAGAGTGTGTGTAATGTCTGTATTTTAGCGCTTTCTAAAGAATACATTAAGAAATAAGTTATTAGATGGTAGAATAATAGCGAGCTTTGGAAATGGGTTATTATATAAAGTCAATTTTAAGTTTCATCTTTTTAATGATATATATAAAGATGGATCAATAATGATAATCAGAAAATGCAAATACTAGTATTTATTGCATTAAAACCACACTTTTAATGTATCACTATATTTCTCATGGAAACTGATTATAAACTCTATTGCATAATAACGAACATTAAATTCATCCAGGCAAAACTTGTCAATAACTAGATCATTACCAGAACTACCCACTAGCATTCATTTACATAGTTTTTGATTACTCAGTGTGGTCTTAATGAAGTAATACTGAAATGGTTATTGTTATAGTCCTTTCTTCTCTCAGAAGTGGACTATTCCAGATGCCTTCTTATCTGATCAGATTAAGCATTGTTTGCGACAGGCCAATAGGCTGATATATAGATAAAACATAGCCTATGATTATTATAGGCCAATAAGCAACGATGCTTGCTGAATCCGAAGGTTTTCAATAAGGTCAGGGATCTGACTATAAATAGTCAGCTTTTTGTGAGAATCAGGGTAGAACATCTGTCTAACCTGAAAGACTGTTTGCATTCTCCCAGGGAAGTTCTGCTAACCTGAACAGCAGCAAGTATTCCCATTGATAGCACTACCCTATTTAGTCTACACAGCTAGGCACGTTCCACAGAGACTGGATGCTGCTAAGACTACTGTTGGTTTGAGGCAAGCTGTCTTGTACAGCTGGAAGAGCTATACACCCTACCTGTGAGGCAAGCTATCAGGTGTAGCTGGACGTGGTAGGCAGAACCCAGAGTTTACATTAAGTTACAATATTCAACATTTCAAACGACCCACCACTCTCAGTGCCATCTCATATTGCAGAGTGGTGGGTCGTGTGAATGTCTGGGTTCGAACCCTGCATACATTACATATATAAATGCAGGTTTAAGTCTGTACAATGTATTAATATTCAACATTGTAAATATTATCTTGTATATATACTGTATATTGTATTTTATATATTTGTAGATATAATAAATATATTAATTGTAATACTTGTTTTAGTATTATTTTCTGTAGGTTGGGTCTGTAATCCAGACCAAACATAATAAAGTAATACTGAAATGGTTATATTTTCTTATTAGTAAATACTTGCCTCTCTCCACACATGTGGATTGACCCCAAAAATAATATTGGTTAATATAAGTCAGTTTCCTTTTATGTCTTTTAGTATGATCTCTATACTGAAAATACTGCCTTGTCTATCCTTATTATTCTTTAAATATTTGTTCGATCTTCATAAGTTCCTGTGATTAAATACAATTTGGAATAAACTTGAACTCATTTTAGTACATTAGATAGCTATGTAATCAGATTGAGAATTGAATAAAGAATGAATAAAGTTAATATTGACTAATTTTAAAATAATATTTTAATAAACTAATAAATTGAGAAAATAACAAAGAAATTTGAATCACATGCAAATTCAGGTTATACTATTCCCATGCCAATACATAAAAGTAACCATCTATTGGTAGGTTGGTATATCTATAAATGCACGTAGCATAACTATTTGCATATATCTCTCGCTGAGTTAAATGCTTTATTGAATGACCTTTTAATCTTTTCAAAAATATATACACATATTGCAATTGTATGAGATAACTTTTTAAAATAAGAAGTTGAAACTATATAGTATGTCTTAAATATATTATATAAATATTATACAAATAAAAATATTAAATATAACTTGTTAATAACCCAAATTACATGAAATAATACAGAAGTACTGAAAACCTGAAGCGAGCTATATGCAAACTGTCAGCAAATTGAAAATGGAGAATGAACTCACCTACATTTTAGCTTTGATGTATATATGCATACCATTTACTAATATATTTATACGCAATACTTCTATGCATTATTTTAAATAAAAATATTACAAATTATCAAGAATAATGATGAAAAATTTACGTATTAATTTCTCTATTATCAATTAAATGCTTGTATTAAAAATGAATGAAATTATAAGTTCATGACCAAAATTATTAGGAAAAGAGTTCAAAATAGTCAATTAACTGCTGTAAAGCGATTTATTGCCTTAAGAAGACATCTAATATTTTTTCTTTAAATAGTTATGATCATTTTAAAGAGAAGGCTCAATGCAGTGAAACGTAGTAATTTTAGAACAATATGCTCAATCATATTAGGATGAGAAAAATTTTGATTAAACATCTTGTAAATACATTAAAAATATGTTTATCTGAAATGTAGTATGTTTTCAAAAGATTAAAACAACTATTCCCCCCCCCATTTTTTTATTATTATTCCCAATATAAACAACCTTATAAGTTAAGAGGTAAACGAAAGTCCAAACGATTGTAAAAGACCAAAAACCTGACTACATGTTAGATGGATGAAATAAGGAAGTGTGATGGTATGATGTAGAGAAGAGAAGCTAGAGATCAGAGAAGATGGATTGAACTTAAAGAGAACTTCATCCTGCAATCGATAGATAACGGTTGAAGATGATGATGTTGTTAAGTAAGGAGAGATGAAGGAGTTTCTATCTTCATTCTTTATTGTTACTTAATTAAAAATTTCTCTAACGATGATATTCAATCAATATTCATTTCACGACTGAAGTTTTTATTTTTTATTTTTCCAATTTCATAATAAAATGTTATGGGCTGTTGGTAAATCGATTTATATAAACAATGTTTAATATATGATTTTTTTCTACAGTACAGTCTTTTTCATACCTGCATCCCAATATGTAATATATAGAGGTTTGAAAGACTTTTACACGACCCTCAACTATCCACGCAGCTCATACTGCTGACACACATAATCACCAATATACGTACTTGGTGCTATACCAGCACTGATGTCGACATGTGTGTGATCAAGTGTGTCAGCAGTATGAGATAGCATGGATAGTTGAGGGTCGTGTGAAAGTCTGAGTTCAAACCCCTAAATATGTTTAATAATATAATTTATTTATATTTTCCAGTTAAACAATAGGGTTTGATTAGCAATACTATTTAGTTTTTAATTTATTACCCTTCTATAAAAAGTTGGCTCAAAAGTAAAGTGACTTGAGTCAAGCATTGGTAGCCGAGAGGTCAGTGCCGCCGCCTTGCAAGCAAGCAGTTGCTTGCAGACAGTTGTGCGGGTTTGCTTCCTGGCCGATGCTTTGACATATGGAGAAAAAAAGTAAAATGATTTGAAAATTGATAACTCTTATTATTAGTCTCTAATACATTAATTTTTACTTAACATAAGTACATGAAACTTGCAATTTATAATAGACTCAAATCAAGTGTTTTTAATTACGCACCCAGGCAGCAATCATATAATTCAATTTTTTTATCATTTCTATTTTAATTAGTTTGGCTATTAAAAAAATATTTTTGATTACATTACAATTTCATTATAATTTCATATGTGACTTAACAAACAATTTAACATGAAAATCCAAAATTATTGTCAAGCGTTGGTGGTCGAGTGATCAGCACAGCCGCCTTACAAGCAGTTGTCCCGGGTAAGCGGGTTCGCTCCCCGGCCGATGCTATGACACATGAGAAAAAAAAATCTAAAATTATTACCTTAACATATTGTTATTTATTATATGATCTGGTGCTTGGGAGGTAAAGTGCACTTATGCATCAAAATGACTAAGTGAACTCAAAGATTAAGTACAAATATCTAAACCTAACTGTTTCCTTTTTTAAAAAATCTACGAATTAATATAGAAATCTTTAGTTCTCGAGGTTAACATGCTATTACCATGAGGTTAATATGTTTAAAAAGTACGTGAAGTTATATATATATATTTGATTTTTTAAAACCTAATCCTGTAAATTATTGCAAATAATTCACGAGAATTAAACTTCGCTTGAATCATCAATTTTTTTCAGATTTAAAATTTTATAAGAACAATTAAAAATGCTTATAGTTGAATTAAAAAATGTAAAACGGTTGGGAGATCATGTGCCATTTTAACAGCAAAATAGGAGAGTCTAAGCACAACTGTTATCAGTTGATCCGTATGTTCCAAGGAATATTTTAATATTTATTAATTGTCAATTAATTTTTTTAATTTCATATAATTTTAAATCAATTTTCAGAAACAATTTTTCTCTTTTTTTAAATCTTGAGTGTAAATCGCTCTTTTGATTTTCTCTTTCTCATTCTTTTTTTTTAATGAAAAATCTTTTCTACTAAAAATGTTTTCAATCTATTCAAACATTTGCTTGATTAACGTTCCATTGGGCTAACAAATAAAAAAAGATTATTTCCCTTCATTTTTGAAGATAGAAACATAATATCCTCACTTAGGAATTAGGACTTTCTGACTCGTTCACTAACTATTGATTTATTGTTAGTAATCCTATATTTAAAATATTCTAGATTATTTTACTTTTGCTTCGCAGCACTTTACTGTTAGAAAAACAAGGATTGATACTACAACTGCACTTTTAAAGTTTCAAAATATTTTATCTTATATAAATTTCAAATTCTGTTAGCTTAAATCTACTATAAGTCATTTATTTACGTTTTTAAAGCATTTAACATTGCAGGTCGTAAAAGATTGTATTAATTTATTAACAAAAGTTGACTTTATAGTTACAAACCTATCAGTCTTCCGTCAGGAAATTTTGAACTTAAATTAATAATAAAAAACAAACAACCTGGCTGTAAAAGTGATTTTAGAACAATGCATCATTTCCGGATAATAAACTAAGTTAGAGAAAATATTAATAAGTATGAATTGAACCACTAAACAACACATGATCACTATTTCTTATGCTTACTCATAACTGTTATTAATAATATGCAAAACTCTCCATGCAGTAGCCACTCAGTGCAAGCCAGAGCAATCAAGGGATGCCAGAAGGTTTGTGCATAAAATACTACCTAGTGCCTACTCATCCAATATTCCTAGACTAGTGGTGCAGTGCTCTCAGATCCAAGGCTCCTCACTGATTAAAGCTATAAGCTAGAAACTAGTCTGGGGATATTGGATGGGTAGGCACTAGATAGGGATTTTATGCACAAGCCTTCTGGCATCCATTGATTACTCTGGCTTGCACTTAGTGGCACTATTATATGGAGAGTTTCGCCTGTTATTAAAGTATGAATTATCATCATGCTTTGAATTAATTGATTATAAAAAGGAAATTGAGGGCATAAGCCTTTACACAGTGATTAACGTTTTGGACTATCAAGATATGGATTCAATATATCATATTCTAAAAAAACATCAAAATGTAACAACAATGATTAGATTTCATATTAATAGTAGAAAATTAACCTTGATGATCCTCTGTAATAAGACATTTTCATATCTCCTCAACTTTTGTTAGATAGTTTTACAAAAAAATATTTTTAACTTGAACAGAAAGTAATTGAAACTTCCACTGAGTTATATAACATTTGCAAGTGGTTTTCTTTTTACTACACATCAGCTCATAAGTTAGACCAACCTCTCATTCTACAGATATTTTACAAATATATACTCTTCCAAATAATTAATGTTACACTTTTTTCTCATGTGTCATAGCATCAGCTGGGAAGCAAACCCGCTAACCCAGGACAACTGCTTGTAAAGCAGCCATCATTGACCTCTCAACCACCAATGATTAACTACATACACAATATGTATTTAAATATATTTCTACTTTTATTCCATCACCCATTACTAAAATATATAATCAAAGACATGTGAAAAAGATAAATGATCCCCAAGAACCACATTTTGTACAGAATCAGCACTCATTAATTGGCCCAGATCACAATCTCTAAAACATATTTTTATCATTTTCTCAGTACATATATAGATAGCGAATTATTATATTGACAGGTTTCAAATTTTCTGCTGTACCACTTTGATACAAAACCACTTTATGGAAATATATTAAATACTGTTAGTAATCATTTGTTAAGCTAGACATTATCACTAGCCCATATATGTATTTTGTCTTACTTAATGAATAATGTATCTGCAGTATTATAGAGGTATGAACACCTGATAACCTTGCCCATGCTGATAGGTTTTGATAACAATCACACTCTCGAGCAAGGTGGGCACTGTATTCACTTTTAACTCCTTGTGGAGGGAGCAAACAATCATTGCATTATAAAATATGTTATAAGCATTGATTATATATTTTATAGAATACACGATTTATATAAAAAGCATTCTTATTAAAATTTCCATCCCACTACATCTTCTTTAAACATGTGAATAAAAACATCTGAAAAAGGAACTCAAATGATCTCTGAGAGAGAATTTTTTCCTGAACCAGCACTGATCAATTGGCCACAGGTCATAATTTACACATCTTCATCGTTTGTTTAGTAAATATCAATACCAAAATACTATACTTTGATTCACAAATGTCATATTATTTGCCCCAGCAATTTTGGCACCAAATACTTCAAATTATTATTAATCATTTTATAAACTTAACATTATCTTTAGCCTAGATATAAATTTTAAACATCAATTAAAAACAATGGGCAAACAGAAGTTTTAAGTAAACCTTATAAGAATATCACACATGGAAAAAGGAAGTCAGTTGAATTATTTCATGTGTCTATGTATAATATATATAAAAACAGATATATAAATTTTTAATTAATATTTAAAGATTATATCAAGGCTAGAAATAATATCTAGTTTACAAAATGATTAGTAATAATTATTAATGTATTTATATAAACTGGTTAGAGTCAAAGTTGTGGGTGAAAAAAGTTTGACACTTGTAAATCAAAGTGTAATAATTTGTTTTAATAAATACTAAACAAATAATGAATTCATATGTAAGAGATTGTAACCTGGGCTAAAAGGTGAGTTCTGGTTTTAGTACAAAATGTGTCTATTGTGGGTTATTTGCTTTCTCAGACACCTTTAACCATATATTTGTAGAATCTCAAAAAGATCTTACATATGGAAAAAAAATATTTTATTTGTTTAGATGATTAAAAAACAGATATATTATTTTTAAATTAGATTTAGAATGTATATCTTGGCTAAATAATTTACAGTTTATAAAATAATTAGCAAGAATGATTAATATATTTCTATGAAGCGATTCTGTATCAAAATATAGCTGCCAAAAGTTTGGCACTTGGAAATCTAAGTGTAAGAAGAAATATTTTGTTGTTTGAAATGGAAAGCTACGAAATAAAAAAAATTCCTAGATCTTATTTAAGTCATATAGATTTTGCAAATGATGTAGTTGTTTTTGCAATAATTCTTTAGCAAGAGTTATCAAATGAAAGTAAAAAGGTAGCATTAAAGGTTAATTCAAAAAAGAATTAAATAATGTTTAATAAATTTTTACAGACGAAAATAATGGCTGACTGGAAGGCTTTTAGTAGAAGTGTTTTAACAGATCTAAAATAGGTTTTGAAATTTGGACATTTGACATAAGAGCAATTCAGATTCTTCAAACAACTTACTGAAATATGAAGAGAGGCATGATAACAGTAACAAAAAAAATCAATCAAAGTCCATGAGCAAGAGAACAAACAGGAATTGTTGACATCATATAAATATGGAACTGCTCTGAATAGATTGCTAGAAGAGATGATATGATAATAAATGAAAATTTGAATCTTAAACCAGATTATCTGAGACAATAAAAAATTTAGAGGATGATTAGATGTAATAAGGAAATTAGTCGGTGGAAGGTGGAGAAGAGAGGTTGTTTATCATCACCATCATCAACCATTATCAATCCACTGCAGGATGAAGGTCTCTCCAAGTTCAATCCATCTTCTCCTATCTTTAGCTTCTCTTCTTCACATCACCCCTGCACACTTTCTTATTTCAACCATCCATCTCACATGTGGTCTCTTTCTGGGTCTTTTACAATCTCTTGGAATCCAGTTTAAGATAAACTAAATTAAACTTGGTTTTTTATATTGTTCATTTTTGTATTAAAACTTTAAACTATATATAATTTTAAATACTAAAAACACAGTCATTAAAAATATATCTAAAATAAAATTATGCACACTACAATTAAAAAGAAGAGTATATTGGGAATAAAAAAGTTACCTACGTATGAGCTAAATTATTTCTAACGTGATTTTTTTTCTTCCAGGAATATGCTATAATATAATCATTTGATTAATAATCTTTTTTTAATTTTTAAGAAGATGAAAATATAAAGATAATAAACTGAGAAATGCAGTGAAATTCAGTACTTAATTAAATGATCAGAAAAGTCAATATCATTAAGCAAACCCTTTAAACCAGCGGTCGGCGACCGGTGGTGTGACGTAATTATTATTTTTAAATTTGCTAAGCTCATTTAATACAATTTTTAAATAAAAAATACATTTTGTTTAAACTGTATTATTATATGTAAAATAGAATAAGAACATTATATAACTAATTGATTTGTTACAAAATATTACTATGACTTGCAAAACATCTACCTCAAAGGTGTTTGATTAATCCTTACTCAGTCAGCGGCAAAGAAAAAGTAACAAATAAGAATACCGAATTCTATGAACTATTGACTAGGCATCAAATTTGACTATAGTGCATTCTCGTGTTAAAATTAAAATTATTATTAGTCAAGCGTTATTAGCCGAGAGATCAACGCAGCCGCCTTGCAAGAAAGTAGTTGGTTGCAGACAGTTGTGGGTTCGCCTCCCGGCCGATGCTATGACATATGAAAAAAAAAATTAAAATTATTAATAAATATATATGTAGGTTCTTGGATATCAATACAATACTCGTATTAATTCGTACCCTTAAAAATTATGTTAGTGGTACGCAACATCTAAAAAGTTGCCGACTGCTGCTCTAAATCAATACGATCATTTTAATTCCAGAAAAATGATAAAGAAACAGACCAAAAATTTTAAGTTGAAAAACAAATTAAAAAAAAGAAGGTTAAAGTCAGAATTGCTGTATATATAATTAAAAAATTAAAATATGATTACACAAGCACACAATCTCATGACGTCGCACTTTTTGCAGAGAAATGATGACGATAAATAGAATATTAAATATTGTACTACGCTATATCAATAAAAAATTATAATTTCTATCCTAATTACTCTTGATTTTTACAGTTCAATTTTAAATGATATTTTTCTTTTTAATTTTGTATTTCTTTTACTAATTTGCATTGGATATAATCTGCTGGAGATATTTTTTAATTTTTATCAATTTTCTTATGCTAGGTTGGCATTATATAAATAGTTATTATTTCCTTTTCTAAGAAAATAATTCAAATTTAAATTACTAAACAATTAGATGTACATAACAGTGCGTGTTAAACTAAAGAGATCATGTTTATTTAACATATTTATTATATACTTATAACATTGCTCGTATATCTGTAAAAACATGCAATTGTTTTTGTTTTATATAGAAAATAATTTTATACGAAAATAAACTAAGAAATATATATATACATTTGGAAAACTTAGCATTAAAAAATTTATATTTAAAAAAAAGCTTTCAACAAAAATATTCTAAAACCGTTTCAAACTATGATTATAAAAAAGGAAGTTATAGTTTTTAAAAAATAAAGAAAGATTGCAAAAGGAACTTACAAAAGAGAGAGATAGAAATAGAAAGAGCTAGAGAATGAGATAGGAGGGAGAGAGGAAGAGAGTGAAGAGAGAAAGAGAGAGAAAGAGAGGGAGAAGAAAAAGAAGAGGCGAGAAAGCAGAGAGGGGAGAGAGAACAAAAAGTATTCAACAATAACCCCACATGAATGTTAGTTATAGTGGAAAAAGCAAAGATTAAAAAAAATAAACAAAAAAGCTAATTCTTAGATGTTGGTTTCTCTGCATTGACTTTTGCCATGTTAAATTTTATCATCTTAGTATTAGCGATCTTCTATATTTTTCATCATCCTCATTTCTGGGCTCACTGCAGGCATTGTTTCATGATTCAAGTTGTAGCTGGTGAATTTCCTGTACATTAGCACAAAACTATGATTGTTTTCATCATCCAAAAATTTATCATTGTCGCTGTATTTAGGTTGAGTGAGAGACAACTGCAATGTGTAAAAATCTTTCCACATATTGAGGGATACCTTTTCTAAAAACGGCATAATATTTTTTATGTCCACTTTAACTCTCATCCAACACCTCTCTACTTTTCTCTCTAAGTATAGGAATACCAGCATAATGTGAACATCCCATCATTCTCAGTTCCAGTTTCATTCTTATTATTGTTTTTTATTTGTTTTACATTTTTTTTTACATTAATTTGATAATTAGCACTAATCAGTCATATTTTAATCAGCATCTGATTATTAGATTAAATTTTTATTTTTATTTTCCCATGTGTCATTAAATCGGCCGGGAAGCAAACCCGCTAACCTGGGACAACTGCTTGTAAGGCAGCTGTTCTGACCTCTCGACCACCAACGCTTGACTATTAGATTAAATTTAATTAAGCAGTTAAACCGATTTACAGAAAAATAATTTATTACAAATAAAAAATTTCATTTTTATCTTTTTGAAAACCTACTAGAATACTTTGTTCAGTCTTATATATATATATAAAATTCTTTTTTTTTTTTTTACAAGAATATATAAATTGTTTATTTTGAACTCCCTTTTGAGTTAATATTTTTAAAAAATCAGACAATATGGAGAATTGATATTTATTTATTTTTGTAAAATAATTAAGCATATAACTTTTAATTAAAATATGTGTAGTTTTACAAATCTTTAGTTTCAGGTTGAATTTAAAATAAATTAATTTCATTTGTCTGAAGGTTTGTAATGATGGTATATTATAAGATGTGATATGTTGGACTATTTCCATCATTTATGAGTGAATGATGGAAATAGTCCAACATATCACAAATTAACTTTCATCTTGTATTTAACAGGTTTAATATATTGTAATGAAATAGGGTTGTAGGATGTGAAAGGAAAAAGGGAGGTTGATCGGAGTCATACCTGGGATGATGGCAAAATCATCATCACTCCCAGTCAATTTAAAATCAATAATTTACAAAAAGTATAATAAGTAAAGTAAGGTATTATTAAAAAATGTTTAAAGTAATGCCTAACATCCAAATATATATAAGCAATTTTATATATTAAAAAGACCATGAGATTAGAGAATCTCTGACAGATCACTGAGAGATCAGAAGAGCAACGAAAAGCATAACTAACCATCAATCAGCATTATCAATAAGCATAAGTAGTCATAAGTAATACTCAAAATAAACCATTTATCATCATGAATGATCAACAATTAAAAATAAATGAGTACAATAAATCAACAGTCAATCTTGTGACTGGATTGGAAATGGATCTTTTGTAGACCAGGCTAACTATTGAGCCTTTGCCAGCTTGGGCAATTATTTAAGCATATCCCTCAGAATACTAGAATCAAACAATAATGCCAGGACATTAAAACATGCTGATCATCATCAATGCTCAGGCCACTTATAATGGCCAACTATAAACTTAACTTCTAATAAGACTAAAATAAAATATAGTACATGGGATTCAAAGAGTATTCTCTTTTGCACCAACCAGGAGGTTGATTGATCATCTCTGGATGCCCAAAAGCACTAAATACATCCCCATTTATATATTCATCCCATGCTCAAATCTAGCTCAGAGAACATAAGCTCTCTTACTGTTTGTGACCAAGAGATGATGGAAACAAAATTTTAACAATTGAATACAAGTTTATTAACAACAATAACAAAAAATTGAAATTAAGGTCTAATAAGACTATACACATATAAGCTTTCTGATTTTGATTACTATACAGAATTTCAAATTATCACATTGTAACTTACTGATTAATATACAAAGTTTAAGTTACTATATGGTGGTTTACATATAGCACATATATATATGTGCACAACCGCACATTTTACAATTACATGAATATATTTCAATTGACATTTAATAATAAAATAAAATGATTAAAATTTTACATTGATGTATATACGCACACACATACATACCTGTGCTTGTAATTTCTGAACACATTTGACTTGTTACAAATAAACATTTTTAATTGTCACTTCTAAATGATATAAAATACATAGGTTTACATATATGTTCTAATAGGTTTATTCAAAACACGTATAAATATCAGCACAAACATACATTATATTAATCTATTAACACAAATTCAATTTTCTCAAAATAATAAATGACTTCAATTTTTACTTAAATGGGTTTATGTGACATGCATTAATATATAAATATGCACACAGAGTGCAGTTCATTTGAGAAATGGACATATTTGAATTGTTATACAATAGGCACCATATTGAATTTTTTAAAAAAACTGACCTGAGACACAATTTTCACAATAACTTCAGGTTTTATAAAGTTAGAGCAAAAAAACTTTACATTGATAGAAACTAGAAAGACTAAGGAAAACAATAAGACTAAGACAAATAGTGATAATCATTTAAAAAATAAAGAAAAAACGAAATTTCAACATCCGACATAATTATTACTTTATTGTTTGTTCATAATTTCTAATTCATCATTAACTAAGTTTAAATTACATCTTCAGTGATAATTTCTTTGTATTCCTCACAAAATTATCTTTCAAACCATATATAATATGTCTTACCTGAGATAATCCATAGCTTCAGAATCTCCAAAAGTATTTGCATAAGAATTCTTCATTTTTATCTTGTACCCCAAAAGTTACCAAATCTCAAAGGTGTCTATAAGAAAAAGATTCATCCTAATAAAAGATACAAAACAATCATTTCCAGAAGATAGATATGCATTTGTCATCATAGCAATTGGCTTCATGTCTATCTAAAACTAGAAAATGTAGGCTAATGTCTGTATCACTGATAAAATGAGTTTCATCTCTTCATTTTATATTTTTTGAGTATAATCAGTGATGCTTATATTCTTTATGCACACCAGACATGTTTATATTCTTTATGCACAACAGTGATGTTTATATTCTTCATGCACATCAGTGATGCTTATATTCTTTATGCACACCAGTGGTGCTTTATTGTTATATTTATTGTATCACATAGATATAATTTATTTTCATATAATCCATTTTTAGCTATAGACTTGAAAATAATGTGATGAAACATATAGAAAAACTAGAGTGACTCCACAGCATGAGTATCAAGGCATAGGCAAGAATCAGAATTTGATTCTTTGCCTGCATATGCAATTTTTCTGTACATTTGATTATTAGTTTTGTAAATCATTACTTGTTATACAACATGTAAGAGTAAACATAAACACACCATATAAACATAATAATAAATAATAAATTATTAAACCTTTTGGGAATCATTATTTTTATAAAATAAGTTTGCCTCAAACTTGGATTAGAACACACAAAAGTATTGTACATATGAATTTATATGAGCATAAATAAATATTATAGAATTTATACACACACATACCAATACAAATGCAAATTAATAAAAATTAAATCATTTTTCAAATAATTAAAAAAAAAATTAAAACATTATTCAAAAAATTAAAAAATTAAAATTGTATACTTAAGAACCCAATATTCTGCAATTACATTTAGACCCCATGGAAGACCTTGTTTGTAAATGATCAGCATATTTTTAATCCATTTTGTCTAACTCATGAGGTGAATAAAAGTTTTCTGTCTTTATTGCTTTGTGAAAATTAGAAAATTGATCAAAAAAAATAATTAAACGTGCCTGTTATGAAAAAAATTAATAAAAAATTCAAATTTCATTGGTTTTTTTTAAAGACATTAGAAAGCTAAGTTCCAGATGTATCAAATGCCCATATTTTGGTTGATGTCATTCTTATAGTTTTTACGTCATTAAAAAAAGAAAACAACATTTTGACCAATCAAATAAGACCCACGGGACAACAGCTTAATAAGTAGAAGCAGTTAGTTCAAACGAAATTATGCTTGCATTTAAGTTATATATTCTTTTTTTAATATCATTTTTATAAGGAATTACCAAAACAAAATTTCTTTAATATATATATTAATATATGGAGTATCTGAATTAAGTTCAGGGCCATATGATTTTTTCAGTTGGGTAGCTGACTTTAAAGACTTGCAGATGTCTAAAAGTTTCAGATCTTCTTCTTGACAATTAACTTTTAGATAGATGCTTAGCTTGAGTTGGTTTTTTGAATCTAGGGTCCCAACTTCTCACTGAAGAGACCCATAAGTCGAAACCAGTCTGGGGATGGGGACAATCTAAGATAAAGATGATTTGAATGCCTTCTCTTGTAGTAGAATTTATCATAAAAAAAATAAAAATAAAAAAAAGCTTGTTTAGAGCTCATTAGCATGCTCTTAATTATATATATATATATTGTACCAATCGGAATGAAAGTGAAGATCGAATCTAACCGCAAAAACAATATTTGCACTACAAGGGTGCCATCTAAACATTTGAGCCTAGAAAAATTTATAGAGTAGGCAGATACGCGCTGTTAAGATTCCACTTTATTTAAATATTCCGATCATTAGCCCAAGTCACTAGCTCAGCGGAGACGCAGAGATAAAAATCTATAAATTTTATATCTTAAATATAAAAGAATAAAAGCCACTGCCAGAAATTAACACATAAAAATATTTATTTACGCACATATAAAATAATATTTAAATTTTGAGGAATAAATTTAACGTTTATAATTTTATATTGATCTTTAATTCTAAATTTAAGTAGATTGCATATAATGAGTTTACTATTTATTTAGAGGGTCGAGTATGAATGGACTACATAGGTCTGCATTTGAAAGGAAAATATTCTTCCCTGATTTAACCTTAGGCAACAAATTTCGCAATCAACTGGCGCCAATCCATCTGATACATTCATGTATTCAATGTAGCATGATACAACAACACAAAATACTATATTGTCAGGAATGTACATCTGAACAATAAGTAGAAATAGAGAAGACATTGACTCTCCACCACAGGAATGTGACATCTGTTGGCAAGTAGATCAATAAACAAAAAACTCCATAGGAATGGACTGCGGTCTTCTGCTGACTTACAAACCCATCCATAGGCAAACAGAGGGTGTGTGGCGTATATCTATAATCCTGCCCATAGCGGACCTCATACTACATCTACTAATTACACAAATATATCCAATCCATTGAACCAATTCAACTACGAAATGAATAACCTAAGATTACCCTCCCTTAATACACTTTACAAAACTATATAGCCATTCACGCCCGACTTAATTTTAACATTTAAGATTACCTTCGCACAGATTTGTTTAAAAATGTTGGGTATAGATCGATTACATAGATTCCACGGTCAAAAACATTTCAAAATAAACATAAACGATCAAAAGACAAAATTATTGATACCGACAATCACAGAGGGAAACTTATAAGTAACCCAATAGTATTCACCATAAGATACTTGCATTGTCACCAATAACTTAAAAGACATCCAAATAAATACATTTTAGATACTCACCGTAAGGTATCATTATTTATCGAATGTCTATATATTTTGATCAAATATGAGAACCAAAATATAATTAACCGCAAACGAATCCATGCAAGCGTCTATAAACAACTTAAATTTCATACATTTAAATAATCTTTACAATAAGGAAAAAAAAAAAAAATGAAAATGATGTTTATCAATCGGAAAACATATAAAATTAAACATTATTAATTTGATTTAAAAACTTACAAAAGTCAGATAAGAGTCCGTTTTTAACATTTAAGTTGGCTTGTTTATCGATTTATAAAACTTGATGAAAGTTCTTAATTGATTTTAATAATTTTTCATTTCATATAGCTTATGGTAGGAGTCCAGGCCTCTGCTTTCAATTCCCATGATGCCTCCATTGGAAGGTAATGTTCTGGAGATGGCAATAGCTGGTTCAAGGTATCACAGTCTTTTCATTTTTTTTTTTTTATAGAGAGTGTGGTATGTGCGTCATACCACATCTCTCAAACACACAACGCTGGAACTGTCCGAAAAAACTGTATTTCCCTTTTTATATTATCCACATGGATTCAATCAACAAAACGTCACTAATCCATCACTTTCGTTAGGGTCCGAGCCAAGGCCTAGTGCTTCCATTGGTCAAGCTAATTTCTCTTTCTTCTCTTATCTAACTTTTCATCTGACTTTTTAATTAAACAGCTTTTAGATAATTAATAAACAATCATTTCCATTTATAGATTACAGGAATTAATTAATACCTGTTTTTTATTTTAACTTACGTTATTTTTTTTATTAAAATATTTTTATATTTCAATGTTGTATTTTTTTATTAAAAAAAATACGTTCCAATACTTTTTTTTTTGTTTATGAAAAAAAAATATTTTTAAAGTTTAGCATCTGTGTGAATATATATATATGTTTAACAAACATTTTAATTTTAGCGTTTAGTTTTTTCCTTTTATTTGCGAACTTTTAAATTTTTATTTTAAATTAATGTAACGACATATTTATATATCGTTACAATATATATATATATATATAGCAATAGTACTTATTATAACATACCATATATGTATAAAGAGAAAATAAATTGCCACAAACGTTGAGCAGCAAATCTAATAGTAGGTAGTATCTAAATAAAGAGAGATGAAATCGTAATAGAAAATGTAAAAGAAAATTTTATTTATATTTGAAGAAATGAAATTGTCCTAATAGTCAATAATCACAAATGATAGGAACTCCAATTGGGATACTAAATGTAATACAACATGGTATACATACAAATAGAAATGGAATCACTCCAATAATTGTGGATTAATCAAAATGGACAATCTATTTCCACCATCATGTTGCTCAGGTTTTAATTAATTTTCATTCAAAAATAAATATAATAAATATAACTAATTCGAACGAATGAATATGAAATATAATGAATCAAGTTATGATGTTTAACTTTATTTAAACAAATTACTAATTTATAAAGTTAAGGATAATAAATTATCTACACTATAGAAAATATATTACAGATGAGTGAATGTACATTAATCACTACTTATATTGTTACTTCAACTAGGTATACAAAATAAACCTAGATACTACAGAGCATTGACTAAGGCATGTTAACTGGTTAATTCTCTCAGGATTAATTTAACTAACAATTTGATTAGTTACTAAATATAAATTGAAACAAATGGAATTTTATTGAATCCAATATATATTTTCACAAATAAGATTTTATGTAATTTAATATTTCAATTACGGATGGCTTATGAAAATAATCTACTAATACACAAGATGATCATTTAGTCAAATAGGTGAATTTGTCAACCAATTAATAACTGATGTACTAAAAAGAGAAAAGACAAATATTAAATTTCAAATGAAAACTCAAAGTCATTCTTTTTATATAAAAACAAATGATATAAGCTTTATTCCAAGATTGTTATTTTATATTTTTATAATAGCACAAATATATATATATATATATATGAAAAACATAAAAACTGTTTTGTTTTACAAATGTTCATTTTTTTGAAATATAAATCAAATAAAAAATTTACCGATAATAAACATAACTTGCAGTTGATATTTTACATAGGAATTGTACAAAACTGTTGTAAAATTAAATCAATAAACAAATAAATAAATAAATTGATAATATCTTGTTAAATTAATAATTTAGGTTATAGATGTATTTCTTTAAAATTGGATCAACAAACAGGATGATACAGAAGACAATATCAAGAGCCCCTTCCCACTATGCTATAAGGATTTATTCACTTTATTTTAAACCATGTCTTTAATTAGAAACATCAACTACTTGGGCTTTATATTAATATAAGGCTTATATCTTAGCTTGAAAAGTTCAACATTTATTCCATAACTTTAGTAACTTAGGGTTTATTAAATCTAGCACAGTATATAAAAAAAATATATATCATCTAAGCCCTTAGATATAAACAAAACACACACACACACACACACACATATATATATATATATATATAACAAAACAACTTCTAAATACAAATGTGGGATATTAATATATAACTTCAATATTTAATACTGTAAATTAACCCAATCCTTTCAAAATACATCTAATAATAATACAATTAAAATAATTGAAGAGTTAAGATAATTATTAAATAATGATATAATTGTAAATACTATTCTATAAAAATTTATATATTTATATACAACTCTTATGCAATTAAGTGCAATTTATTATTTTCTAATCAAAATTGATACATGACATTTATTATTTAATATATATGTATGTAAAAGGTGAATTAAATAGAACCATTTAATGACATTAAAATAAAATATATATTACTACAATCGTTATTTACTTGGCTATTAACAATATATTCGCACAATTTAAGATAAAAAAATTCTTAAAAAAAACAACAAAAAAACATATATATATTAAAAATTGACTTTCATTATTATTAATAAGTTTAATCATTCAATCACAATTAATAAGTTTAATCATTCAATCACAATTGTATATACTTTTATAAAGATATATTTTAAAATGTTATAAATAATAATAGACATATAAAACAAAAACAATAATATGACAAATTTTAATTACCATTTAATTTCTTTTAATGTCTCTTCATTTCCCAGACCACTAATTATTTCAGGCATTTTTCTTTTGTTTTGTCCACTCCAGAGTAGATTGAAATAACTTTAAAATATGTATACATATTATTAATGAATTTATAGATTTTTCTGTTGTTGGAGTGATTGATTTTGGTCATTTTCTTTATATTCAATGACAGAAATAATTAAATTTGACTATTACTTAGGATCATTAAAAGAAACCCAAAGTTGGAAAAATATATAGATAGCTATTTTTCTGACGTTTGTTTGCAAATGCAGGTTTAATTTCAGGCTGCATATTTTACTGGATTCCAATAGTGAAATAAGTTAGGCAAAAGAGCTGAAATTGCCCCGGATAATAAAGTTCACTTAGCCAAACATTTTTGATGTTATCTTGGTCCAATAATTATTATATTGATATCCAAAAGAAGAATGTGGGGAATAGACAAAATAAAGCTATGACTTCTTCTTTTTTATTAATTAATTAATGGCAATTCCATTTCTTGTTTCTTAGTAACCCTTGTTCTATTGTTATAACTCATGTGCTAATCTAAAAACTTTAACACTGCTGATTATTGATTTTAAAATATTTTTTTAAACAATAAAACAAAAATAATGTCAATAAAAAAAATATTACATTGAAAAATTTATTTTTACAATCTACAAAATAAATAAACAACCCAAAATAATACCATTCCATCTTTTATAATTTCCAAAAAAATAAATAAAAGTCCAAGCTAATTATAATTAGCAATTTAAATGCTACTGTTGATAATTATTTATATACACACACACTCGCGAATATATATATATCCATAGCTATTAAAATCTCACTATCACAAAACAAAGCATATATCATAATAAATAAATAAAAATACACTAAATAACAATAAAAATAATTAACAACAATAACAACCTATTTACAAATCCTTAAGTAAAAATGAAATCAAAGAGATTTTTTTAAAACTATACTGGCACTTCAAAAGAAAGAGTGGATTTTCCATCCCTTACAATTGACTTTCTTTTAGACATTTGACTCAAGAAAATTATTTACTTGTTTTGCTTTAAGTTATTAATTTATAATTTTAAAAGTTATTTTCAGAAATATCAAATAAAATAACACTGTATATACACACAACATGTTTAGCTGTGGTTCTCTGTACGTATAGATAAATAGCAGCATAAGTACACCAATTTCTTCAAGCTTTCTCTTGGTAATCTTGGATTTTAGTCCATTAGAAAAATATAATCCAGGTTTGTTGTCATCATTAGGAAAAGTATTGAAGTAATTTGTTGGCATACCATGAGTTTCCTTCTGTAGTCCAAGCAATTGTCAGCATCAGGAAGAGATACAATTCAAGTGATTTATTACCATGCTATGAGTTTCCTTCTGTCCAGGATTGTCAAGCTGTCTTCTAGAACACATTTAAGCAGCTAGTTGATCCATTTGAAGTGCCCCTGGCCTCATGAATCAAAACTCCACAGTAAACTACATAGCTAATGGACTGGTACTGTCTTAAATATTCATAGGAGCTCTGTATAACTCTGCTAGCTATTCTGCTTCTCAATATATTATTAGCCAAGCCTTCTGGCCAGCTCTTACGAAAACTGCAAGCCAGACTTCAACAAGCTGCAACAAAATATTATAACCAACTTCGCAGCTGGCTCTGCAGCTAGCTCTTCTGCTAACCTCTTCTCAGAAAATTAAAGCCAGACTGACTGATATTTTTTATCAGTCCTTTTATAATCTTGGTTGGGTCAGGTGATAAAAACATAGTGACTGTTTTCAATCTGTCTAATTCTTTTGAAAACAAGTTTGAAGTTTTATCAAAATGCTGGTAATATAAAATATTAAATATTCCATAAACGTAACATGTCTTGAAAACAATAAAGTTAAAAAATATCATAATTATCATTAAAAAAATAAAAAAACAATTTAAACATTTTTTTAAATTCTTAATTTTAAGTTTATTCATTAATTGTTAGGTTTTAAATTTAGAACATATTTAATAATCTAAAATAATCTACATAAAATTTTAAACAAAATGGTATATTATAATGCTTATTGGTCTTTATTAATAATGATATTACTTTATAAAACTATGAACTCTATCATCTACATGATCCAAAATTTGGTAGAGGATGTCTGTTGAGAAAGTCTTGCTTTCTTAGTAAAATTAATATTAAATTATACATTAATTTGATTTCAAATATTTATTTAATAATAATATTGATAAAATGGAACACAAACATAAATAACGGACTATATTGCGTCAATTTATACATGAGTGTGTATATGTGTGTACACATTAAATGAAAGTAACCACTTTACATAAACCATTAATAAATAACATTCATATATTTTAATTAATATTTAAAAAAATGAGATGGCCAGCTATTATTTAAATTTTGATGTATTTAAATGAACATATTGGAAACTGAGTTTGAAATTTATATATTAGGCATATTTTAAATACAGCTTAAATCATTTTGAAATTATATTTATGTATTATAGATAAAGAATTTATCTTATTTTAATCACTTGTAATATTAACGCTAAGTTAATTTTATAAATGTAAATAAATAAATATATATCCTGATGTCTATATATATAAATTTAAATGGAAATAACCATTTTCTATAAACTATTAATAAATATTTATATGCCAGTAAATATTAATGAAGAATAGAATGACCATCTGTTTTCTAAGTTTGATGTATTTAAGTGAACATTTATTGACTTAAAGAGTAGGTGGCACATATTTATTATTTACACACACACACACTCATGCGCACACACACACGTATAGTATCAAATAAATATATACATTATAAATATTATTATATGGACAATTTTTTTTACAAACTAATAATAAAAATATTATATTACACAATAAATATAATTTTCATTTTATAATATAAAATAATTTTACATAGAGATAATCCATTTTAATATAACATAAAAAATGATATTATTAAAGTTGTATATACCTTAAAACATCTTTCAATTTATTTTTAAAATCTTATCTATGAATTCTTTGTGTGTGTGTGTGTGTGTTATTATTTTTTTTTAACAAAAAGGATTTTTAACAAAATATAACTTTTATGAAAAAGAAAGTCTATAAATTGTATTGCCATTTCAAAAAATATGTTGAAAAAAATACGCAATGGTAAACTTTATATGTATGCATAATTCATACCATTCTTGTTCTATACCTTCTCAAATGTAAATTTGTTAATCAAAATAAGAGTCATAGATCACGTGACCCAATTATCTTAAGCTTGTAAGATATAATCAATGAGGATTGCCAATTCCTCAACAAGCTTTGTGATAAATGCTTAGCCAGAGTAAGCATTTAAAATATCTGTCAGAAACCCCACCCCCTAAACTTCTGACAAGGGTTTCATGCTCTGGCATTCCTCAGAGAGGCACTAGGATATTTGATTACTAAAACCCACACTAGATGGCATAGATAATTGCTAACAGATTTTATACAATGTTTGGTAAGACCTAAGGTTTTGAGGTTTATAAATCATAATATATACTGGAATAGTTAAAATGTTTTTACAGATATATATAATCAAAATATTCTAGAATAAATAGTAAAAAATTCCATATGCCTATATAAAATATAAATAAAATCTTTGCTATAGACAGCTTATGGCATTACTCCACCATCTTGAGTAGCAATTCAACTCAAGATGGTAGAAAATACCATAAGCTGGCTATAGCAAAGATTTTATTTGCATTTTATATAGCCATATGGACTTTTGATTATTATATTTATTTCATTTGATATTATATATAGGTATAAATGATAAATACCCAAAAAATCTGTACTTATATAAGCAAGTACATGTACTTTAATAATCTAACAATATTCTAATGATTAATTATTATTATTTTTAAATTTATAAGGCTAAATCATATTAACAATATATAAATAATTCTTTAGAATTATGGGTGATTTTTATTATTAACATAAAAAACCTTTTAAAGTAAAATATTTGACTACTGTTAATTCAAATCTATAAACAAAAAAAGAAACTTTTGAAAATAAATTCTAAATTCAAACTGTGAACTAATTCAGATCTTTTCGTTATAGGATTTCAAGCTATTCAGTCCTGGTTGTTTTCTAAACTTGAAATTTTTCAAACTTATTCCATTAGGTTTGCTAACGCATTTATTCAAAAATTGTTTACTAGTCTTCATTTTAAAACAAATAGATTCTTATTTATTTAATTAATATTTCAAAGAATATACACTATATACATATCCTAATGATCCCTTTTATCAATTATTGATTTATTCTGTTTCTATTCATATGTGATACATTTTTATATATAAATAATATGTATCCTTAGTGAAACTATTTCATCAACAATTTTTTGTCTATGTTTTTATATGTATATATAATAGCTTATTACATCTCTCATGATTGGATTACTTTTATCTATGCCTTTATAAGTATGTGGAATGGTCTTACATATAGAATGTTTTGAAAAAACACCTTGATTAATTGAAATAGATTATTCAATTGATTATGATTTTTAATTCACATTTAGCTCTTTTCTAGGTATGGTAATTGCCTATGCATGACCTCAAGAATTACCACAGAGAGCACCATTAGTATAAGCATCTTTGTCTACCCAAGTTTGTCCAGGGTACAGAATCCTAGCAACTGTCCTCATTTTGACTCTGCATGTTTTTAGGTAAACTCTGCCATGGTATTTATAGTTAAATTTACAAATGTATCAATTTTAATAAAATAAAAAAAAAAAAAACAAGATTAAAATTTAGAATTTTCCCTTGTTTATTAATGAGATATTATTTTATATAGCGCTATGTATTTTATGTAATAGTGATATTAGCGATTAAGCCAATGCGCATGCGCTTTAAAGATAAATAAAAATGAAATTATTGCTATAATAACAATGTTTGTTGTTTAATTATCAATTATGAAATAAAAAAGGTTCAAAAATTGTTTTTTAATTAAGATTTTTCACCATCTTTTAAATATAAACTAAATTCAAATTAACTTTGGTAATTATATGTACATTAACGTAAGTATCCTTCTTTAACAAAAATAGTTTTTGTTATATTAAAAATTTAAATTTTAGTCAAAGACAAAATTAAATTAAATAATAATCTATTTTTATCACTGATACCTTTTAATTTTAAATAAATTAGTTTTTAAAATATATAGAAAAAAAAATTATTACCTGCTTTCTTAATATTTAAGACACACTAGACTTAATTTGAAATATTTATATATGTATACGTTCATTTCTTCCTTTCATTTAAACTATATATATATGTAGAAGGTCCATACAGTTATCCACTTCATCTTCTAGAACCGATACACATGATCACATACATTTTCGTGCTGAACCAGCACTCATCAGTTGGTCCAGATAACCATTTCCCACACATATATACAATCAGTGTTCAGTTTATAATAAGAGAGCAAATCTTCAAACTTTAAGGAACAATCCTCAACTTTCTCCACTCTCCAACTCTTCAGATATACATGTCATTGAAATATAAACTGAGCACTGATAGTATATATGTGTTAGATATGATGATCTGGACCAACTGATAAAATCTGGTTCAGCATGAAGTATTTATAATGGAGATCATTTATCTTTTTCACATGTATGTGGCCATGTGTATTAATTGCATAAGATGAAGTGGATAGCTGTAAGTAGCATGAAAGTCTGTGTTCAAATCCCTTTTAATTACATTAAGTTTAGTATAAAACCACTAAACATCACATGATCACCATTCTTTATGTTTACACAAGCTGTTTTATCCAGAGGCAAAACCCTCCATACAGTAGTGCCACTCAGTGCAAGCCAGAGTAATCAATGGATGCAGAAAGATTTGAGCATAAAATCCTTATCTAGTGCCTATATATCCAATATCCACAGACTAGTTTCTAGCTTGTGGGTTTTATCAATGAGGAGACTTGGATCTGAGAGCAATGTATCTAGATCTTAGGATCTAATGCAATTGTCCAGCAGCCACCTACCTTATTAATTAACTATAATGCTTTGGGTTCCCAAAAAACACAATGTTTTCAATTCAAGTTCATTAGTTTGTATAGTCATATAGATCTGAACTCATTTCAGCATTTATACTTTTTGGTGCCCAAAGGATTATAGTGACTGTGATTATTAAAGAACCAAAGACACCAAAATGTATGGATGGTGAACTGAGTTTAGATATATATGACTATACAAGCTAATGAGCTTGAATTGAAAACATTACTGTGTTTTTGCTTGGGACTCAAAGCTTTATAATTAGATAATAAGGTAAGAGGTGTTTGCTGGACAGTGCATTAGATCCTAGGATCCTGGTGCAGTGCTCTCAGATCCAAGGCTCCTCACTCATGAAAGTCATAAGCTAGAAAGTAGTCTGGGGATATTGGATGAGTAGGCACTAGGTAGGGATTTTATGTACAAATCTTCCTACATCTATTGATTACTCTGGCTTGCATTGAGTGATGCTACTGTATGGAGAGTTTTGCCTCTGTGTTATGTTTAATATAGACAAGATACATGTTCTTAAATATTATATATGTAGAAAGTAAATTTTCTTCTATTCTTTTATATTATTATAACAATATAAAGCACAATTAGATGAAATATTTTCCTCAGCCTTACTAAGCTAATTTTGATTGGGTGATAGCTTTGGATGATAATGGTTGGGTTTTTAAATGAATATTAACAATTACAATCCTCATTTAAATATTTACCATGTATATAAAGAAAGGAGTGAATACAGATATTTCCATGTGATGATTAGAGAAAGATGTTATCATTACTTTTGATAGGAAATTATCAATTATTACTGACAGTCTTTAAGTTACACAATTTGTATAGTAATCCATAATAGTTTTTGTCTTGGATATATTGCTCTTTTATTTCTAACCTAAGGTCTTATATAGATTTAAATCTGGACATATAACTTTTATAGACATGAGAACTTAAACAAACTTTAGTATCTTTTTATATCCTATGAATATTTCATCTTCTCCAGAGAATTATGTGTGTTAATTTCAATATTTCCATGAATTAATTATGTTACAAAAAAAAGAATGTATGGGGGTATTTTCACGTAGTAACTAAAAGAACATGTTAGTGATGACATCAATTACTATTGACAGCATTTAAGCTGAATAATTTAATTTAATCTATATGTAATAACTGATAGTTATCTAATAACATATGGTTCACTTGTCATATGGTTTTTGAAAAAAAAAGTTTGATGATTGTTTACTATATAATAAATTAAAAGCTAATTCGTGTTTTAAAATGCTACAGATAATAAATATAATAAAATTTATCTGAATGTTGCTTTTAAAAATGGTATCTCTGAATGGAAAATCTATGATTGCATATACATACCAAGGCTTCTTTCTATCTACTGAGTTGGGAGCCATGGGATAATCCATCTCAATGTATATATTGTGGTCTATAAAAAGTTGTAGTTAAAATTAAATGAAAAACAGTGTGGAAACTTTTGTATTTGAGATATCTTTGCATATGGTACAATTCATCCAAAGTCTTTATGAATCCTATTTTATAAAAATCAAGATAGATAAAACTTAGAATTGAAAATACAGGCAGGTGTTAAAATAAAGAAGTATATTTCCTCACATAGCCTATAGTAAGATTATTAGGTTTAGTTGCAACACCTTTGAAGGTTATGTGGTTGATTGAAATAAACAGTACTGGGGGAAAAGACACAGAAAAATTTAATATGATGTTATCTTAACTTTGACCACTGCTGAGTTAACCAATATTCTGAAAAGTAACACATTATATTAAAGTAATTTAAAGTTATAATTATAAATTTATTAAACGCACATATTTACTGAGGCTATAACCTCGCGTATAAAATGTGATAGTAGGGATCTCTACAGGTGTTTTAACCACAAGCTTATGCTATCGTAAGCTTGTGGTTAAAACACCTGTAGAGGTCCCTACTATCGCATTTTATACGCATATTATCGAGGTTATAGCCTCAGTAAATATTATTATATTAAAATAAGTATGTTAATAATAAAAGTCACACTTGTAATCTGAGGCAATAACAATTAGCCTCAAACTAAAGGTGGTACTGGATTTGGAAGAAGAAAATAAATTTAACTACTTGAGTTTCAATAATCAATGGTTATTGTAACCAAGAAATGCATGATTGCAAGAAAAACAACAATTTAAAATTTTCAAAGATCAAAATATTTCAACAGGCATTAAGTTAAAATTGTTCATCTTATTTTATACTTTCCTCTTAAACTATGAAACAAGGTCATTCACAAATAAAATCAAATAAAAGTTGAATGCATTTAAAATATGGTGTTATTCGAAAATGCTTCTAATTCTCTATACTGACCACAGGATTAATGTGCTATGAATCTTAGTTGAGCTTATAGTCAATAAAAACTGTTTATGTTAATATGAAGACAAATAATGGCATGTTTTTAATACAAATTGAGAAAAGCTTGATATTGAATTAAAATTGAACAATTTTTGTCCAAGTGATCATTTTTCTACAAGATCATATTAAGCAAGTCATTGATTATAAGTTTTTGCATATGGTCTAAAATTGTTAAATATGGAGAACAAAGGCGTACTTCAGATGATACCATCAAATCCTTTAAACTGATATTTAATATATAATTTTTAAAAATGTGATTTAAATTTTAGCTACAAGGTTTTCGTTTTTAATGAACAATTCTTTAAGTTAAATAATTATTGAAATAAAAATGTACTATTTGTAAAACTCTGAATATAAACTTTTTGAATTTAATTTCTACAGTAGACTTTATTAATTAGACAAAAATTTAACTAGACACAAAACCAATTTAGCAAGCTTTATAAAGGCTGAAGTAAAATTTATTTAGCCAGCTTAATTTAATTATAGATATAATTTAATTATGATTTGTTTCATTTCTACGATTTTATATAAACACTTTTTCAATGCTTCTTGTAAAAGTAATATTAGTTTAACTAATTGATATATATATAAATTCATATAAACTGTGATATATAAATATATAACACAATAGGTTTAAAACTTTAATTTTCACAACGACTAACAGATTTTTGTTTCCTTTCTACGATGTTATGCAAACACTTTTTCAATGATTCTTGTTAAAAGTAATATTAGCTTAACTAATTGATATATATATATATATGGTGATACGAAGATTTTCACGGATTGCATATATAAAAAACATTTTGCGGGTTCATCCGTGTTAAAAAATTTTAAATATTGATATACCAACGTTATCGTCATCTACTGGGTGATAAAAGGTAGAAAGACGGTTGTAGAGGCGCTATAATCACTGATTTGAAAAAAACCTTAAAGTTCCACTAATAGCAAAAATGTTAAATTAAGAATGTTTTTTAAAAAAATCTTTCCAAACAGGAGGAAGTTTGCACTTATCATCTCACTTATTGATGCAATCTGGTCTTTTAAGTATCTCAATGGTTTCTCTAATTTTGCACTGGTAGAAATTATCACATCTGAGAACCAGGATCATATCCAGATGTTATAATCTCTACCAGTACAAAATTAGAGAAGCCATTGAGATACTTAAAAGGCCTGATTGTATCAATAAGCCAGATGATAAATGCAAACTTCCTCCTATTTGGAAAGATTTTTTTAAAAAACATTCTTAATTTAACATTTTTGCTATTAGTGGAACTTTAAGGTTATTTTCAAATCAGTGATTGTAACGCCTCTGCAACCGTCTTTCTACCTTTTATCACCCAGTAGATGACTTGTGTGATCAAGTCGAAATGTGGGTATATCAATATTTAATTTTTTTTAACATGGATGAACCCGCAAAATATGTCTTATATATAAAAAAATTTATATAAACTGTGATATATAAATATATAACACAATAAGTTTAAAACTTTAATTTCGCAATGACTAATATAGATTTGAAATCTTTGCATGTCTTTAACTCCTTTATTCTATATTTTAATTTACCTCATCTCTTACTGAAATTCCATGTCATAGTTTTAATTAACAACTTTTTTTAATATTTGACTATTCATCCTAATATTTCAAAAATATATAACATACTTATAAAGCAAGATAAATATAGATTGTATTGTTATATTTATTTGTTTCATATATATGTTACCTTGGTAAGAACGTTGTGGATTAAACCGCTTAAATAAGTAATCCATAATAATATTTACAAATCCTATTACATCTTCAGTACTACCCAACAGTATTTTGCAGGTTTGTTTATATGTTATTTTATATTTATTAGATAAAGAGTCAGTATCTTTCGTGAAAACTCCTTCATTTTTTAATAAAAACAAAAGCAGGTTCTGTGCAATCCGTTCATTTCCAGTGAAACCGGATTTCCTGACATTTCATAAGAAGCAATAAAATGTAAGCCCTTTGCAATAAGGGTGCAATGCTTTTTACCAAACAAACATTGACTTGTAGACATACACTTATCTAAATTAAGTGCCCCTAGTTCACCATACTTAAACCAAGTAGAAAGTTTAAGCATTCATTTCACCGAGGAAATGATTGATAAGTTTTTTGAGAACACACATTACAAAATGTTGTTAGAAGGAAAATGGAATAAGTCTAATAAGAAATTATTCAATTGAAATACAGAATAAAGTTTGAACTAGTTAAACTAGTTATAATAATATGTTGGACTATTTCCATTATTTATTATTAATTATAAGTATGCGACTTTTTTTTTTCGCATTAAATAGTGAAGCTATAATTTTACTCTAATTTATAATAGCTTTGCTAAGCGCTTTCGAGATTTCATGTTTGAATCTCATACTCATAGCTTTGTAACTAACGATTGTTATGATTATGCAAATGCGTTTGAATTTTTAATTAGTCCATTGTTTAGAGAGAGCAAAACATGCCTCTTCTATTAATGGCATTAATGTCATTTGCTATATAGAAAGCTTCTTTAACTTTTCTTTTGGCATCATTTTTTTCTGTACAAATTATTTGGGCAGAACTAGGTTCAAATACATGGCCTGTAGCTGCTTGGTGGTCCCAGAATACTGATGATCCTTCATTTTTATTTTTGACCCTATTGTACACATACCTATGTTGATAAATTCTTAAATGTTGAATGTCTAGAAAATTTTAAATGTTATTTAATCTTTTCAAATACATACAACTTGTTAGTAATAACACACAAATTGACAATTCATGTAATGTTTTGAGTAATATTATTTTCCACTCTCCTTCAGGTACTGTTGACCTAACTAGTGATAAAATTGGTGTAGGGGTCAAACTTACACCTTTAGATTCTTGAAATTTTATAGTAGTGCTCTAACCAACTGAGCTACTCTATCAAAGGGAGCAGTCAATAGAAATCTCATCCACTTATCTATGAACGTTGGTTCAAATCTTTCCTCATTCAATTGAGTGAGATTAATTACTAACCTCTGTTTCCTATTTGTGTGTTATTGCTAACAAGTTGTTTGTATTCAAAAAGTTTAAATTTTTTTAGGCATTCAACATTTTAGATGATGGAAATAAGCCAGCATATTATCACATCTAATATGCATAGAGGCAAAACTCTCCATACAGTAGCACTGCTCAGTGCAAGCTAGAGTTATCAGTGGATGTAGAAAGCTTTGTGTATAAAATCCCTCTCTAGTGCCTATTCATCCAAAATCCCCAGACAAGTTTCTAGCTTGTGATTTTCATCCGTGAGAAGCCTTATATCTGAGAGCACACCTCGATCTTAGAATTTTATGCACAAATCTTTCTGCATCTATTGATTACTCTGGCTTGCACTGAGTGATGCTACTGTATGGAGAGATTTGCTTCTGTGTAAACAGCTTATGTAAGCATAAAGATGGTGATCATGTGATATTTAGTGGTTTAACACATCTAACACACAATAATAGTTAAACTAGTGTCTTGTTTTCATAGTTTATTACACCCATTTATCAAAAACATTTGGGTTCGGTATAAGGATTTTCAAGTAACAATTTGTAACGAGATAAAAAAAACATGCTTAATATTTTTTTATTTGATGAGAATGCATGCATAAGTTGCCTATTTATTCATCAATAAAGTTTTTATTACAAATTAAAAACATTCTCGTTATTGAATAATACTTTTATAACACAATTTTTCTAGCATTTTATATTTGGAGAAGTATTAAATATTTAATAAGTTCTAAAGTTACGTTATCAAAAAATTTTTCATCACATCATCGCCATCATCAGAAATTATAATTTCACAGCTTGTCCAATCTAGTTACTTTCTTTTTTAAATTCTCTTATTTATACTTCTTTATTTTTTAAAAATAATTTTAATTACTTACACTTATCGATTACATTCTTCATTATTCTACCTTCAAGGACACATTCAATCCAATTTCTTTTCTTTTTTTAAATGCTGAATATGTTGTAGCGTTAGTAAATTAGCTTAATTATATTGAAAGTCTGTGCTCATATACCCTATATTACATATATAGACACACAGGTATATAATAAGCCTGTGTTTCAGTTATTACATTGTAGAGAGATCTGCCCATCCTTGCACATGTATTAAATGGATTATGTCCTGTACATGTGGGGTTCAGATTGACTTTAGGTCAACATGGGTGTGACAAGAATCTCAGCCTCAGGGTGGCCTTTGAGCATTCCATCATCAGATTTTCAATTGGATGGACGGTTGAAGAGTTGGAGGGTGTAGTAGATTGGAGCCTGTCCATTAAAGTAGGAAGATTGTCTATCTTAATATATATCTGAGCACTTATAGTATATATGTGTGGGAGATGATAATCTGGACCAACTGATGATTGCTGGTTTAGCATGAAATACGTATATTGGTGATTATTTATCTTTTCAGCATATATGTGCTTGAGTGTATCAGTGATATTAGATAGAGTGGAGAGTGATGGGTCATCTGAAAGTCTGTGCTCATATACCCTATATTAATTATATTGTATAGATTTTAATTAAAATATTAGAAATAATATTTACGATAACTTTCTGCAAAACAGGCAAGAAAAATTAAATATTTAAATTAAAAATCATTTTGATCATCCATTTAAAAAAACAAAAACAAAACAAAATGACTCTTAATCTAAGTTTTTGCTCAACCCTATTTACTAACTAAGTTAACATAGCTTAACCATATGTAAAAAAAAAATAATTACACAAGCTAAATAAACACACGTGCTCATTAATACATATACGTACGTAATTATAAGGGACATGAAAACTAACTTTCAAGCTCCCTATATCTATCCAATCTATCTTATTCAACTAAAACATATGACCACATATATTCAAAAAAAATATATGATCTCCACTAGAGGTATTTCGTGCTGAGTCAGCACTCATCAGTTGGCCCAGATCACCATCTTTCACACATATATACAATCAATGCTCAGTGTATATAAAGATAGCAAATCTTTAAACTTTAATGGACAAGCTCCAATCTTTCCCATTTTTCAATTCTACTTGAAAGTTTATGTCCCTTAAAATTACATTAAGTTTAGTATAGACAATATACATATATTTAAATATTATACACGCACGTGTACATATATGTATAATATAAAAATGCGATTTGGATTTACATAAATAATTCACTGATAAAAATTCAATATGTACATAAAAATTGTTTCCGAATGTTTTTTTTTTTTTTATTATTATTGTCGGTTTTTGATTATAAACTCAGTTCTAGATTTCGTGAAGCATTATCGCTTTATAATTTACTACTAGAGTAGTCGTGATAATGTTAGCGTACAAGTAGAATTTTAAATTATTGATATCCATAGTAACTTAATATGGTTGCATGCAAGTTAATCTCATGTAATCAAGGAAAAATGCCATTGCAAATAATATATTTCAAAAATTTGTTTTTAGAGATAGTTCTAGCAAAGACATAATTATACGAGTACTAAATGTAAAAAGTAAAATAAAATCATGATTTTATATTATCTCTACATTTGAAACGTAAAGTAAATTGGATTGCGAGCAATTGTTAATTATTAATACGTGATCATCATCCAAATTTACTTTTAGATAAATAAATTAAGATGCATATTATAAAAAAGCTGTTGCAGATCGAATTTTTACTTACTTTAAAGTCTGCTTTTGCAAATGTGTAAATAAATAAACAATTATTTAAATCGTGAAGATGTTTATTAAATACAGAATTTAAGTGAAGCAATCAAGCAAATAACCAAACAAAAGGACGCCTATTACTCAAGAAAGAAAGAATCAAGCTACCATTGTTGTTAATATTTAGTTTTGTAAATATAACTCCAAGTTTATGAAGTAATTCTAAATAATGAAAAGCTAGAATGTATTGAAAAGCTAGAATGTATTGTATCAAGGTATCCCGTCATCCATCAGTGATATCTAGTCTTGCCTTGTTAATCAATCTGTTTTTGGCAAAAATATAATATGCATGTAAATATAGGGGATTCGAAATCAGCCTTTCAAGCAACCTTCAACTATTCACACTATCTCATATTACTGATAAACATGACCACACACATGTAGAAAAAATAAATAATCACCAATATACGTATTTCGTGTTGAACCAGTACTCATCAGTTGGTCCAGATTATCATCTCCCTCATACATATATATAATCAGTGTCTAGTTTATATTAAGATAGCAAATCTTTATACTTTAGAGGACAGACTTCAATCTATTCCAATCTCCAACCCTTCAGCCATCCATACCATTGAAAATCTAATGATAGAATGTCCAAATCCTCTTCTATGTATTTAAATTGATACTGTTCTATATATGAGGAGTAAGAGTGACTTGAGGTCAACATGGGCATAACAACGATATTGGCATCAGCATGAGATTTGGACATTCTATCATCAGATTTTCAATGGTATGGGTGGCTGAAGAGTTGGAGGTTGGAGTAGACTGAGCACTGATTATATATATATATCAACAGATGGCGTTCTACCAAAAACACCGTCAAGCGTATTTCGTTTACATAAAACGTCAGAGAATGCATTCACTATCTCTAACTTTAATTCCACTTTCAGATCATGATTTCAAGCTATTTGCTATCATCAGTGAAAGACAGGAATAAGAACTAGATCTAAACACAAACTCTGAGCGTTTATGAAACAGTTTCTATTCAGCTTGCAAGCATGAATTTTTTAGACACGTTAATGTCTTCGAACTCAGCATAGCAAGCCAGATAGCTACATGGGTCTGATATCAGTTCAGCATCACCACATAGTAGAAGCCTCTGCAATATATATCATTGCAAGAAAGACCTCAAAGGTACATTTATGAAAAACAAAATCAAGTTAAAAACTTGTTAACGCTTGTATTTATGTCAACAGATGGCGTTCTACCAAAAACACCGTCAAGCGTATTTCGTTTACATAAACGTCAGAGAATGCATTCACTATCTCTAACTTTAATTCCACTTTCAGATCATGATTTCAAGCTATTTGCTATCGTCAGTGAAAGACAGGAATAAGAACTAGATCTAAACACAAACTCTGAGCGTTTATGAAACAGTTTCTATTCAGCTTGCAAGCGTGAATTTTTTAGACACGTTAATGTCTTCGAACTCAGCATAGCAAGCCAGATAGCTACATGGGTCTGATATCAGTTCAGCATCACCACATAGTAGAAGCCTCTGCAATATATATCATTGCAAGAAAGACCTCAAAGGTACATTTATGAAAAACAAAATCAAGTTAAAAACTTGTTAACGCTTGTATTTATGTCAACAGATGGCGTTCTACCAAAAACACCATCAAGCATATTTCGTTTACATAAATGTCAGAGAATGCATTCACTATCTCTAACTTTAATTTCACTTTCAGATCATGATTTCAAGCTGAATAGAAACTGTTTCATAAACGCTGAGTTTGTGTTTAGATCTAGTTCTTATTCCTGTCTTTCACTGACGATAGCAAATAGCTTGAAATCATGATCTGAAAGTGGAATTAAAGTTAGAGATAGTGAATGCATTCTCTGACGTTTATGTAAACGAAATACGCTTGACGGTGTTTTTGGTAGAACGCCATCTGTTGACATAAATACAAGCGTTAACAAGTTTTTAACTTGATTTTGTTTTTCATAAATGTACCTTTGAGGTCTTTCTTGCAATGATATATATTGCAGAGGCTTCTACTATGTGGTGATGCTGAACTGATATCAGACCCATGTAGCTATCTGGCTTGCTATGCTGAGTTCGAAGACATTAACGTGTCTAAAAAATTCACGCTTGCAAGCTGAATAGAAACTGTTTCATAAACGCTCAGAGTTTGTGTTTAGATCTAGTTCTTATTCCTGTCTTTCACTGACGATAGCAAATAGCTTGAAATCATGATCTGAAAGTGGAATTAAAGTTAGAGATAGTGAATGCATTCTCTGACGTTTATGTAAACGAAATACGCTTGACGGTGTTTTTGGTAGAACGCCATCTGTTGACATAAATACAAGCGTTAACAAGTTTTTAACTTGATTTTGTTTTTCATAAATGTACCTTTGAGGTCTTTCTTGCAATGATATATATTGCAGAGGCTTCTACTATGTGGTGATGCTGAACTGATATCAGACCCATGTAGCTATCTGGCTTGCTATGCTGAGTTCGAAGACATTAACGTGTCTAAAAAATTCACGCTTGCAAGCTGAATAGAAACTGTTTCATAAACGCTCAGAGTTTGTGTTTAGATCTAGTTCTTATTCCTGTCTTTCACTGACGATAGCAAATAGCTTGAAATCATGATCTGAAAGTGGAATTAAAGTTAGAGATAGTGAATGCATTCTCTGACGTTTATGTAAACGAAATACGCTTGACGGTGTTTTTGGTAGAACGCCATCTGTTGACATAAATACAAGCGTTAACAAGTTTTTAACTTGATTTTGTTTTTCATAAATGTACCTTTGAGGTCTTTCTTGCAATGATATATATTGCAGAGGCTTCTACTATGTGGTGATGCTGAACTGATATCAGACCCATGTAGCTATCTGGCTTGCTATGCTGAGTTCGAAGACATTAACGTGTCTAAAAAATTCACGCTTGCAAGCTGAATAGAAACTGTTTCATAAACGCTCAGAGTTTGTGTTTAGATCTAGTTCTTATTCCTGTCTTTCACTGACGATAGCAAATAGCTTGAAATCATGATCTGAAAGTGGAATTAAAGTTAGAGATAGTGAATGCATTCTCTGACGTTTATGTAAACGAAATACGCTTGATGGTGTTTTTGGTAGAACGCCATCTGTTGACATAAATACAAGCGTTAACAAGTTTTTAACTTGATTTTGTTTTTCATAAATGTACCTTTGAGGTCTTTCTTGCAATGATATATATTGCAGAGGCTTCTACTATGTGGTGATGCTGAACTGATATCAGACCCATGTAGCTATCTGGCTTGCTATGCTGAGTTCGAAGACATTAACGTGTCTAAAAAATTCACGCTTGCAAGCTGAATAGAAACTGTTTCATAAACGCTCAGAGTTTGTGTTTAGATCTAGTTCTTATTCCTGTCTTTCACTGATGATAGCAAATAGCTTGAAATCATGATCTGAAAGTGGAATTAAAGTTAGAGATAGTGAATGCATTCTCTGACGTTTATGTAAACGAAATACGCTTGACGGTGTTTTTGGTAGAACGCCATCTGTTGACATAAATACAAGCGTTAACAAGTTTTTAACTTGATTTTGTTTTTCATAAATGTACCTTTGAGGTCTTTCTTGCAATGATATATATTGCAGAGGCTTCTACTATGTGGTGATGCTGAACTGATATCAGACCCATGTAGCTATCTGGCTTGCTATGCTGAGTTCGAAGACATTAACGTGTCTAAAAAATTCACGCTTGCAAGCTGAATAGAAACTGTTTCATAAACGCTCAGAGTTTGTGTTTAGATCTAGTTCTTATTCCTGTCTTTCACTGACGATAGCAAATAGCTTGAAATCATGATCTGAAAGTGGAATTAAAATTAGAGATAGTGAATGCATTCTCTGACATTTATGTAAACGAAATACACTTGATGGGGTTTTTGGTAGAACGCCATCTGTTGACATAAATACAAGCGTTAACAAGTTTTTAACTTGATTTTGTTTTTCATATATATATATATAGGAGATGATAATCTAGACCAACTGATGAGTGCTGGTTCAACACGAAATACGTATATTGGTGATTATTTATCTTTTCTACATGTGTGTGGTCATGTGTAGCAGTAGTATGAATAGTTGAAAGTTGCTTGAAAGTCTGAGTTCAAATCCCCTATATGTATTTACAATTAAGTTCCACGTATAAGAATGCCTGTATTTCAAATACGCATGTAAGTAATATTATTAAACGAATGTCATAAATTAGTAACATGTTTATTTATTATTATTATTGGTTGCTTTTCTATAGCAAAAAAATATAATAATGAATGTATTTGAAAGATATACGAGTTTTACTTAAAGTCTCCTTCAATCATGGATCGAAAAGAAGTATTTTATTTAATGTAGTTTAAATATTTTTTTTACATTTATTAATAATAATACTACAAAAGAATAATTATGACTAATTTTAAAAAACAGTCACATGATTTTATCACTCGGAAATTCATAAGAAGTTCGAGGATTGGACCTGTGTGCCAGAATCCATCCCAAGTTCTCCCATTCCAAGTCGGTCGCTCTACCAATTCCAGTAAACCGTACAGATCATTATGAGTAATGAGAAAGGGAAAGAGGAAATTGGATACAAATGAGAATTTCAAATCAATATAGCAGACATTTTAGAAATATATACTGTTTCCTATTTGATATAGTTTTTTTCTTCTTACAAACAAAAATAAAACGATCCTTCTTCTTTATAAATGTTTATTGGATACTAGGATTTTAAAAAAAAAAATCAATTAGAAAAAAACTAATGGCCAATCTTTATTTTTTGCTAGTAGATATTATTAATCATGAACGCACAGTGAAAACATCCAGATTTTCAAATATATTCACTACTTGTAATATTAAAAGAAAAACAAAACAAATAAAAAAATTATAAAAGAATATGACTAATTAAGTAAAAAAGATAGTTGTGATATAAAAAATAAATATACTATGATTTTATCTATTAGAAATTAAAAAAAAAAAGAAAATATACCATAATCTCAAAATGGTAATTAAGTTAAAATTGAAAAACAGGAAGGATAATAGATTAAATTCATTTTTTTTATGTGTCCAAGCGACCCCCGGGACAAATGTTTGTAAGACAGCTGGGATAACCACTCGGCCATCAACGCTTGAATAATATTTTTGTAGGCTTATAAAGTAAAAGGACTACAGAAAATTAAAAGAACATTAATATTGAAACAGTAAGGTCTGCTTTGCAGATCTTCGTTTCACCTTTTCTCACCTACTTCCTACCCTCATAGCATAGTTTGAACCCCAATCTATCGTAGGGTGTGTGCAATACACTTATATACCGAAAATCCTGCCTAATTTTAAACCACGAGCACAATGCTCGTATTATATATAACTTATTCCCAAATAAAATAAAATATTATGGATTATGTATTTGTTCACATAATTTACATTTATTAAAAAGTAAGTTATATAAATCGTAATTGCACACACACTATGATATCCATTTTAAAACATATCAAAATTATAAATTGTTAAAGTTATTTTGTTTGAATCTATTTACAAATATATTACCGTCGTAATATATTTTGATTTAAAATAAAATTCATTTAGTAAATATTCGTTTAGTAAATAGATTCAAATATTGCAATTTAAAAAGTAAAATCATTTTCTTTAATTTAATAAAAGTTATTCAAATATTTCTGTTAAAATAAATAAGGGACAATAGTTTAATTAGTAAATGTTGTATAAGTTTATCTAAAAACAGCAGATGTCCACTTAAGGTGTTCTTTAATTAATAAAAGTAATTTTTAACTAAATCTAGTTTGTAATTCGAATGTCGACAGGGAAATTAACAAAAGAAATTAATTAATGTTGAATTCCTTTAGACATTCCGATGATTTAATTACAGCTGATAAGTCCGATATTTTTGTAATGCTCCAGGGCAATTCTATTGTTAAATTCCACTATAAAAAGGAGGGTTTTCTTTTGTTCTGGAGTGAGTTAGTAGTTTTATGCTAATGTTTCTAAGAGAAATCATTCTGAGTTCTATGCGTAATTTGTAAATCTTGACATGACAGAGTAGAGTGCAAGAAGGCTATTTCTCTCCAAGATGGTCATATGCTGCCATATACCATCGGAAGTTATCACATACGGACCCCAGAACTGCTGCTGCCGCTGCCAAAAATATGAACATTCCAGATTTTGCTGCTGAATTATAAAACCTGCCGAACATCTACCTGCCAATGCGTCTCCAGAGGTAACCTAAATTAACCCAAGAGCTCTTGTGATAACTAACATGCTATAGCTATTTAAAATTGTTTTTCTTATATTTCACATAACTTCATTATGTATTTCTTTAACGTGTTTAAATATACTCAACATTTTGCTCTCTATCCTTGGGTTAATATTTTCTATTTATAAAGCTTTCTTTTATTTTATTATGATAATGTGTCAGAATCGTCTTTGACCGAGTGAACTATTCCCTTTATTGAAAGTAAGACGCCGCTATTAAGGCATATTTTAAATTTATAATTTTCCAATTTTATTATCTTGCAAATCATTCGTTTGAGGGTGATTCTTTTCTTTAATATAATATAATCACATAGTTTAAAATCTACTTGTTATTGATTTTAATCTAATATAAGAGTATGTGCAAAGTCAATGATTAAATGTGTCCCCTAATGCATGATTGCATATATAAATCTATACTTACTTTTCAAACCCGCAAGCATGCATTTTCTTATTTTAATTACCGTGTTCTACTTTAATTATAAAGTTCATCATTGACGTCGAGAATGTGCGGACCCTTTTTAAATGAATTTTGGGGAATTTGATTGGGCATTTCTCTTAATCCAAGTAAAACCCATTCAGTATGTTTTATATACTCTAGTCTCATATTGCTGGTACATGAATTGGTTGTTGAGACCACTTTGTTTTATTTTCCAAGGATTCTTTACACGGCTAAGGCCGTTCTTTCCACGCTTGCGGTTTCCAGGCAGAGGGTGTCCCAAATGACACCCCTGGGAATTAAACGCAGTCGTCACACAGTCACTAAGTTTCGGCTGTTCATCAAAATACTTTCCTACGGGTTAGCGGCGAGACACCCTCCGTAATCATTCCGGATATTCGATATTGTTTTATTTTATATTTATTTTACAAAGCATCCGTGACTTAAACGTGTCACACTCTCCAACTTTAATAAATTCATTATCAGCAATACTGACCTCCCAATGTAACTTTATTATTATTATTCTCAAATAAATGCTTTGATCACAGTCCCACTTTGTTGCTTAACAAGTTTTTGTCCGTACTATTCTCAAAATCAATGAATATTTTAGAACACTTAATTTCAAATATTTTCTTAAACTTGTATACTTACTCAAAGCACCTCACACATGTTCCTATCTCGTCAAGCACATTATCGTAATGCTATTAGCCTGAGGAATAGAATATATCACTTTGTTTTAAAACCTTTTGTCATTTATTGAAATATAATGCCAACAATTATTTAATACGCGTCCCTGTCTCATATAAGCAGACAGTGGCATTATATCTATATTTATATAAATAAATTGTGTGAAATTATTTAAAACTAAATTTGATCTCTTATTTTATTTGATTCCTATCACTGTCTCGGTCTATATATATATTTTCTGCATTTCTTTTGTAAATCCATAGACGTTAATTAGCCACCCAAACTTCTTTTAGTATAGAGTCTTTTGTTTCTCCCTGACCACCAGGCACCGGTCAAAGGTTATACTAGTAGTGGCACCAGATGCATTATCACATAGATGGCGCTGTGAAATTTGGGCTTTAGATTCGAACTTAGTATATCTAGAAGGCAACCCCTCCTAGAATGTTCAGTTTCGTGTCTGGGGTTTGAATTCTGCAGTGTGTTAGTGAGATAGACGATTCTGACCGTTACATAGTAAATTTTTTTTTCCGGGTCCATGGCTTGCCCAAACGTGGAGCCTCGATTATTTAAACACCCACATCCCTGTAGATCTCAATTATATAAACACCCACATCTCTGTAGCTTAATTTTAGCATTTTGTATTGTATTTAATTACTCAAATCCTTTATATTTTTGATATATAAAATATCTTTTCAAACTCTATACTATCTATATTGTTTATTTGCGTGTATATTTCATATATTTTGTTTGACTCGGGCATTCAATTACTTATCCTATATAATCAGAACTTGTCCAAACATGCTATAGTGCGATACGAGCCATCTGTATTATCTGTATTTATTGTTTCACTTAAATCACGCTATGTACGCATAGCGTAAATTACATAAATATTGTCCCAAGTGAATATTGTGACAATTATAAATATTTCAAATATTGTATTTTCTATCAAAATAAAGTTTTATCGGCTCAATGTGCAAGATAGCATAATAATAATTTTGTACGGTAAGGACCTAGATATAATAGGCTATCGTATGGAATTCAGAAATAATTATAAATCAAATGTTGTAATCAATAAAAAAAAATGCGAATGTTTTAACGAGTGCCTGTAGTTAAATGGAATAGTTATTAAAATTAATTTTGGGAAGCTAACAGTCTATGGATATTTTTAACTGGTGACATGGCGCCCAAGGGTAATTTCACTAAACGGAGTTACTTCTAAAATAAATTTTGTCACCAGGCTCAATTCTTTTGTATGTAATTTGTTTTTTTCCAACGCGTGTAAATTTTTCTTAGACCAAATAATGAGACGTGAATCGGATCAATAATTATGTAAATAAAAATATATGTATGCTAAACTTAAATAAGAAGGAACGAAATAAGTATACCCGGATATAGCGAATGTTAACATATATAAATAAAAATTGCTTGAGTTTAAAAATATATATGTTAGCGAAATATTTTGACAGATAGAATTTAAGAAATTTTATATATACGGGCAGTTAAAAATATATATGTTGGCAGCAGATTTAAACAAGAAATTTTTGCAGTAATAAAAGGGTAGTAGTCGGGGTTTTTAGTGATAAACATAAAAGCAGCAATTAGGCCAACAGAACTGAGAGGGAGATAGCCTATTAGCCATTAATAAAATTTGAAGTCAAACATAATAATCGCAGAGAATCTAACAAGGAAAAATAATAATAATAGTATTTTTTTTAACTGTATTAGTTTTAGTAAGCTCAGCGTAAAGCCATTTTAAAATTTTCGTATCAGTGCTATACATTGTTTTAAAAGTACACCTATTCATTAAAACAAATTTTTTTAGGATATATTAAATAGTAAAATAAAATAAAAGGAAAAAAATCATCATCGATCACAGTAACATCCAAGGCCATGGAGGATACGGATACTAATGAGGTCCGTTTCCGGGCTATTATAGAATTGTTTAAGCAAGGTGAAGAAAGAGCAAAAAGATGGGAAGAAGAAAGCTGAAGGAGAGGTGAGGAACTTAGAGCGCTGTACAGACTCCTCCCTGGATGGCAAGCGATGGAAGATAAACTCCTGAACCATAAAGTAGAGACAAATGATTCCGCAAAGAAGACTGATACACCAGACCTGGGACCTCGAACTCAGCCTATCAACACTAAAATGTTTTATCAAGTTAAAGAATGTCCCAAACTTTATTTGGAAAAAGTACTTCCATTAAATGATATCCGAGACTTAGGACATCAAACCCAGCTAACCAAGCTCAACACTAGAATATTCCAGGAAGTAAAACAATGTCCCAAACTTTCTTTGGAAAGAGTACTTCCATTAAATGATGTCCAGGACACAGGACATCAAACCCAGATAACCAAGCTTCGTCACATAAAATTTTTTCACAAAGTCAAAAAATGTCCACAACTGTATTTGGATGAGATATTTCCAACCAAGAATGAATGAGACTTACGGATTCAAACCCAGCTAACCAAGCTTCGTCACATAAAAATTTTTCATGAAGTCAAAAAATGTCCACAACTGTATTTAGACGAGATATTTCCAGCCAAGAATGTATGAGACCTAGGGCCTCAAACCCAGTTAACCAAGCTTACCACCAATATCAAAGTATTTAAAAAACACAAGGAAAATATCCCACCTGATATAGCACAAATATCTGAACCGGATGAAATAAAGGAAATGGCCGAAGTTTTAACCACTCTGGATTTCAGTCCCTGGGCTAAAGAACCGCCAGACAAGGTAAAAAGGCCTGATAATCGGAGACTGCACTTATTAAAATATAAAGGCAGGTATTACCCACCAGACCCAGGATTATAGAAGTTTTTTTTAAACAAAAAAATAAAATAAAAATGGACACGTCACAGGATAAATGAGCAAGGAGATAGGATATAACCAATATTAAACTATTTGATGTTTTTAAATAAAATTTTGTTGAAGGGGGGGGGAGATAATAGAAAATGTTTGCTAGATGGTAGATTTATTAATATGATCCGGGTATATAATTCAGTTTCATTTCTTCATTATATTTATATCCTGTACATTATGGGTTATCTTGTAAATTTTTTTTTTATGCGGGCTTCATAGGTGGACACCTGTTGTAAGATCTTTTTTTTTTAACAATTTTTTTTGGTCCGTCACTAAGGGAATGTGAAACAGTAAGGTCTGCTTTGCAGATCTTCGTTTCACCTTTTCTCACCTACTTCCTACCCTCATACCTTAGTTTGAACCCCAATCTATCGTAGGGTGTAGGCAATACACTTATATACCAAAAATCCCGTCTAATTTTAAACCACGAGCACAATGCTCATATTATATATAACTTATTCCCAAATAAAATAAAATATTATGGATTATGTATTTGTTCACATAATTTACATTTATTAAAAAGTAAGTTATATAAATCGTAATTGCGCACACACTATGATATCCATTTTAAAACATAGCAAAATTATAAATTGTTAAAGTTATTTTGTTTGAATCTATTTACAAATATATTACCGTTGTAATATATTTTGATTTAAAATAAAATTCATTTAGTAAATATTCGTTTAGTAAATAGATTCAAATATTGCAATTTAAAAAGTAAAATCATTTTCTTTAATTTAATAAAAGTTATTCCAAATATTTCTGTTAAAATAAATGAGGGACAATAGTTTAATTAGTAAATGTTGTATAAGTTTATCTAAAAACAGCAGATGTCCACTTAAGGTTTTCTTTAATTAATAAAAGTAATTTTTAACTAAATCTAGTTTGTAATTCGAATGTCAACAGGGAAATTAACAAAAGAAATTAATTAATGTTGAATTCCTTTAGACATTCCGATGATTTAATTACAGCTGATAAGTCCGATATTTTTGTAATGCTCCAGGGCAATTTTATTGTTAAATTCCACTATAAAAAGGAGGGTTTTCTTTTGTTCTGGAGTGAGTTAGTAGTTTTATGCTAATGTTTCTAAGAGAAATCATTCTGAGTTCTATGCGTAATTTGTAAATCTTGACATGACAGAGTAGAGTGCAAGAAGGCTATTTCTCTCCGAGATGGTCATATGCTGCCGTATACCATCGGAAGTTATCATGTACAGACCCCGGAACTGCTGCTGCCGCTGCCAAAAATATGAACATTCCAGATTTTGCTGCTGAATTAAAAAACCTGCCGAACATCTACCTGCCAATGCATCTCCAGAGGTAACCTAAATTAACCCAAGAGCTCTTGTGATAACTAACATGCTATAGCTATTTAAAATTGTTTTTCTTATATTTCACATAACTTCATTATGTATTTCTTTAACGTGTTTAAATATACTCAACATTTTGCTCTCTATCCTTGGGTTAATATTTTCTATTTATAAAGCTTTCTTTTATTTTATTATGATAATGTGTCAGAATCGTCTTTGACCGAGTGAACTATTCCCTTTATTGAAAGTAAGATGCCGCTATTAAGGCATATTTTAAATTTATAATTTTCCAATTTTATTATCTTGCAAATCACTCGTTCGAGGGCGATTCTTTTCTTTAATATAATATAATCACATAGTTTAAAATCTACATGTTATTGATTTTAATCTAATATAAGAGTATGTGCGAAGTCAATGATTAAATGTGTCCCCTAATGCATGATTGCATATATAAATCTATACTTACTTTTCAAACCCGCAAGCATGCATTTTCTTATTTTAATTACCGTGTTCTACTTTAATTATAAAGTTCATCATTGGCGTCGAGAATGTGCGGACCCTTTTTAAATGAATTTCGGGGAATTTGATTGGGCATTTCCCTTAATCCAAGTAAAACCCATTCAGTATGTTTTATATACTCTAGTCTCGTGTTGCTGGTACATGAATTGGTTGTTGAGACCACTTTGTTTTATTTTCCAAGGATTCTTTACACGGCTAAGGCCGTTCTCTCCATGCTTGCAGTTTCCAGGCAGAGGGTGTCCCAAATGACACCCCTGGGAATTAAACGCAATCGTCACACAGTCGCTAAGTTTCGGCTGTTCATCAAAATACTTTCCTATGGGTTAGCAGCGAGTCACCCTCCGTAATCATTCCGGATATTCGATATTGTTTTATTTTATATTTATTTTACAAAGCAACTAAGACTTAAACGTGTCACATCCTCCAACTTTAATAAATTCATTATCAGCAATACTGACCTCCCAATGTAACTTTATTATTATTATTCTCAAATAAATGCTTTGATCACAATCCCACTTTGTTGCTTAACAAGCTTTTGTCCGTACTATTCTCGAAATCAATGAATATTTTAGAACACTTAATTTCAAATATTTTCTTAAACTTGTATACTTACTCAAAGCACCTCGCACATGTTCTCATCTCGTCAAGCACATTATCGTAATGCTATTAGCCCGAGGAATAGAATATATCACTTTGTTTTAAAACCTTTTGTCATTTATTGAAATATAATGCCAACAATTATTTAATACGCGTCCCTGTCTCATATAAGCAGACAGTGGCATTGTATCTATATTTATATAAATAAATTGTGTGAAATTATTTAAAACTAAATTTGATCTCTTATTTTATTTGATTCCTATCACTGTCTCAGTCTATATATATATTTTCTGCATTTCTTTTGTAAATCCATAGACTTTAATTAGCCACCCAAACTTCTTTTAGTATAGAGTCTTTTGTTTCTCCCTGACCACCAGGCACCGGTCAAAAGTTATACTAGTAGTGGCACCAGATGCATTATCATGTAGATGGCACTGTGAAATTTGGGCTTTAGATTCGAACTTAGTATATCTAGAAGGCAACCCCTCCTGGAATGTTCAGTTTCATGTCTGGGGTTTGAATTCTGCAGTGTGTTAGCGAGATAGACGATTCTGACCGTTACAATATTATCTATAAGTATGGGTAGCAGTACTCATACGAGTAAACTATATTTTTCACCAGTAGTGAGAATGGCAATATTCCCACAACGCATCTAATATACTTAAATTAAGGTTGTGATTTTTATCTTTTAGCTAATAATAAGTTGATACTGCCTTCTCAGTCTTGATGAATATTTAATTAGACTGTGGACTGCATATCCAAAAAAATTATGTTTGTGATCTGGAACAGAAAATGGTTTGTTTATCCTAGATTCAAATCTCAGGACATGGATATAGCTAAAGATAAACTCTATATAATTCATGAAGTTCTTTATAATTGGATCATTTCGTTTAATCAGAAAATAATATAATAATCGTTTGAAAGAGGGTTCAGAGACATTTGAGTATGCTTGAATGGAAGAAAATGATTGGCAGTGAGAGTGAGTTTGTGTTTTCAAATGTTCATGTTGTATGAAATGATACAGATGATTAGCAAATTAAAAATACACATTCAGAAACTATTTTAAAAAATAAAAAAAGAAAGCATTATAGAAAAAAATGTAGAAATTTTAGATTTATTAATTGTTTATTCAGTTGAAATCTTTTTTTAATAGATAAACAAAAAAAATGGTGACACCAAGTTGAAAAGAATATGCCGATTTATGGGAATAGTATTATTGCTTTTGGTAAAAATAATATTAAAAGAAAATATGCCCATGTGTTTGAAAAGGAAGGTTTTTAATAAATGTGCTTTACCAGTTCTTACTTATGGATCTGAGACTTGGACACTTTAACAGAACTGCAATACAGATACTTCAGACCACTCAACAATGTATAAGCAGATGTATGTTAGGAATAACAAGAAAAGATTGAAAACAAAATACATGGGTGAGAGAACAAACAGGTCTTAAAGAATTAAAAAACTAAAGTGGAGGTAAGGTGAATATGTTGCTAGAAGGAATGATAGTAGATGGACAGTTGAAATCTTAAACTAGATTCGAGAGATTTAACAGACCAAGAAAGAGCCCAAATGTGAGATGTATTGATGAAATAAGGAAGTGTGTTGGGGTAATGTGGAGAAGAGAAGCTAGAGGTTGGAGAAAATGGATTGAATTTGGAAAGACCATCATCTTGCAGTGGATCAATAATCATTGAAAATGATGATGATTGAAAAATTGTAAAATAGAACTGTGGTATATAGTGATCTCAATCCATTTTTGATTTAAATATAGAATAATTTCTGGTCTAACAAAGATGGTTCTATCACTAAAATAAGTAATTATTTAATTTATATAGCACAGTGTTTTTTATAAATTATAATAATAATTATAGCTTGCTCCACTGCACATGTGCTTTACAGATCGAATGCTAATTATAATGAATACTCTCCTTTCCAAACAGAAAATAATGTCTTATTAAAAGATAGACCGGATCACTCTATACTTTTCACCCAAACTAAACGTATAGGTAAATCTGAAGCATTTGGAACTGAGAGCGTGAAGATTTAATTGATCACTTTAAATTACTCATAATCTGATTTTTGTTGATGATGTTTGCGAAATTTTTACTATTTATGATATGTTATTATTAAATGAAAACTTTAAACATATGTAAATAGTAAAAATTTCACAAGCATCATCAACAAAAATCAGATTATGAGTAATTTAAAGTGATCAATTAAATCTTCATGCTCTCAGTTCCAAATGCTTCAGATTGCCTATGCATATAGTTTGGGTAAAAAGGATAAAATGACTCATCTATCTTTTAAAAAGACTTTATCTTGTGTTTGGAAAGGAGAGTATTCATTATAATTAGCATTTTATCTGCTATGCGCATGTGCAGTGGAGTAAGCTGCAGTTATTATTATAATTTATAAACAAACAACACACTATATAAATTAAATATTTACATATGTTTAAAGTTTTTATTTAATAATGATGTATTGTTGATAGTAAAAATTGCATGAGTAAAAATTTAGCAAGCGTCATCAACAAAAAGCGGATTATAAGTAATTTAAAGTGTTCAATTAAATCTTCATGCTCTCAGTTCCAAATGCTTCAGATTTGCCTATACTGTACCAGTCAAAAAACCTCCACCACCTAAACTGCAAGTCAGATCCAAACTCAGCCGAACCAAACTAAATTCAAACCCAACTCACCAGCTCAGATCAATGGACGACCTAAATCGATGGCACAGTGCTATGCGCCAAGAAACTAGCTCAACAGTTGGTGATGATTAGAGACCCCTGAACTGATACTAATATCGGATAATGAATTAATTAAAGATAATTTTAAATCGAATCATATGCATATGTTCAGGTTGCCAACACAGACAGTGAGCCTTAACATTAAATAATTATTGAATAAAAGACTTAAGAAACCAAGTGTGTTAATAAAATATTTAATAATACTAGTAATAGTTTTGTTCAATTTTAAATGATGATTATATTGATCACCTCTAGCCTTAAACAGAGTTTATAATTATAATAAGAATGGCAGTTCCTATTATATGCCAATGAGTATTACACAATATTATGGAATTCTATCTGTCTATCCCCCCAACAAGAAAATAAAGGCAGATAAAGGTATTCAGTGGTGACAGAAATTATGATTCTTATTTTATACAGAAGAATGTGAGATTTATTTCACAATCGCAAATCCATTCATGAAGAGCAAGATACATATTTAGGGCATAACTTTAACCTTTATTAGAAAACTTATTTGAGATAACTGAGAATTTATTCAACTTTAATTGAAATCACTTCACGAATTACGAGCATAAGAGCAGGCTTTACTAAAACAGAGAGGTAATGGTGCTGATGAATTATGAGTTATACAATGAACAGGAAAGATAATCACTGGTCAGTGGTTTAAGTAGTATGGCGGCTTGTATTTGACAAGTCTTACTGCCCTTTAAGGAGATGTGGAACACGGGGAAAATCAGGCCGAGTTATAACTACGAACCTTTGGTGTTCCAAATATAATATAAGTGGGGGAGGAAGTGCTTTCTTCCTCTATAATTTAAAATATCAGTAATATCACCACCGACAAGCCTACGGAGTGGAAGATTGCCCTATGTCAGCAACGTTCGAAGATGATGACTTGATAGTCACCGTTTGAATAATAAAATCCCATTTATTATAGAATACTCTATGTGATGACTTGATCAAATTAATTAAAGTCAAATGAGCTTTTAACTAAAATTATTTTAAAGCATTTATAAAATTATATTAATTATGCCCCAAACATCGTGCCCTTCCTGAATATTAATAGATTGTAAAACAATTTGAATGTATTCATTTGATTCCTTTATCAACCCCTTTTGCAAAATATTTTAATATTATATATGAATAAATAAATATTGGTGAACATGAGAAAATAGCTGGGGCATAGATTAGAAACAAAGCTAATGATTTATTATTAGCCAATTATAAAAATAGCAAACATTGAATAAACTCTTTCGACTCGATGATTAATAGAACCGTATAAATTTAGTTCTAATGGGCGGAAATGACTATCAGACTTAATATATTATTATTTGTATAAGGAAAATGGAACAGGGGAATCATCAAATTGAAGGATTATTGGCATATAATTAAAAATAAATGACATAAATAAATTAATCGATAAATATATAATACAATAAATGAACCGCCATCGTAAGAAAGGAAAGTGAAATCTAAGGACTAGAGATTTAGAATTACAACATAATTTAAAATAGCATAAACAAAAATAAGTTTTACACAGATCATTACATTAAGAAATGAGAAGAGCTTTTAAAGGGAGTGTAAAGTAAAGTTTGGAAATGGCCAGAAAGTTACGGTTCATTATGGAATTATATTACCATTTATTCTGGGGCTGGTTCCTTAGTTTACATGCCTGGATAGTGGAAACATAGGCACGCATTTGGTCAATTACTTGAACAGCATTTTGATTGATTTTTCATGATTTTGGCAACATGATTGGTCCAGAAAAGGTTTAGCAACTTCATTGAAGATTTTCAGGGGACTTCAGGCACACAGTAGCCAGATTCCTGACATTTAGCCCCTCACCATGATAGAAACACTATTTAAATTTATAATTTTTAAAATGCACAGGGTTTAATGGCACTTCTCTAAAACAAAGATGGCTTCTTTTTTCTCCAAACTTTTCAGAGCTATTTATACTGTCCTCTGATGCCTTCAGGCAAGCGCTTCTTTCATTATCAATGTCACAAAATTTACTAGTTGTTTTTAGATACATTCCTTCGATAAGGCTTTCAAACTCATTAACTTGAATTCATTTTCTAATTAGAAAATGAATTTTTAAAATCAGAAAAATGATTTTAATTAGGAAATCCTTACATTTTAAATACTTATCTTTTTTTTTAATTAAAAAAACTTTACCCATTGTTTTGGAAAGGAAAAATCTGAAAGCTTATCAAAAGAATGTAGCTTTTAATCACTAAAATTCGAACAGATTATTTAAAAGTAAAATCAAACATTCCTGACACAATGAAACTTTCAAACAAATATATATATATATATATTTAAATATTTATAAATATATACGCACAATCCACGCAGTTGTAATATATATAAATTCCTGAATAATTTTATCATGAATTTATTAATAGCTTCGATTAATTTAAACCTTAAACTAATTAATTTTAATACTCATTTATAAAATAGTTTTTCTTTAAGAAAACTAGCGTGGATTGACCATATAAAGCCCCATTGCATTGGAAATTTAAGGTTAGTACTAGGGTTTGAAGTGGGCTTATGGCTAGATGTCATGAAGCTAGGATCGAACTCAGATCTGACTGCTTCAATACATATAGTTTTTTTTTTATGAACTTATAATTTGGGACAAAAGGATAGAGTGAGCCATTCTATCTTTTAAAAAGACTTTATCTTGTGTTTGGAAAGGAGAGTATTCATTACAATTAGCGTTCGATCTGTAAAGCGCATGTGCAGTGGAGAAAGCTACAGTTATTATTAAAATAAGTAATGAAAATATAAATTACAAACTATAGTGAATTAATATAAAATAATGATTTATTAAATAACTTTTGAATCTTTGAATCATAAAATATTTCTCAGATTAAGGAAACAATATGATTTATTATCATCATAATCACCATCATTAGCAGCCAATCATTATCAACTATGGTCATACTAACTACAGAAAAAAAGATAAAAGTTTAAAAACAAAACTCAAAGATGAGTTTTATAAGGCTATACAAAGTATCAATAAAACACTTATATTCACATTTATTCCCAATGGCCTTTTAGTTTGTTTATATATATTTTGCAAAGACTCATAATTTTTTCTGTAGCATATTCTTTTAAAAATTATCCATTTTCCAATTAAGATTTCCAGTTTTACAAGTTGCAGCTTAAATTAATTATAAAGTAGATTAAAATCGGTAACAAATTTTCCCATATAATAGTGCTGCCTAATGCAAGCTATTGTTTTAATAGGTTGTATAATCTTAAGCTAAGCGATCATGTGATATTTTAATCGATTAAAAATCATAACAACTAGAAAGTTGAAAAATCTTGATTAATATTATGGATTTAAGCACCACATTGTTAATATTTATGCAGCAATCTAATAAGAATTTTTCAGTGCCTTTACGTTGCATTTACAGATTCCTAGACTGTAGCAAATTAACATTTTTATGTACAAATAATTTAGGCAAAGTAATGAAGCACCCTAGCTTAGCCTTTCTATCTGTATTACTACCAATATATTTAAATTAATGTATATTCTCAAGCTGTTTCCCCATACAAGCTAAAAATTGCTAAAGAGAATTTGTTTTGCCTCTAACTGATAAAGCAGTTAAAATTTTTTATATGCCGGATTCGAACTCAGACTTTCACACGACCCACTACTCTCAGTGTCATTTTATATTTCTGACTAACGTGTGTGATCAGGTGGGTCAGCAATATAAGATGGCACTGAGAGTAGTGGGTCGTGTGAAAGTCTGAGTTCGAATCCCGCATATATTACATATATAAATGCAGATTTAAGCCTGCACAATGTATTAAGTATTTTTAGTAACTATTAAATGAATGTCTTTATAGATTGGGTTAAAAAGATTTTGTCATAAAATGTGCAAAAAATGAAAAAAAAAAAAAAAACAAGATATGAATTTATTTTAGGTGCACTTAAAAAAAATCTGAAAAATAGTTAAACATTATTGACAAAAATATTATTATTTATAGTTATATAGAAGAAAAAACAAGAAAATAAAAATATTTTTTTTTATTTAAAAAAGAACCTATTTCAAGCTTTCCACAAAGCAATTTGCTGTATTGGGAAAACGAAATAACAATGCGTCTCACATCCTTAAATTAACAGAAAAAAAAGCAGAAATAATTCCTAAAGTTAGAGATGATGATATCTTAGATTAATTTATATTTTGGACAATTCCAGCATCTAATACTAATTTTTGACTATCTTTAAAAAAATTCAAACTTTATTTACATTTTTTCAGATACCTTCGTCTCTATATTTAAGAATTATAAGAATTAATGTTATGCAGTGTATTGTTAGCAGATAAAAATCACATACACACACACACATATATATATATATTAACAGGTACATCTCAAGCGCTGATGTGATGTGATGTATTTTGGCTTTTCCTTAAACGAAGTCAAGAATATTTCAGCAATTATGCCCAGATAAACCTGTTAGCCATTTTATTCTCCATTCCCCACTCTCAAGTTTTCCCATATTCTGCCCCATCCCATTTCCACAACATAATCTTTGTCAAGTCTATGGCCTTTATATCTAAACCCCCTTTATCTCTTGCAAACCCAACATAAAAACTAATAACGCTGCTAATATAAACAAATGAACTGCCCTCTAGCCATCACATTGACATTATAATTATATAAGGAATGAAATTAAATATGTAGAAGTAATAATTAAATTAATTCGAACTCATATCTACTGAGTATATAATTTTACTTTTAAAATTTAATTTTTTAGGTCTTAAATTGGTTATAAGTTTAACATATTGAACAGTTTGAGAAAAAAAAATACATAGATAATACAAGATTTATGTGATTAGCAATTTAATCATATTAAATAGTTATAAAATTTATTTAAACACACATTGATTACATAAGTAATATTTATTAAGGATGTAGCCTCAAGAACATGCGTATAAAAATGCGATAGTAGGGACCTCTACAGGTCTTAAACCACAAGCTTATCTTTTCTTCCAAAGAGTAAGCTTGTGGTTTAAGACCTGTAGATATTAAATAGACAAACAGAAAGAAAGAAAAAAATGTATAGATGTTCGGAGTAATTATAAATATAATTTCGAAAAAACACTCCCAATACATATTTATACTATGTGTGTCTATTGATATATTTGTGATATATCCACCAGTTAATGGCTTAATTTTACAAAGGAGAGGAAAGAGTCTCCATATGGCATAATAGATATTGGTGGGGAGGGAGGCAAGCCTTATCTTTGTTTTTGATTTTAGATATTTGATTGTCAAACAGGGACTGCAATTTCTTACTTGTAGGATTGAAATAAAAATGACCTCTCAGGATCCAAAGGGTGACCATGATGAAAATTTTGACCCTAATGAAAGAAAAGAGGCTGCACACTTCATGCTATCTATAAGATTGGTCATTGATGAAATATGTAATTGAATAATTGTTTCAATAATGTTCTTATATATAGGAAGAGCTGGACAGTGGATTACAAAATGAATTGTTTATTTAGATTTATGGCAGAGAGAGAGAGAGAGCCAGTAGGGTAAATGTTAGCATATACCATCCTTTATTAAAAGTAATGATTAATGTGAATAGCTTTTAGATTGATTTTCATAAGGAAATCAAGGTATCTGGGTTCTATGTGCCAGAATTTGAATTTTGAAATGATTTGTTTAATATCGAAATTATGTAGAGACTATGGTTGAGGTTGGAATCAGTCTTCCAATAAATTATTTTTCCTGGAAAGAAATGTTGATTCTAGTCAAGATGAACAGCAATGCATTTGATAATCCAGATAAATTAAAATATTGAGTTAAATGATCTCTGAAAGAAGAAGGTAGGAATTGAATGAAGTGAGAGGCATTATCCTTGTGTTCTGACACTGATGGTCATGCCTTTTTTATTCCAAATTAATTTGGAACAATGCAAATTTATCTTCCTTTTAAATGCATTGGTAAACCTAATGATTGGCATTTAGTATGTCATTTTTTGAAAAATTAAGCTATTGATTACAGAGAATTTTGTATGAAGAGTTATTATGTATTCTTTGAACAGGGAGTTAACTGAGTTTTTCAATAGACAAAAGCAAGGATGTCTGAATTTACATATGAAGACAGAGAATGTGTATAACATGCTTTGGCTCAATATTTAGCCCAATGTTTACAGCCATTGAGAGACAAGATTCCATCAAGAATTAAAAATTCAAGTCATTTTATTTCTATAATTAAAAATTTAAAACTAACTGGAACTGATTTATTGGTTAGTTTTGATGTTTCTTCTATGTTTACTAATATTCCTGTTAAAGAAGTATTAAGTATAATAGCACAATACAATGATTTACCTGATTTTATTATTCCATTAGTGAAGCATTGCCTTGAAAATACATTTTTTGCTTATAATTCTCAAAATTTTAAATAAATTAAAGGCCTTTCTATGGGATCTCCACTGTCACCTGTAATTGCTGATCTTTTCATGGATAATTTTGAAAGTCAAATATTATGTGCAGCTACTAAAAAACCTTCTATTTGGCTTAGATATGTGGATGATACATTTGTCATATGGCATTTATGCCTTAAATTCTTTTCTTAAAGGCAATCGCTTTGTTTTATTAAATAACACTGATTACAAAAATAAAATGCAAGATCAAATTAAAATATTAAAGTTAGTACATGATAACACTTTTAACATTAAACAAGACCGTGATAAATTCATTAATAGTGTGCTTCGGACTTTCAAGGACAAAGGGATCACTAAATCCGAATATTATAGGATTTATCCATCTGCCACGAGACCTCCCCGAATGTTTGCAAATTCAAAACTACATAAACCAGGCGAACCGCTTAGATTAATGATGGATTTCGCTGGTGTGCATTATTTCGACACTGCCAAATTAGTCAATCAATTAATAATAGACTGCCTTAATTTCGGCTCTTATACAATAAACTCATCTTTTCAATTCATTTCCAAAATTAAAAACACACAAATCTCTCATAGCTCTGTTATGGCCACGATGGATGTGAAGGAATTATATGGATCAATCAATAGAAAAGCATCCATCCAAATTATACAGGAAGAGCTACTACGAATATCTGGCCCTAATGAGAGAATTAAATTCATTATGGCTTTCCTGACATGGCTTGACTCCCATATTTTCACTCTTTTCGAAGATAAATGGTACACAATGCAAGATGGTTGGCCCATGGGCCTCCCTATTAGTGGCGTATTATCCAGCATATATTTAAACAAATATGAGCAATCCATCATTCCAAAATATTTCAACACTAACCCAGACTTTACATATATACGATATGTAGACGATATTTTCGTTATAACATCTAAAAATAATATTTTAAATATACAACACGATTTACAAAGTACAACTAAACTATCTTTCTCTATCACATATGAAAACAATAATGAACTCAAATATCTCGACCTTTCCTTATCAAGAAACCGCCACTCAATAGACTACAAAATGATTGTTAAACCATTCGAAATCCGAAGCTGCATCCATCCTAACTCTAAATCACCCGCATCGCACAAATTCGCAGGTCTCAAAGCATTTATGTTTAGAAACTATCATTTGTGTAAATACGAAGCGCATAGGAAGGAAAATACAAACAATTACATTAAAGACCTATTAGCAGCAGGATTCAAATACAAAACCATTAGGAGAAAAGTCATGAAATTCAATAGCACAATAAATGATAAATTACCTCGCACCAATCTGCCCAGAATAACGGTTCCCTATATCCCTAAAATATCCAGCAAACTAATGAAAACCTTAAACAACAAATTCAGCATAATATTCAGAACACCACCCAACTCCAACAGATTGATTAATAACTCCAAGGACTATATCGATCCAGCGCTCACCCCACACGTGGTATACTCTATTGCCTGCCCCCAGGCCGGATGCCACGCCACATATTATGGGGAAACGAAAGCCACAGTTAACACCAGATTGGCTCAACATCGGTACACCTACAACAGAGCCCAAGTGAACAGCAGCACATCTTCTGCGTTTTTTGAACACACTAAACAATCAGGCCACAACTTCATACCCACCAACCCCGTTATTTTATGCTCAGAACCAAATGACTACAGGAGAAAAATAAAAGAGGCATTCTACATCAACAAAGACATCCATGCAATCAATAGAAGAGACACGTGCTTCGACATTTCAAAAAAATGGGCTACATAACAGTAACTCATTTGAATATTCTAATTTACATATATTTATTACATTTTTCAAGAAGGCTATGAATATGAGGCATGGTTCCTCGAAAACGTTCAGCCAAAATTTATTATTATTATTGTTAACCTAGATTTTTTCTCTAATTTACAATCAAGTATTTCTATTATTACAAATAAGGAGAAAATAAAACCACATTTATTTTTATAAATAATTGGCATCCAAATATTAAATTTACTATGGAAGTGGAAAATAGCAGATCACTTTCTTTTTTAGATGTTATAATTGCAAGAAAATGTGATGAAACATTATCAATATCATTTTACAGAAAATCCACCCATACTAACAGATATTTTAATTTTAATTCTCATCATCATCCTGCACAAATTTTTTCTGTAGCAAAAAATCTTTTGACTAGAACTTATAATTTATCTGATAAAGAACATCTTACTCAAGAAATAGAACTTACAAAAATATTTTACTTTCTAATAATTATAATAAAAACAAATATGTACGGCTTTACATAACATTAATACTAAAAAGAAAAAAGTGTATAGAATTGACAATTCCTCTTTTAATAGAGTAATTTTACCTTACATTAAAGAGGTTACTGATAAAATCAGTAGGAGACTATCTTGTTTTAATATAAAGACTATTTTTTCTACTGGCAAAAAAATTGGTGATTTTTTATATAAACCTAAAGAAAGAATATTTTTGGAACACCAAGGAGTTTATGAAATTCCATGTTTGCAGTGCTCAAAAAGCTAGGTGGGTCATTCTGATAGATGAATAAATGTCAGAATTAAGGAACATAGGAATGCTTTTAATCAAAAAATTAGCACATCGGTTTTTACTTCCCATTTTTTAGAAATTGGTCACAAACCTGATTTTCACAATACAAAAATACTTGCTAATTTGGAAAGATGATTTAAGAACCATAAGAGAATCAGTTGAAATATTAAAGAGACCTACTGGTTTAAATAGGGCTGACGAAGCACAATGTATTTCAGCTATGTGGAAACCTCTCATTTTATCTAATATTAACTTAAAATTAATAGATGAAAAAACTGAGGGAAATAAACATTTTGATAAGCCTCATATTGTGAATGCTGAACTACTTCAAGTTGAATCTCACTTCTTATCTTGAATCATATTATTGTTTGAGATCTAACGATTTCTCTTTCAAAAGTTAACCTTGATAATGCTGATTGCTAGTCTTCAAAATATCAGATTGTAATGCAAAATAATACATGGTCTATTCCCACAAATGACAATTTATCTACAATTAGAACTGAAATCAATCCAAGGATCTTAAATTCAGAGTCTGACATATTACCACTGCACTAAACCATACAGGACATGATGGGTGTGGCACAGTAAAGAAATCCACGGATCTTAGATTCAGAGTCTGACATTTTAACCACTGCACTAAACCATACAAGACATGATGGGTGTGGCACAGTAAAGAAATCCACAGATCTTAGATTCAGAGTCTGACATTTTAACCACTGCACTAAACCATACAAGACATGATGGGTGTGGCACAGTAAAGAAATCCATGGATCTTAGATTCAGAGTCTGACATATTACCACTGCACTAAACCATACAAGACATGATGGGTGTGGCACAGTAAAGAAATCCACGGATCTTAGATTCAGAGTCTGACATTTTAACCACTGCACTAAACCATACAAGACATGATGGGTGTGGCACAGTAAAGAAATCCATGGATCTTAGATTCAGAGTCTGACATTTTACCACTGCACTAAACCATACAAGACATGATGGGTGTGGCACCATAAAGAAATCCACAGATCTTAGATTCAGAGTCTGACATATTACCACTGCACTAAACCATACAAGACATGATGGGTGTGGCACAGTAAAGAAATCCACAGATCTTAGATTCAGAGTCTGACATTTTAACCACTGCACTAAACCATACAAGACATGATGGGTGTGGCACAGTAAAGAAATCCATGGATCTTAGATTCAGAGTCTGACATATTACCACTGCACTAAACCATACAAGACATGATGGGTGTGGCACAGTAAAGAAATCCACAGATCTTAGATTCAGAGTCTGACATTTTAACCACTGCACTAAAACATACAAGACATGATGGGTGTGGCACAGTAAAGAAATCCATGGATCTTAGATTCAGAGTCTGACATTTTACCACTGCACTAAACCATACAAGACATGATGGGTGTGGCACAGTAAAGAAATCCACGGATCTTAGATTCAGAGTCTGACATATTACCACTGCACTAAACCATACAAGACATGATGGGTGTGGCACAGTAAAGAAATCCATGGATCTTAGATTCAGAGTCTGACATATTACCACTGCACTAAACCATACAGGACATGATGGGTGTGGCACAGTAAAGATTGAACTAATTTCCTCAATTACATGATTCCATAATTTTGTGGCATTGTAGATCATTTGAGTGAGCTGTTCCAAGTATAAGACAGTAAAATTTCACACATGATAAATAATAGATAAAGAAACAAATAAAATTTTAAATTGCAGTGTTACTAAAATAATGGAAGATAGGTTACACCTGTATGTATTAGAATAAGACTGTTATTTAAAAAAGCTATTTTGGCAATACTTAATTCTACTTATATACTTTCAAAGCATTAATACCATGAGCTATTTGGCACAGTTGGTAGGGTGGCCAACTTGGGTTAGGGGGGTGCATGATCATTCTTGGTGCTCCCAGATCTGGCACTGAAACTTCTTATAAACTCCAAACAATAAATCCAAGTGCTCACCATTTTGGTGCTTAAGCTTCTTTGAACTCCCGAGCAATAAAGCCATGTGTATTTTTTAAAAGCATTAACATAAAATATTATAAACCAGAAATGTTTATATATTTTAAATGATGAGTGATTAAAATATATTACTTTATTCAGTGCAGTATAAATGTGTAATTCATAAATATCAACTTACTCAGCTCTATGAGCATGCTCTATTAAGCAGGTACAACAAATATCAATATTTGGTCAAAATTGTGACTCATTACTCACAGCTTTGCTATCAAACTGTGTTTATTAACTGAGTAATACCTTGTGTTTAGTGATCATGATTATAAAATTTCTTTAAAGTGCGTACTTATCTGTATTTGGCATAGATATTGTCTATACATAAAGAAGTAGTACACTACTATGAGAATTTGCAAGGGCGAACAAGTATATAAGTTATCAAAATTCTTGAAATGAAAGCCAGTCATTAAATAGAGGGAGACATTTAATGATTTTGAAGATATAATTTAAAAACAAAAAAAAAATGCTTCATTTTTTCTGCACCAGTCTTTTATAAACAGCTAGACATTTTGAGTTAATTAAAATCTTACATATATTTTGTTGCTTTTATATCACTTGTGATCCACATGAACTGAGATGGGTTAAAAATTGGATGTATTTGCCAAAATTAATTATAGAAAGTCAGTTATCAAATCAGTTTATTTATTACTCAGAAATTGTGAGGCCACAATTAATTAAAATGATGAACAATATTTCTGCAGTATAAATTTCACTACCCACTGATGCAGAAGGTAGGGATTGGTTTATAATCATTGTTAACATCTTGTGGATGGATGTAATCAAAATATATGACCAAAGACATGTGAAAAAGATGTGTAATTTCAAAGTTGCATGTTTCAGGCTGAACTAACACTCATCAGTTCTTTCAGATTACAATCTCTTACATATATTTTTATCATTATTCATCAGCCAATTACTACAGTTTAATTGATAAGTGTCACACTTAACACAAACCACTTAGTATAAATAAATTAAAAATATTCATAAATCATTCATTAGAGTAGGAATTATCCACTTAAGGAATAATATTTCTGTAGTGTAATTTTTAATACACCACTCTCATGCAAATCCTCTATTTGGAATCTGGCTTCAGAGAAAAAAAAACGCAGTACTATTTTCAGTGTAACTAATATCTTTTAATTACTTATTGATTGAAAAACTTTAATGAAAAATAAAAAAAATATTTTTGTGATTCATCACTACCAAGAACTGGATATTTTGAATGGTTTGCAAGTTTATTATATTCCTCGAATGATCTTTTGTAATTACAAAATTAAAAAATTGTTATAATTTTTTGCATCTTATTGTGCTTACTATTATAAAGTACTTCTTCTTTGTATATCATTTCTTGAGATGTAAACTTGGTAAATCCCTTTTCAACATCTTAGAAACTTTAACCTATATTACCATGTTAAAGAGATTTAAAACTCTGAACATTATCCCAATTTTATATAAACAACACTATAAAATTGTCTCAATCTCCTATGCTCTAAATAATTACACTATATTATATAATGGCCTACTGAATACTTAAATATGAACTTTTTATTCAAATTATAAAGTCCTCATATTCAAAGAGGCAACAATGGGCATTCTTACCTACTTAAAAATATCAAATTCTTTTACTATTTTTGAAAGCCTATTTGGATTTAGTTTTGATATCACATACCAGATGTGCAACTATGGATATGGAGATTTTTGTCATATTTTCAAATGTGAATTTATTTTAAACAATTAAGATGATATTTATAATCATTCTACAAGAAGATTTGAATATCATCCTGATTACATTTATAAACCTGTTTAAATTACACAATGCATTACATTAATCTACCAATAAATAATGTTAAAATGATAATTTATTTTGGGTGGGTTTTGATCAATATGATTTATTATTTGATGTCACCTGTTATGTTCATACAACGAATGTCTTCTCTTTGAAAATATTCCATATTAATTCTGGTATCTAGTTTGTATATTTTCTTTTTATCTAAAAGAAAAAAATTGTTCCAACTTTGAGTTTTGAACCAATATCAATTCAAGGACTTGGTGATAAAAAGTTATATTTTGTACTGGCAAAACCAACATTAGGTCCATCATAAAAGTGAAAATGTTTTGATTTAATGAATAATTTTCAAACTTGTTGTAGGTCCCATTATCCAGTAGACACGTTGAATGTAAGTCTGTAGTTATTCTTAGGTAAAGATAATTATAGATCTATTGACCTATATAATTATTTATATAGATCAATATTATCTGTGACAAATAGAAACAGAAAAACATAGAAACGATTATTGTTTCTATATTTGTGACAGAAAAAAACAAAAAATAATAGCAAAGTAGAAAAATGTATGGTTTTTACTCATCATTTCTAAATCAATTATAAAGATAACAACTGTACCAGCAGTATGAGATAGCGTGGATAGTTGAGGATATTGTGAAAGTCTGAGTTGAACCCCTCCTATATATTACATATTGGAGTGCAGGTATGAAAAAAAGCCTGTACTGTAGAAAAAAAAATCATATAATATAATTACATTATTTAAATTATTCAACATTACCTGCATAAAAAAGCTACATCACTAAATGCTCATATATAATATCCACATGCAATAGATTCATTAAAATTAAAGAATTAGATAAGTTCAGCACTAAATTTTCTAATAATTACTATTGGATTGTTTAGAAAAATATTTTCCTCTTTCAAAATTTTTGATAGTATAATTAAACACAGCAAATAAATCAGATAAGATATAGAAGAGAGTGAGTTTATAATAGAACAACTGCTACATATAGAGATATGCCAGCTTTGATTGCAGCTGTGAGATATTTATTATAATTTAAGCTTCTTATTGAGTAATTTTGGCTGCTTTTAATTATTTATACATGGACCACCAAACACAAATGATTATCTAATTAACCAGATGCAGATAGACTCAGTATTTGAAGTAGGATCAACTATAGTTTGTTTATCAGAAGTGCGTTTCCATTTTTTTTTTTTAAATGACAGTTTTGTAAAAGATGAATCAAACTCAAAAAGATTTATTAAGAACTCATTAGTAAGAATAACTGTAAAATTACTAAATAAATAAAATGAATATTTTTTATTGAACATAAAACGTACATATTTTATCTTAATTGCATTTTTATATGTGTATTTACGGGTTTTTTTTTTTTTTAAGTTTTTCTTTTTTGTTCTGAGATAGTTTTAAATTATTTTCATTTTTATCAATATATTTGCATTCAGCAATTTTTCTTTTATCTTAAATTTTTGTTTTCAAAAATACATTTAAGCTTTTAACTTTTCGTTTCAATGGAAGAATATTTCATAATAACTTCTTTCTACTACGCATCTCTTTTCTATGACTTCAGTATTGATTTGTTATAGCCTTAAAGGCTTTGCATTATATCCATAGATTTTTAAAAAAAATGCTAATAATTTTAAAATTTATATATATAAAATCTGATATCATAATCAAGTAAGAATTTGTTGGAATAGATTAAAGTTGTATAATTCATAATCCGCTCTAAACTCTCTCTCTCTATATATATTATAAATGATAATAATGTGTTTGAAACTCTACCACCGGGTTTAATAAAAAATAAAAGAAAATAATAATAATTACTAAACTTTTTGGCAAAATAGTACTTATCCTCAACTTATTAAAATAATAATCACGTGATTGCTGCAGAAATAAAAAAAATGTTTCCCATGGATGTAGATGAGGCTATAGATTATTAATAAACATAATGTGTTGTGTTTATATGTAATCAATACAAACACTAACTCGTATGATCTGGTTAAATATTTATTAAAAGCAAAGTGGTATTAAGACATAACATAGTGCTAATGTATAACAATTAAATCAAGAAACTCAGATGCCCTTTTAGGAATGCCTAAAGCTTCCAGTGTATCATGGTAACTTGCCATGAGTCAGATTGTACTTTACCCAAGTGTATAACACTTCAAGCTGTCTTATGGCAGCTTGTTTTGTATTACATTTAGTATCTGGCAGCTTCCAGTTCAGTGTGAACTTGGTTCACTGCTTGAAATTAATATGGACAGCCAATAATCTGTTGTTACCTGGTGTGACTTTCAAAAGATGGCCATTTTATAATTAGGGTTCCTTTTCTTAATGACAGCAGGCAGATTGACTGAATGCCTTCACATATTGATCTATTTTTGTATTGGTCAATTCATCTATTTATTCATTCATTGGCTAATTTCACTATCCATAAATTCACTGCTTAGTTGTGATGAACTTTGAATCTGGGATGTTTACTGTTTGAATATAAGTAGACCATAACATTCCTTGCCCCTGAAACTAAAATCAATCTTGGAGAATGTAACCACTTTGGCACTTTCTGATTCATTGAGGTTTTGATTATCACTAAGTCTGGAGTATTCATTAGCAGATGTGGTGTCTTCCTTAGTAGACTCAGAGTCTTCACTTGTATATCTAGTATTTTCATCAGAAGGGCTGGTGTTTTTAAATGCTGATATGACATTTTTAGTTGTAAACTCTTTGCTGCTGCCCAGTGACACCTAGTGGAAGCTTATCTTATCTATGTGACTGTTGGTGTTTCTGTCTATCTGTGGTTTTAACAAACACTGTAGCAATACTTTAGTCTTAATCATAGTTAATGGAACCCATTTATACTATTTTAATTAAGCACATTAGGCTAAGAACTGACAAATTAGTTCTCAGAACTCTGTTAAGTGGTAGTTTCACTAGAATTTTGCCCATGACTGGGCATGGTGTGGAATTCTGCACTATTCTGGAAATACAGGTGTTTTAACTATTTGTTTAGTCTCGTGAAATAATTTCTCAGTGCGGTTATTGCTCACATAGTGAAATGATGACTGAATTTTAGTTCAGTGTTATTGTGGACACAGACTTGTGTGAATAGAATGTACATAAAGATTGTGCCATTATTTGATACTATAGTTTAGGCAGGTTGTGGATAGCTGAAAGCCTTCTAAGAGAATCAATGGTTACTGTAAATTGGAGTGATGAAACATTCATTCATCTCCAGCCATTTTGAATATGGATCAACAACTATCGAGTTTGCCTCTCCATGGACCAAAGTGATTAGTATGAATTGTAATCCAGGTACCTAAGTTCAGGCCATGGTCCAGTTTTGTTCTTTCATGGCATGTTTTGTTTTCATCTTACAAAACTAACAGTGATAAAGTTTAGTCTCAATGCCAGAATCTAAAGTAGGTCACAAAGGGTAAGATCTAGATAACATACTTCATTCTGAAAATCTATGGATACACATTATATAAAATCTTAAAGCACATGAGATTGGTCAGCTCTTGGAATCAAGCTTTTGATCAATGCATCCATTCTCAGTCGACAGCTTTAGCCTTTGAGTCCAATAATCTATATGCGATTCACAATGCTTTTTGTCTAGCCACCCCTGATGGATTCATTTCATTAATCTTCAGAATACAGGATCAGTAGTTGTCCATTGAGAAACCAATTTGCTGTTGATTGGTGCATTTAACTCAAAGTATATTCAATTAATTGATCCATTTTTTGGGTTTATTTTGTTGATATTATCATTTTTAATTTAAATCTGTGAGATGATTCACTTTGACTATCACATAGGCATGACCTAAGAGATTATTATGTTCACTGGCTGAGATAACCAGGGGTAGATATGTAGTTTTTTTGGCATAGTGCCTTTTACCTTGGCTTCTTCCATGATAGGGATTGCATTGGTAATCAGTAATTGTTTTACTGATAGATGTAGCTGATGTTTATTTCTATTTAATATTAATAATAATAACATTTTTATATTTGGATACAAGGGTAATAATCACAGATGTAGAATCCCAGTTCCACTGAAATGAGAATAGCTTTAATAATAATTTGATCTACAAACTGGTCTGTAGCTCACATCTTTAACATTACTGGTATTGATATTCAATGATTTTCATTTATTATGTGTTGTCTTGCTGTATCATTTTCAAATTATCAGCTTATATATGTCCAATTTATTCACTAAATTGTTCAGACATAATGAGTGCATATTCCTATTTGTTACACTGTAATGAACTCTTGCAATATATTAATTAATATTAGATCCTTTAAGCACAATATGATTCTGGAAAATCTTTAGATGATTTGGCTGTCCAATTCAGCTTTAATGTTGGGATTACTTTTTATTTAATGAAGTTGCCTGAATCACACTGAAACACTATCGATTCCATCAGAATTTCTTGCAATACCAGGATCTCAGAGGTAGTATTTGGATCAATGAACAATTTGATTCCAAGATCATACATCATGCAAATGTAATGATCAACAATGGTATGAATATATTAAATAAACAAATGCATATTAAGTCATAAATTAAAATATTTTAACATTGATGGCATTGTTAAAATATTTTATAAACCAAGATTATTTAATCATATGTCTCCAATCAGTCTTTTTAATTCAAATGTCATGTATTCCGATTTTTTTCAAAGAAATAACTATCATGTCCATAAAAATTGAAGTCTGGGATTGGATTCCAAGAGATTGCAAACAACCTAGAAAATGACCATGTGTAAGATAGTTGGATGAAATAAGGCAGTTTTTTTAGTGTGATGTGTAGAGAAGAGAGAAACTGGATTAAACATGGAGAGAGACCATTCTGAAGTAAATAGATAATAATTGAAAATAATGGTGATACATCTACAACTGTTGTGACAATCTAATTGCTAAATTATTTTATTTTCTCCATGATATAGTATAATCAAACTTAAAAGCTAATAATATGTTGGACTATTTCCATCATCTATCATTAAATGTTGAATGTCAAAAAAGTTTAAAGTTTATTTAAACTTTTCCAAATATAAACGATTGTTAGTAATAACGCACAATGTAGTAAATAACCAGGTTAGTAGTTAACACAAGTTAATAGATAATACAATGTTTCGAATAAAGTAATAGTTTTAAAGATCTTTCATTTTATATATTTAATTTCATTAAGTACACAATGTTCACAATACATTAAAATGCTATTCAATTAACTATAGTAAAACATTTTAAATATATTTTAAATTAAATTAGATACACAATATTTATATTTAATTAATATCCTATTATTAAGTATAGTAACGTTAGGAACTTTTTAGCATCTTTTCTCCATAACTTACACCACAAGCCAATGAGCAACATTATTCTGTTTTGAGACATGTCTCTTTTTCAGAGAGTTTGCACCACTTAATTACAACCTCACAAAATCAATGAACTAAGATACTTTTATTTGTACCTATCCTTGTGATTTATATTAAAGAAAAGTAAATAAAATTTCAATAACTCAGTAAAAGAACAAAACATTTATTATGGACTTTTCGAGGTATTTGATTTTAATTATATTTTTAATTATCAATTTTATTCAAATACACTTGAAATAAATAGTTTTACTTCAATGACATATATAAATCTATAAGTGTGTTGCGCATCCTGACAAAGAAGCTTTGAATTTAATTGAGTACTAAGCTAAATGCTTTCGACAGATTTGTACTCCTTATTCATAGCTAGGCGTTTAGTGAGAAAATATCTATACCGAATGTAATATGCAAATCCATGTAAATTTGAGTGCATAAATTATAAGGTCCATTTTCTCGATATGAAGAAGCAGCTTTTTTTTTATTGATTGCAGTCGGATTACTTGCTATGTAGCAAGCCTCTTTAATTTTATGTTATGCATCGTTTCTTTCAGTACAAACACCCAAATTGACTCCTCATGTCATATACAAAATCACCTGCCCCATAATAACTGGCACACCACCTATTACAGTGAAACCAAGGCAAATATTGCAATCAGTCTATTTCAGCACAAATACTTATACGCTAAAACCAAAACCAAGGCAGAAGGCAATTCAATATTCGACGAACATGAGAAAACCTCCAACCATATTTTTCATCCATCATCAGTGAGTATTATTTGTACTGAAAGAAACTATGCAAAGTGTAAAATTAAAGAGGCTTGCTACATAGCAAGTGATCCCATTGCAATCAATAGAAAAGAAGCCTGCTTCTTCATATAGAGAAAATGGACATTATAATTTATGCACTCAAATTAAACGGATTTACATATTATAGTCAGTATAGATATTTTCTAACTAAACGCCTAGCTATGAATATGGGAGTACATGTCTCCCGAAAGCGCTTCAAATCCACTTGAAATAGTTTCTAAAGATGAATTTATTTATAAGCTTTACTTGAATTATTCTTTCAAATTATGCATTGGCTATTAATCTATTATAATTAATTTTATTTCCTATATTCCTACACTTTCATTTAAATACAATTTATTTCCATTTTAAGTAAAAACTATTTTTTTAGTGTAATGTATATTTTCTATATGCATCTTTTACAGAGTTGTTATATTTGATATACTTGAATCAATCAATCACTTTACAATCATTTTGGACATCTATATAAATAACATACAATATCATCAAAGTGTATAATTTTATATTTATTATTTTTATTCAATATTCAATAGAACAGTTTAAAAAAACACTTTAGGGCAAAAATCTCTGCAAAAAGTTATCTACGTCTTTAGTGGGATTTTCTTCTAGACATATGAATTTCCAGGTATTAATAGATTCATTTATTCGATTCACTCTCTAGCATATGCACTCTAAAATTTTATGTAGATTATATTGTAGTTGATGAACACACAACTGTTAAGTGAGTAAGCATATATTTAAATATAAAACTATCTTTGGAATGATATCAGTTTGCATAAACTACTGAAATAATTTTCGATCAAGCTCACAATAAAATTACTAATATCCTTAAAATATGTGCACTATGCTAGGATTAATTAATGTAATTATTCTATGGAATGTTTGAGATATCACCATGGCATCTAAAAGTTATATTTGCAAATGAAATTGAAAAATATACAGGTTCATTGCAAAGAAATAATAGTGATTCACATAATATAAGGATTAATATATATATATAGAGAGAGATTTAAGCATGCAAATACGCAGATTTATTAAAATTTATCTGCAAGTGGAAATGCCAATATCTTTATTAATTTTAGTTCAGTCGTGTTTTGACTCAGATATTCCATATCGAAAGCCTGGCTTAGCAATTAATAAAATAAAATATTTCTATTTTATATCAAACTTTTCAAATGTCTTTGCCATAATATTATTTCATTACTTTATTATATGTATATTTTGTAACCTAACTGGACAACCAACTCACTAATTCTTATGTATGGTAGATATAAATGATTACTAATAATCATTACGTGTTTATCAAAAAGTTGATAACGTATAAGTTGGGAATTGAGTAAATTGATGCTTGAAAATAAAAATGAGACAATTTGCTCTACATAAATACTCTTCATGTAATAAAGATATATATGACAGATGATGACCTGGTCCAACTGATGAGTGCTGGTTCAGCACGAAATGTATCTTGGGTGTTATTTGTCTTTTATTGTATCTTTATTTATATAAAATTATTTATGAAATAAAAAAGAATGGAGAAATATGGAAGTTGTCTATCTGTATAAAAAAGATATTATACATGGAAGAAAAAGAAACGTAAATAGCCATGTGTGTGTGTGTGTGTGCTGAAAATCAGATATATTAATCTTTAACTTGGATTAAAGTTTATATCTGTGCTAGAGAAAATCTCTAGTTCAATAAATGATTAGTAATAATCATTACGTGTTTATCAAAAAGTAAATATAAACAACAAACTACTGGTCAAGCGTTGTTAGCTGAGAGGTCATCACAGCCGCCTTGCAAGCAAGTAGTTGTTTGCAGACGGTTGTGGGTTCGCCTCCTGGCCGATGCTTTGACGTATGGAAAAAAACAACAACAAACTACTAGCTCAGTTGTATCACACTTAATTCTTTATATAAAAATTCTAATAATATCAATCTTAGTTTAATGTATTATTATATCAATATAAATAAATTGTTTAACAATAAAATAACAACAATCATGAGACTTGTTATCTAATCATCCAGTAATGTATCCCTTTTTTACATTGAGTATATAATAACTGAAACACAGGCTTGTTATATACCTGTGGCTATATATATGTAATATAGGGTATATGAGCACAGACTTTCACACCAACAAGCCTGTGTTTCAGTTATTACATTACAGAGATGTTTGCCCATCCTTGCATATGTATTAAATGGATTATGTCCTGTACATGTGGGGTTCAGATTGACCTTAGGTCAACATGGGTGTGACAATAATCTCAGCCTCAGGGTGGCCTTTGAGCATTCCATCATCAGATTTTCAATTGGATGGACGGTTGAAGAGTTGGAGTGAGGAGTGGATTGAAGCCTGTCCATTAAACTATGAGGATAGTCTATCTTAATATATATCTGAGCACTTATACTATATATGTGTGTAAAGATGATAGTCTGGACCAACTGATGATTGCTGGTTTAGCATGAAATACGTATATTGGTGATTATTTATCTTTTCAGCATATATGTGTTTAGGTGTATCAGTGTTATTAGATAGAGTGGAGAGAGGTGGGTGGTGTGAAAGTCTGTGCTCATATTGAGTATATACAAAAACATATCCTCAATGTCATAGAAATATGAAACACTATTCCACTAAAATATCTATGATACTTCAATGACTCACAATAAAATATGTAAATTATATTAAATATTAAAATTTCCTATGTTAAATTTAATAATAATATAATATAATATTCATCTACTTATTAAAATTATTCTATACCACTCCTTTAATAACGTTCCTTAACTCAGTAAACATCTCAGGTAGATATTGTTTCTTATATGAAAGAATTAATTTACATAATCAGATGTACAGAGAGATTTTACTTACATCCAGCCACAGCTAAAATAATTACGAAACTAATATCATAATCAATTCCTCACTTTTAAAATAATTAATTAATTTTTCCTATAAATTGACTAAAAATGAATTAAAGATCATTAACCAACATTTATCACTGTTAATTATCATAATCAGTCTTTAAATAATTCATTATAACTTTGTATTGTAATTCCGTTATTTTTATTTTTATATAGCATCTTAATTCACTCTTCAATATGATTGTTAAGACTGATGTAGAAAATTAAGGAATGGGATAGAAGAATAGATGCATTAATAAAGAATAGGGAGATGGAGAGCTAGTAGGGAGAGTAAAAAGAGTTTAAATATTTATAGAAGTAAACTGAATATTGAATGTGAGTTAATTTATGATAATAGCAAGGAAAGTAATTTACTGTTTAAGTCTCAAATGGGATCTTTAGCAATAAGGGAATATACACATAAATGGAAAAATACATGTGATTTAGTTTGCAAGTTATATAAGGAAAGCATAGAAAATGTTAGGCATCTGTTAATTGAATGTAAATGTCTGAAAGCAGAAAGGGTACAAATAATGAAGTTGTGGAAGAATAAATATGAACAAAGTGATTATCCAGAAAATGGCTTATTGGTTTTTATTCTGGGTTTGGGAAAAGATAAGGGGGGTTTAGATATAAAGTCCATGGAGTTGACAAAGATTATGTTGTGGAAATGGAATGGAGCAGGATAGTGGAAAATATGGGAAAACTTTGGGTGGGGAATGGAAGGGGAAGACAAAGTGGCTAACAGGTTTCTCTGGGCATAGTTGCTAAGAGATTCCTTTCTCCATATAAGGAAAAATCACAGTGAATCACATCACAGATTCGTAGTGCAGTGGTTTTTACAATTGTAGTAGAGACATTCTTTCTTCAGCCTATTATAACTCAAGACTAAACATTATTAAAATACTCTTGTCTTACTTCAAATCAAACATTTGCAAATAATTTCTGGGTATAATCACAAATATCTTCATTTTCAATTAAATATTTACATAATATTAAAAAAATCATGAATATGCAATTTAATTACAGAAAATATACAAATTTTCTTTTCAAAGTGATAAAAACAAAATGAAAACTTCTCATGATTTTGGTTGGGGGAGGGGAGCTAGAAACAAAATATTTACTAAGGAGTACCATTGTCAGCTCACTTGTATTATGTCACTTGTATGATGTGGACACATCCAGATTTTTTTAAACCGAATGCATCAATATATATTTTAATTTCAGTTTCTGCCATCATATAAATGCAAAACTGGAAAATAAACACTATAAATAATTATAAAAGAGTGAGTATAAGCCAAAAGTGGTCACCATGCCAACAGGGAATGCTGAAAAAATGCAGCTAGTTGTGATCCATTAATCAAATATATGAGGAACATTTTTACTACTAAGATAGATAAAAAATAATTGAATTAAATTGATTTAGTGAATCAATGAATAAATAGTGTACTCTCCCATTAACATGTCCAGAGAACAGTCACATCACCAATTTATCCATTTCCCCACTCCAGTCTCTTCATTGCCCATCTCTTCAATTCCACATAACTTTTCCAATCTCTAATATCAACTAGCAATGCCAATCTTTCCCATCCTTACATTTTGTTTACACTTACCATTTCTTCCAAAACACCCTTCATTAAACTATATTCTTTCCTCTATATATGTCCAATTCAGTTTCTCTTTCTACCTCTAATTTTCTAAAACAATCATCTTTTTTCATTTACTTTTTTCAAAACTTCTTCATTCATTACTTTATTCATCCAATTGGTTTTTCCATCCTTCTTTATGACCATACCTCAAAGACTTCTAATATATTTCTCCTTTTATTATTCCATATCCACGTTTTACAATCATACAATAGCATACTCCACACATAATATTTAGTCAAGCTTTTCCTTCTCTCTTTAAAGATCCACTTAGATTTTCACCATTTTTGTGTAATTTTAGTTTTGAATTCTTTTTTACATCAAATTAATCAAATTTTATGTTTGGCTTATTGCAAAATTAATATGATGTATATACCTAAGGAAAAACCTCTTAAATAAAAATATGTATAGGATTTTTACTATTCAAGAGAGAGATAATTATGTGTGAACCTAATTGAACACTTAAATTTATGCGATTTTTCCTATACTTTCATTAATTTTTTTTAAAGTCAACCTTAATCAGATTTCAAATTCAAAATTATTATAATGTACACATTTAAGAGAATATCTTTCAATAAAAATATGCATAACATTTTTAATCATAAAAAATGGAAAGAATTGCATAGTAATTGAATTTTAACACTTACGTTTCTACTATTCACTAAACGTTTATTTTGATTTTTTTTATGTCAACATTAATCAGATTTTAAATTCACTTTTTGGTTAAAATTATTACAGTGTATGGACTTAAAGAATTCTTTTAAAAGAAAAATATGTACATTTTTACCAATAAAAATAGAGAGAGTTACACAAACTAGATTTATAACTATGTTTTGTAGGGCAGAGATATCTGTTATTTTAGTGTTAAATGTATATCTTTGTATTTATTATATAAATCTTGATTTTTTTGCAATAGTTATTCAATCTATAATCATTTGTTATTATTAACTTTGCTGCATATGCTTCCAAAACCAAAGTCAAAGAATATTCGATATCATCACCATCATCATCATAATTTTTAAACTATTATCTATCCACTGCAGGATGAAGGTTCTCCAAGTTGAATTCATCTTCTCCGATCATTAGTCTCTCTCTTCCACATAACCCCAGAACATTTCATTATTTCATCTATTCATCTCACATGTGATCTTTCTCTAGGTTTTTTTACAATCTTAATTGTCCATCTGAAATTAAAAATTGTTATATAGTGAATATTTCACACCTAATATTAAAAAAAAACTGAAGAGAAATGAACAATAGAAAAGTAACATACTGCATATATAATTTAATAAAATCAAGAATACATATTTCACCAATTTTATTTACAAATATGGTCCATTAATTGTTTTTAACAGAAAAAGTGTGTTAAATGATTTTTTAAAAAATATACTATATATAATAATATTAAATTATTTTTTTAATATTTTCAAAAATATTATCTATACCTCTTTAAATCATAAAATACTATTTAATTTATCAATCTTTTATAAAGAGGATATTAAAATTCCTGAATGATTTATTTTTTATTGCATAAATATTATACAACTAAGAGAATATTTTTGCATTATTCAACAATACGTTTATTATTTATAAATAATGAAAAGATAGGGGATAGTAGTTTGAGTTAGTGTGGATAGTTGAAGGTTAGTTGGAAAGTCTTGTTCAAATGTCCTATCTTTACAATTAAGTTCCAGATATAAAAATGCCTGTATTTCAAATCTTTTAAATAATGAATAAAAAGATAAAACAATTTATGTCATTATATAATATTGGGTTTGACAATATTTTAAAACATTTAAAAAAAAAGAGTCTCATATTAATTGAGATAAACAAAGTTAACTCTTCAATAATTGTTATTGTTTGAGAGACCTGGTGGAAGGTTGAAATAAATTATAACTTTTTATTTTATTAAATTTATTTTTATTCTTTATTATATTTTTAAAAATGTGGAATTATTTGTTAGAAGTATATGTTTACAAATGAAAATTATTCTTGGAAATATTATTTCAACTTTTCAAATAGTAGAAAATAAATAAATTGAAATACATAATAAGATTTATAAAGAACAATTAAAACTCAGACTTTCACATGACCCACTACTCTCACTGCCATCTTATATTGCTGTGATCAGGTGGGTCAGCAATAAAAGATGGCACTGAGAGTAGTAGGTCATGTGAAAGTCTGAGTTCAAATCCTTCATATATTACAAATATAAATGCAGGTTTAAGCTTGTACAATGTATTAAAGAACAATTAAGTATCTTCTTATTGGATAGTCATTACCATGCTTGTAAAAATATTAAACTAAAAAAAACAAAAAAAAATTGTTTTAACTTAGTTTGTAAAATCAGAATGAATTATTATTCAGACTATTTAAAGATAATAAAATTCTTTTAAAATTAAACACACTATTTATAATTAAAACAAAAAGGCAAAATTAAGTTGGCTGATCAATATGAAGGTATTATTTTTTTAGCCAATCCCAAATTGCAGCCATGCATTAATGATTTCTCTTGACCTGTCTTCTTCAAAAATAAATATTTTCAAATAAAATGTGAATTTAGACACATTATTATTCTTAAAAAAATATTACACAAATGTTTTGTAATAATATTCATAAATATATAAACAAGTTCTGGAAAATATATATTTGATTTTGAATTTATGACAAAAATAAATATTATTGGAAGCCCTGCAAGTGGCCATACATTAATGGTTTATTTTAAATTGTCTTCTTCTAAAAGTAAATATTTTCAAGTAAAATCTGAATCTAATCACATTATTCTTCTTAAAAATAAATATATAAACATTTTGCAAAAATAATCTTAAATATAAAATCAAACTACAGAAAATATATGCTGTCATTTTTACATTCTAACAAAAATTAATATTCTTGAAAAGCCTCACAAATGCTCTTGGCAGAAAGAACAAGAATCTACCAATCAGTGATATTGTGGGTGGAATGTCCATTCACTTGCAAATAAATTTATCTGTTTAATACTGACATCTTGAGATTTTTTTTTAAAATTAGAAAAACAGTATTATTATAATTAGTTTATGCTGCAAATGAATGCAAATTGGCAAATAAATGCTAAAGATAGCTTACAAGAGAGTGAATTAAAGCTGAAAAAACATTAGTGCCATCAATGGTGAGACAGTGACCTGTTTAGTGATAGAAAAGAGTTAAACATTAACACATGTATAAATTAGCATTAATTTTTTTTGTAATTCTCATGTTGTTCAGAGCTTGGAAATGGATATGAAAATTGTAATTTGTGTAATTGATTTTATTTAATATTTATAAAATGTGCAATAATTAAAGCCACTATGCTTAAGCTTATAGTAGTGAAAAAAATGCACACAAAATAAGTTAAATTTAATGCTTTAGCAATTCAAAATTGACATTCACCATTTACATTTTGTTGAGATTTTATTTAAAAAAATCCTGTCAAATTAATACTAAATACAGCATTTAAATCCATAAACCAAATCATAAATATAAAAATAGATAAAATATAAAATAATATTTAAAATGTCTGCTGTAAAAAAAGACTTCTCCAACACGATCTTCATATGAAAATAGTGAAAAGAAGGTAGTAGATATCAGAATTATTAATTGTCAGGTGGTAAATATTGAATGCCATGCAAAGTTTAATGCAGTTGGTACAGGGACAGACTCAAGAATTAAAGGTCCATGCATGCCATCTCATTTCTGAAAATCTTGTGCTAGAACATCATACATCACTGAAGCAATAAAGTTTGATTGTTTTCTTAGTATTGATGGGTTTTTTTATGCGTCCTTTATCTTCTAGTTAAGAAATATTAGATATCTATTTTTGAGCAATATTAATAAGGTATTATTAAACATTTTTTGGTACTTATGTATTAAACCATAAGACAGAAGCTTGCTAGGTGATTTTGTTTTAATTATCCATTTTCAGGGCATTGGAATATTTCTTTATGGTTTTTTTCTCAAAATTATTTGTCCAAATATATGTTACTTGTAAACTTTAAAAAATATTAACAAATCTGTTACAAATTCATCTTAAATTTTATAAATTATTAATAAAGCTCTTATAAATTCCTTTCACAACATCTAATTACTTTTTTTAAAGGTAGGTTACAATGTCCAAATGTAACAGATTGTTGAACATTGTTGTGACTTTTTTACATTTACTAATAGTTTTTTCAGTTGGGGTAAAAACAACAGGAAAACACTTCAATGGCTTTTTGTGCAGAGAGACTGTCAAATGCTTTATTGTAACTGGCACACATGGAACAGTGCCTATTCTTATGAACACAATCAAAGAAAATGTTACTGACAAGGGATCTATTATTTATTCTGATAGTTGGAAGAGCTATAAAAATGAGAAGTTACACCATGCAAGATTTAAACATTTCAAAGTAAAATACGGACATAAGTTTGTGAATCCACATTTATTTTAATTACAATCAATTGTCCTATTTTTGTGTAATTTCTTTTGTTTTTATAATCAAATATAAATAAAAGGAAATATTAAATACGATAGCTTGTAGTCAGCCATATTTTTGAAGATTTATTGGAGGGCCCTGAAAATGTATAATTAAAACAAAAACCGTTTGGCAAGCTTCTAGCTAATACATAAGTACCAAATTTTTTTTAAAGATTTTTATCACTAATAGTATTAAAATTGCACCTAAGATAAAAATGTAAGATATATATATATGATCACTAGATGGAGCTTTACCAATAACTCACTAACAATTTTAGTTTACATAAACGCTGAGAGAGATAGAATTCAATATCTTTTTCATTTGTCTCCAACCTTTAACCCATGGTTTCGAGCTAGTTGGCTCATGTCAGTAAAGGGTAGGAAGACCAGAGTTTTGGAGACAAATGAAAAGATATTGAATTCTATCTCTCTCAGCGTTTATGTAAACTAAGCTTGTTAGTGAGCTATTGGTGAAGCTCCATCTAGTGATTATAAAATGCAAGCTATGAGAAAGTTACGAAATTTATAACTTGTTTTGTTTATCATATATATATATGGTAAAGTAATAACTAGGCTATTTTCAAAGATGATAAATGTTTGAGCGTTTTGTTTCTGGCCCATAAATAAATGAAGATATCTAAGTCATTAAACAATAAAATAATTATGCAATAAGACTTAATCATCATCAGAAGTTATTTGCCACTTCATGCCATCAAATTTATTCTGGATTGCATGTTTTATAGTTTCATATTATATATATATATATAATAAATATGGTAATAATTTGAAAGCTTTAATTTTTTTTAGTGATCACTTTAGTTTAAAAATGCTAAATATTAATCTTGAAAAAAAAAAAATCAATTGTATTAAAAATATTATTGATTTTTATAATCAGAATAATGGACTCTGGAAACAGATGTCACAATTTTTAATTGATTTCACACCGATAATGAATAGATTTAGTTTTACTGCATAAACCACTTTGTAAGGCAAAAGCAAAAGTAAATTGACAAAAAAGACTAAGTTAAAAATAGTTTTAAAACATCTAACAATGTACAATATTTAGAATGAAATTAATTTGGCTACTGAATGCAAATGAGAATCAAGTCAATGGAAATAAACTAATGGTAAGATGACTAGACGTTTTTAAAAAAGTTGCAAATTCATTATCTAGTAAAAAAATAATAATAAAAAAAAAGGTTACAAAGATTTTCGTCTAGACTAAAAGTCTGATAGAAAACCTTCAAATATTACAAATAATTAAGTAAATAAAATAAAGATTATTCTTCTAAAAATCTCTTCTTAGTATCAATTTTAAAACAGTGCATGATTCAAGAAATAAGTATGTTTAGAAAAAACATTAATTGAAAAATGTCAATCATATTAGTCTTTAAAAAAGAGTTTATCTTATGTTAAAATTGATGTATGTTACCTATCTTTCTATTTATTTGACCTTCTTACCCTGTTATTTTATGCACGCCGCACACATATTCGTTAAATTCTGGGCACAGCCTGCCAAGTTCACAACCAGTAGATAGGACACGAAGTAAAAATAAGAAAGATTAACCGCAAATAATCAGTAAACATCCCTTAACAATAGTATTTCTTGCTGCCTTGGTGAATATAACGTTACCTCTCAATATAAAAATACCATTTTCATGGCTACGAGTCTTTTTTGTCTCCTAATTTTATTTTTTGGCTTTAGCTTATGCTGTTAGTTAGTTAGACTGACACATTATTCAGGCATCATGAATTTCTATGATGATAAAATTGTCTGTTTTTGCAAACATACTTTCTTCTTCTTTAATTGCACGCACAACAAATAACATTCTAATTTTATATATATATTATAACGAAGATAAAAAATGTGAACATATATTTGTCCATGCATGCATTTGTTTGTTGTTACAGTTAGCATTATACTCAACATTTCGATTGTCCACTTAATGATGTGATTGAGTCGAACGTCCGTATAATAATAATTTTAGCAACAGATCAATATATATATATAATAAACAAAACAAGTTATAAATTTCGTAACTTGCTTTTAGCTTGCATTTTATGATCACTAGATGGAGTTTTATCAATAGCTCCTAACAAGCTTATTTACATAAACGCCGAGAGAGATAGAATTCAATACCTCTTTAGTTGTCTCCCACCTCCAGACCATGCTTCCAAGCTAGTTGGCTCACGTCAGTGAAGGGTTGGAAGACTAGAAACTAGATCTCGGCGTTTATGTAAACAAGCTTGTTAGGAGCTATTGGTAAATCTCCATATATATACATATAAAGACAAAATGACTTATGTTCACAGACACACATATTATATATGAAAGTAGTTCAGTGTATATAAAGCTTTCACTGTTGAAAAACAGGGGTTGGGTCAGGTTTAACAAACTGGGAATTATTCATTGTAATATAACATGGAATAACACAATCAATAATGGGTCTTTTGGAACTGTATTTATTCAATACTTAGATGTTTTATTTAGGAATACCTAATCAATATAAATATATAAAGATCTATCAGAGATGTTATAAAATGCGTTATTTTACAAAAAGTGACTAGGTTGCCATGATAGGCAAATTGCTTAATTAAGGAATGGAAATAGTTTTAATACCTGTAAGTGAGATTAAAATTATAATAATATTAAAATTACAATAATGAGTAAGATTGTAGTGGCACAAAATTGCATCACACTTGAATATTGAGCAATTCTTATATTCAAAGAGTAGTCAAGAATAAATACTGATATAGACCGTTATCAAAGAAACTTTCTTTGCATTAAAAAAAAAAAAAACTTTAATAAACAGATTAAATGGTTAAAAGTTGTTTTTTAAATTTTATTTTAGCAAAATAGCTTATAAAGTAAAAGGAGATTGCATGATATTGCATTTGCTAAGATGTTTAACTTGGTATAATGTTCTTTGTTTTTGCTTTTATTTGTTTCAAATGAAAAATAGTGCAACTATTTTATTTTAATGATTGTTTTATGAAGTTGTCTGTAAAGTGTTCAATAATACTACTGTCATAGAATTATAAAACAAAATTGGAGATAGTACAACATACATGTTTAATTTAATACAATAACTCATTTTAAATATGGTTTGTATAGTGATAGAGTGATTGGCACTCAAGCTAAAGATTTATGGATCATGACTCTAGCTTTGTGGTTTCACGTCCTTAAACTTTTTATGAATTTCCAGTGATGAACAATTCAATAATTCTCTTAACTTTAAATGCTTAAATTTTCCATCAACAAATGTAATAATTCCATTTATAAAATCATGTAATAGTTATATACTCTGATTAAACTTTTCTAGACAACCACCTATGTCCATCACCTTCCATCACTACCACAATCTCCTTGACTAAATATGTCAAATGACTGGACCAAATAAATAAAATGAATAATGTAAATTACATCTTCTCATATGCTTTTTTAATATATTTTCCTGGTAGCTACCAATCTTTGGCAGAAAGCAAATCTTCTACTAAATATGCTTTTTGTTTTTCCATTTTTATTTGAATTGTCCTTGGAATAATTTATGTGGACTTCATAAAGCATCCATTAAGATGTAATATGGGCTTAGTGTAACACAATATTTTACAATAATATTTTTAATATATAGGGTATATGAGCACAGACTTTCACATGGACCACCACTCTCCACACTATCTCATAACACTGATACACTTGAACACATATATGTTGAAAAGATAAATAATCACCAATATATGTATTTTATGCTAAACCAGCAATCATCAGTTAGTCCAGATTACCATCTCCATACATATGTGATTTAAGTGCTCAGATATATATTAAGATAGCCAATCCTCATACTTTAATGGACCATTCCACACTCCAACTCCCCAACCATCCATCCAATTGAAAATCTGACAATGGAACGCTCAACATTCTTAATAATCTGAACAAAACTAATGATGATTTTGATTTAGTAATTAATATTAAAAATTAAAAATACTTACATTAGTCTTGGAAGAATAACAATTAGTTTGTATGCAATTTGGAGATCATATATTTTTGTCACATGTCTTTGGTCATATGTTTATGATTACAGCCCTCCACAAGTTATTAAAAATGTATAGAAACCAGTCTCATAAACACCAGTCTCTATTTTGTAAGACAGTGGTGTAGTGACAAATTACACTACAGAAATATTATTCATTAAATGGCCATTCTCTAGTCTAATGAGTGACTAAAAAATTATTAATATATTGATGTCAAATGGATAGAGCCAAAGTTATGAGAATAGTAAGTTTGACATTTATAAATTAAACTAGTAATTCACTATCTATATATACTGAACAATAACAAATATATGTGTAAAAGATTGTGAACTGGGTCAACTGATGAGTACTGGTTCAGCACAAAATTTATGTCTTGATGATCATATATCTTTTTCACATGTTTTTTCATATGTTTATGATTACACCCCACCACAGACTACAGAAATATTATTCATTAAGTGGATAATCTCTAGTCTAATCAATGACTAATAAAAATTATTAATAAGGATTCTTTTACTTCACTAAAACCCAAACTTGTTTAGCTTCAGGAAAGTCAATTAGTAATCGGTTTCCTGGCAACATCAAAAGATAAAAGTTATCTCTGTTCACATAAATTTAATTTATTTATTTCTATTGTTTACTAAATAAAAAATTTATTAAAATACCTAATTCAACACATACATTCATATGATATTCATTTTTCTCTTCATTTGTATTTATAATTTAAATTTGAATGCATTTGTTTGTCTGTGTAATGAAGCAATTTCTTCTTTATAACCTAAAACTGAATGCAATTTTAATGAAGCTTCACTGAAAATGCACTCAGTTTTTGATTATAATGAGAAAAGAAGCCAATTCATTATACAGGAAACAAACATATATGCAAATTTGAATATATATATATATAAATTTTAATGGTAAATACAATACTATAGTTTAAATTCTTTTGTAGCGCTTTCGATTATGTGGTAATCCTCATCAGCTTTAACTGAATTTACCACATAATTGAAAGCGCTACAAAAAAATTATTTATATAATATTTTATAACGGGTACTGTATTTTACATTTTATATATATATATATTTGTAAATACAAGCTTACTAATACATATAAATATGTAAACAAGGAGGATTTCCAATTCCTCAACAAGCTTTGTGATAAATGCTTAGCAAGAGAAAGCATTTAAAATATCTCTGTCAAGACCCCCCCCCCCAAACCTCTGACCATGGTTTCATACTCTGGCAATCCTCTTTGTTTATAACTTACAAGCTTAAGAGAATAGGGTCATGTGATCTATGACTCTTATTTTGAATATAAATATGTGTGTGTGTTAAATTAAATATTTTCATGGGTTTATAATGATGTAAACACAGAAAAATAGGGTTTTATATCTATGTAATAATTATTAGAGAAATCATCAACGTTGATGTTGCTAAGATACCATTAATGACTAACTGATGTCCTAAGGCTAAAAAAATTTCTCTAATAATCTATTATAGCATTTATGTCCTATATATATAATTAACTATGTAAAATTAAAATATTTGTATGAATTATATATATGAATGTATGCATCACGACTCAATTTTTAATTTTAAATTAACAGATCTCTCAAGAAAATAAATTTTACCAATATATAATAAACAATACAAATTATAAAAGTTATTACTATTTCAGCAATAAAATAAGCTTTATATATATAAACCAATTAGGAAAAAAATTAAAATATTCATAACAAATTAAATGTAAATGCACCTTCATTTATAAGCTGATAAAACGTTTGTATGGCTATTGTATTGGTATAATCAGAAAGTGGTATTCTATTTAAAATTTTACTGCCTCATATTTTCTTTATACTTTTTATAAAATTATATAATAAATGGAAAGTAATTTAAAATTACTGTGTTACTAAAAATTTTTTTTTTAATTTACGAAACTTTAAAATGTCTTGAAAACAATATTGACAAATATTAAACCATATGTTTTGTTTTTAGAGACCGTTCACCATGCATATGAGAAACAAATAAATCAGATAAATTCTTATCATCTTTTGAATTCATCAGTATCAAGATATAATAAAATAAATAAAACCAAAAATACTCCGTGCATATTCTCTTCAAAATCTAATCATAAACAGTGATTTCATGGACTATTTGACAACATCTCTTATAAATGTATTAATGACAAAATAAAAGTTTGTTCTCTTTTTATATTCAAAATGTCAATTAACTTTAAAAATTTGCTATTATCTAATTTTTTCCTTATGAAAAAATTATTTCATTTACTATAATATGATTTTATTGTAAATTTATTCTTGAATATAAATTTTACTTTTTACATAAAATTACCCAGACAATATTCCAAAAGTAAAATGATAATTAAAATTAAAGTATAATTTTTTTTTTTTATGAATCATACAATGTTTTCTTATATGTATTTAATCAATTTAATATAATATTACACATAACTGAATAGAAGGTTTATTAAAAGTTCAACATGTAACGATTTAAAATATGCACATATGTTAAAAATATTAAGTGCATCATCATCATCATCATCATCATCATTATTATTATTATTATTATTATTATTATTATTATTATTATTATTATTATTATTATTATTATTATTATTATTATTATGTTTCAATGATATACTTTATTGTCAATGAAGGTTACATGATATTTACATACTTATGCCTTAGCTACAGTGACATGATGATTTTTACAGATTTGGTTTGATTGAGATTTTCATTGCTAATTACATAGGTATGGATGTGTTGAATAGGGGTCTACATCAGTTAACCTATTCAATTACAATACTTTAAAAACTCTGGGTTTCCATAGTAGATTTTTTCACATTATGATGTTTTTGTTATTGCTATCATTGTTTAATTTTATTATTCATTTCTTATCTTGTTGTTAATTAGTGTCTCTCCTTTCATTTTTTGTTAATATTCTGTTATTGTCTTTGTTCATTGGTCAAAAGTTTTATCCATTAGTTCAGCTGTGTGAGAATCCATATTCTTGTTCATTGCTGGTTTTGTTTGAATAGGCTGCACTTATATAGTTTTGCATGCTTTTATAAATTAGTTTGTAATCTTTGCATCTCTGTTCCTTATTTGTTGTAGACTGTTATAAAATGTTGCCAGATGCTTTCTGACATTATTTCCCAGGCTGAATATACATTTTGTGCACCAAAATGCATAAAGTCCAATGATTGCTGTTCATGCTGTATGGTTGTCTGCTTGTGTGTAAAACCTGCTAGCTATTGTATAGTTTGTCTTATTTTATATTGATTTAGCATATTGTTTTCTGTAGTATTTAGTGCTATACAGTTGTAAAATATGTTTTGTTTTTCTTCAGCAGCATGGCATAGATTGCAGAATGGATCTATTGATCTATAAAGATGACAGCATCACAAAAAGTAGGATATTAATAGTGCAAATAAATATAGCTTGATCAAGAAGTCAAAGAACTTTGGTTCCATTGACCACTTTCTGAAGTATTTAAGGAATTGCTTGTTGTTTGCTTCCAGCATTGGCTAAAGTTTTGGTCGTTTGTGGCTGAGTTGATCATCTTGTATGTCTGCCAGTATTTGTATTAGTTATAAAATGGGTGTTGTAGTTCCAACATTGATTTGTGCTGAGTGTGCTAATGATATTAGATATCCATATGTGGGAGGTTGACAATCTGTAGGGATTATGTCGAGGAGACTTTGTAACTGCTGAAACTATGCAATGATTTTTTCCTGTAGGTTTATTGTTTTTTATGTGTGGAACACATGTATTGTGTATAGCACCAGATCATTCTGTATAGTTGTTTTATTGAAATAGCTACAGTTTTCCTATCCCATAGTAGATTGCTACAAAGTAATAATATGGCCACTGTTAAGTTTTTTGTAAAGTTGTTAATAGGAAAAATAATATGCAATTATTGTTGTTATGATTATGTTAAATAGGTGCACTTTTGAATATAGAGATAAGTATGCATTGGATAAATATGTGGCTATGTTTGTTGCTGTTTGAGCTTATTTTGAAGTATTTGTGTCATTCCATGAGCTCCTAGGTGAAATGGGAATCCAAGAAAGGAAGTAGGTTTTCCTTGATATATCTGTGTATATGGTTTTTAGTATAGATGAACTATGCTAATGCTTTGCTTAGGTTGAATTAATTTATTACAAGAGAGACCTCTACATCTTAAATGCAAGATTTGACTTTATAAAGACAAATCTTATGTTTAAGATTTGTAGAGGTCTCTCTTGTAATAAATTAAGCACTCAAGGTGAATTTACTAAGGTTTATAGCCCTATATAAGTATTACATGCTGACATTGCTTTTAATAATAATTAATATTTACAACTTTAAATTGTATTCAAAATATTTCTAAATTTAATATCTGACTATTGACTCATTGTAAATCGAAAGATTTCATGAACATTAATGTTTAAGAGAAATAGTGGACTTAATCAGTGAAGAATATATTAGCTTCATGCTCTCAAATCAAAATGCTTTAGATTTGAATATATACTTAGAAAAATAGGTTGAAAATAAAAGTGGCCACTCTTAGTCAAATCTTGCATTTAAGTATTTGTAGAGGTCTCTCTTGTAATAAATTAAGCATTTAAGGTGCATGTACTAAGGTTTATAGCCTTATATAAGTATTAAGTTGAATTGTAATATGTGTGTCTGTGTAATTTTATAGTATTCTTTCTAATACTGGGATTTCTTTACACAATGTTAGAAACAGTGTCACATTATTCACGTATGCAATACATGGAATATGTTGGGCTGTTCATAGTATTAATATCCCTGATAATTCATTTTCATTCTGTTTTAAGAGTGGATTTATATATAGAACAAACAACAGTGCACTGAGTGGAGATCCTTATGAAATGGATTGTGTGGGAGTAAACGCTGTTGTCTTTTTGCCACTAAATGTGAGGTATATCTCTCAGTTAAGTAAGAGATTTCTTATAATGTATAGTAGGGTGGGTAGAATTGCTTTATTTTCAAGAATGTTCATTATGATATCTATTGCAACAGAATCAAATGCTGTCTGTATATCGAGATGAATGTAATTGAGACTTACTTTTTCTCTTGCTGTATTTTGTATCATTTTAAATACAAGTGCAGCTTGTCTGGTGGAAGATCACTTCTTTGTGTACTGCATGTTTGATATAAGGGGCAGTATGTATGTTTCTATTTGATCTTCGACTACCTTTTCCTTAATTTATTACCAATGAACCCATGGAGATGGGTCGAAGTTGATTGAGATTTGAAATGGCTGCTGTTTTTTGTTAAATGGTACTATTGCTATTGGATATAGTTCTCTAGTATTGGATATTTTTTAGAATAGGAAGTTAGCAAGGTTGCAAAAGTACTCTGTGGTAAAATGACTCAAATGTGATAAAACAAATACCGGTCTGCCATTGGTTCCAGGGTGGCAACTGTTGAGAATTTTTTATGCTTTTCAGCAAATTGTTGGATCTGAAAGAGAATATCTGTTTCAGATATTTCAAACTCATCACTGTTTGGTGTGTATTACTTATATGTTTGGAGCTTTTGCTTGAAATATTGATATATGGGGTGTAGCATGTTATGTCCTGCGTAGACATTGTCGCATATCTCAATTGCCACGGACACTTTTCTGGTTGATGGATATCCTAATGCCAGCAGGTACATTGGCATGTCCATGTGTATTGTTGGGTGGGACATATTTTTCATTTTTTTGTGGCAAGATATTCTTTTAATTATTTACATATATTGTAGTATAGCTTTTTATAACAAATAAAAATCTTCCACCATTCTTTTTAAAAATATATAGTCAATACATATCATTCATTAATCAATAAATCTTCACCATAATCTTTTTAAAAACTTATATTTTCATCATATATATTTAAAATCCTTTCAAATTCTTCATATTCCAACGTTTCGATTGTTTTTAATTACAATCATTTTCAAGGCAAAACTACAAAATACACAGAAATAATTGAATAAATAAAAATACAAATACATCTTATAACTCTACATAAATACCAAAAATTGTATTATAATAATTTAAAAATAAATAATCATACATATTATACCATTAAATAATACATTTACATTCTATTATCTTATCCAATATTTTAAAATAACTCCTATTACAAATCAATTACTATAAACAATAAGAATAACCAATAAAACAATATTAAACATTACCTATAAACTTCTATTTTATTGTTTATGTTATAAATTTTATTTTTGGATTCATGAAAAAGAATCGTATGGTTGTATGTTTATAAAAAAAAATAGTAGAAGATTGTCTAGTGATATTATATATTTGGTTGATATTGGATTATATTGTATTAAATTATTATGATGGGATATATTTTATAAATAGTGTATGGAGATTATGAAATAATTATTATTTGTTGCATATGTTATGAGTTGTATATTAGAGTTGTTGTTAAAAATGGAAAATTATAAAGAATGGAATTTTAGAAGGTTTGTTAATAGAATAAAAATGGTTGTTAATAATGTTAAAGAGGTAAAATATATAATAAAAGTTTGTAATGAATGGATAAAATGGAAATTGAAAATTGTTAAGAGGCAATTTGATATTAATTTTATAAAAAATTGTTATAGTTCTAATGGTATTCCCAAATTTATTAGATTTAGCGTGTTTAAAAATATGTTTAATGATAAATATATGGTAATTTTACAAAGGAAATTGATGAAGAAATATGTTAAAATATTATATAAAGAAAAAAAGATATTTATTGATAAGGTTAGAAATATTTATAATATATTAAAGAGGATTATTACTTTGGAAGAAGATAATATATTGAAATATTGTTTTGTTTATAAAGTTAATAATTATAAGAAGAATATTAAAAATAGGCATGATAAAAAAATATATAATTTAATTAATGATAGAAATATAAGGGTGAAATATGATATAAAGAATAAAGATAAAAATTATAATAAAGAAATTATATGTGGTAAAAAGATTAATAAAGATAATTTTATTATTAATTTAACAAAAGTAGAGTTTAATTATGAGGAAATGAAATTGTTAGAAAAAGGGTTAAAATATATTCCAAATAGGTATATTAATAATGATAGAAATATTTTTGAAATAGAGTCAAAAAATTCTTTGTTGTTAGATAAAATAAAGAAAGAATATAAGTATAATGATAATAAAAGTGATGAAAATGTTTTGGTTGGTAATAAAGAATTAATGTTGCAGGAATTTAAATATAAAATGGATTGTTTGATATATAATTTAAAAAATGGTATAATTAATTATAAATATGATTATTTAAGGGAATGGAATTTAATTAATAGTATTAAGTGTAAATATAAAAACTTGGTATTTTTAAGAGGTGATAAAACAACTAGTATGATTATTATGGAAAAATATGAATATGATATAAAAATGAATAAATTGTTAGAGGGTAATTATTTTAAAAAAATTAATAAAAGGGAATATTTTGATAAAATAAAAAGTATTAATGAAATAGTTACTGTTTTATATAATATGAACTATATTGGTAATATAGATATGATGAGTTTAAAAAAAATGGATTATAAAGATGCCATTATTTACGGCATACCTAAGGTACATAAAATAGATATACCATTGAGACCTATTATTTGTGGAGTTGAAGCATATTATGATAGTTTGTCAAAATGGTTATATAATAAGATTTTTAAAAAATATGGATATAATGAGAGTTATCATAATGTTAAAAATTCTAAGGAATTTGTGATTAAATTAAATGAGTTTTTAAATACAAGTAATAAATATAAGAATATATATTTTATTAAATTAGATATTGAAAGTATGTATACCAATATTGAACCAGAAAGAGCTTTAGATATAATATTAAAAATGTATAGTGAAGATAGAGAGAAAAGTTTTAACATTGAATATAGTTTACTAATTAAAATTTTTGATGCATGTTGTAAAGACATTGTTTTTAAATACAAAGATAATTTTTACAAACAAAATAGTGGTTTAAGCATGGGGAATAGTCTTAGTGGTTTAATGGCTAATATATATATGAGCAATTTTGAAAATTTATATTTTGAAGAGACTAAATTTAAAGCTATTTGGTGGGTAAGATATATAGATGATTATTTTCTTATTTTTAATGGAAATAATAGTAAAGGAGTGAATTTCTGTAGATATATTAATTCAATTGAAGATAATATTAAATTTACTATACAAAAAGAAGATAATAATATGATTAATTACATGGATGTAAATATAAAAAAATATTATGATAATGGATTTACAAAAATTGACACAGTAGTATTTAGAAAAAATACTTTTCATGGGTTGCTTAGTAATTGGTATTCAGATTTTGAATATGAACATAAGATTAATATTATAAATAATAGAATTAATAGAGCAGTTAATTTGTGTTCCAATAATGTAGGTTTGAATAATGAATTAAATAAAATTAAAATAGAATTTTTAAAGAATGAATATCCGGAAAAAATTATTTATAATTTATTTAATAAGAAAAATATTAGTAAAATAATAAGGAAAAATTGTAATAATCATTATATAATAGGAAAAAATAATTATAATGAAAATATTAGTCATAATATAGATAATAAAGTAATTTATAATAGTTATAATGTATCAAAAGAGGTTTTTAAAGAAATTAAAAAAATTATGAAAAATATTAATTTAAAATATAAATATAAGATTGATTTATTAGTTAAACCTGTATATAAGAAAAAATGTAGTTTGGGGAATTTAATAAATAATAATGATATAAAGTGTGAACTAGATAAAATGAATGGGATATATATTATTATCTGTGAAAATTGTAAAAAAGAAGGAAATAATGTATCATATGTGGGAACAACTAAGAATACATTAAGAACTAGATTTAAACAACATTTAAAAGATAAGAATTCTAGTGTTTTTATTCATAGAGAAAAATATAGCCATAGGAATTTTAGTATTAAAATGATAGAAAAGGTTAGGAATTATAAAGAAAGAATAATTAAAGAATGTAATTATATAAAAAAATTAAATCCAGTGTTAAATAAAATAAATGGTATATAGAGGTGTTAAAAGGAATGTATTAAACAATGTGTTTAAAAGTACTATGAAAGTATTTAAATAAGGGTATATTTAAATGATTTAAGGTATTTATTTGGAATGGAATTGGTAAAATGGCATTGGTAAAATATAAAAATATAATGTGATATAAATAAAATAGAAGTTTATAGGTAATGTTTAATATTGTTTTATTGGTTATTCTTATTGTTTATAGTAATTGATTTGTAATAGGAGTTATTTTAAAATATTGGATAAGATAATAGAATGTAAATGTATTATTTAATGGTATAATATGTATGATTATTTATTTTTAAATTATTATAATACAATTTTTGGTATTTATGTAGAGTTATAAGATGTATTTGTATTTTTATTTATTCAATTATTTCTGTGTATTTTGTAGTTTTGCCTTGAAAATGATTGTAATTAAAAACAATCGAAACGTTGGAATATGAAGAATTTGAAAGGATTTTAAATATATATGATGAAAATAAAAGTTTTTAAAAAGATTATGGTGAAGATTTATTGATTAATGAATGATATAGCTTTTTAGTTTTTGTATGTATTGGTGGGTGTTGTGTATGGGTCTGATGATGGTGATTCTCTTGTGGAGTTTGTCTGCTAGTGCCATTAATCAGGAGGGTAATGGTGAGTTGTCATGTGATGTATGTTGATGATAGTTGGTATTTTTGAATTGGATCTTGTAACATTGTTAATTTTATTTAGCATGATGTAAGTCTCTGAGAATAGGAATTCGGTGGTGGTGGTTGGGAGTAGGAATCTAATTGTTTTTTCTAGATGAATGAATGTTGTTTGAAACTCTGAGAAATTTATTGTAATGGTTTGTGCAACGTGGTCCGAAAATGGTCATGGATTTAATTGGAAGTTGATTAAATGATGAAACATTGGTGTGTAATAGCATAGATCAATAAGTGTGGTGTGCCATTGATTATAAAATGTCACTGAACCTGTGGCAACAAAGTCCTGAGCACTCATAAGTGACAGATTTAATTGATGTACGTATTTTGTATTGAATTTTTTATAGTTTAAATCGAAATTATCCATTAATATTGTTGGGTTATTGCTGGTTGTGAACTGAGAGTTTATTGTGAGAATTATATGTGTTATTATGCTGGAACCTGGGGATACATACATAAAAATAATGTTGAGTGTGAAAATTTGATGCTGGAGTGTAGTGATTAGGAGATGTGGGTCAATGTAAATAATTTTGAAGGTTTAAAAATTGCAGTTTGAGGCTATAAATATGCCTGTGCTTGCTGAAGGTGATGATATGTCCCTGGAGTATGTCGGAAACCCTTAGTTGTTTACATATGTGGCTGGATTAATTTGTGATCATAAATTTTTGTTTCTAAGAGTCTTAGTATTTGTGGTTGTATTATGCTAACCCATTTGTTGAGCTAGTATATTTTCGCTATTGAATTAATGCCTTTGAATTTAGCACTGCTATTTTAATTTTCATTAACTGTCTAGCTGGGATTGGTTTGTATTTTTTGTTGTGGTTGTTTTGGAGATTTACCTTGTGTATTTTTACAGTTTCCTTTAATTTCCATTTGGTTGTAATTTGTTTTGTTGGCTTTTGTATCATTCTTCTGTTTGATTTTTGTATTGAGCGGTTTGTGTCTTGTGCTTCTTCAGTTTGTGATTCTGTGGTTATTAACTGGTTTTTGAATATATTTGTGATTATTTTCATTAAACTTGAGATCTCATTTATATAATCAATGATTGATGAATCAGAGTTATCATCATCTGTCTTCACTTTTTTGCTAGCTTCTCAGGCTTTCTCTTACTTCCTGGTTGAATTAGGTTTGTTAGTGCATTGTTTTGCTAGGATTGCTTAGAGATAGGAGTGTCTCAATAATTTTTATGGCTGTCTTATTGATAATAGTATGCTGTTTGATTTTATTCATTGTACAGTCAAATTCTGACATATATACATTTGCTTTAGTTGTTATTTTTTACTTGACTTCTGCTTTCTCTTTGGTCATGTTCCTTATTGTTTTTTTCTGTGAAATGAATCTATAAAGTCTAAGCTTGGTATTTCTGCTTTGTTGTTGTTATTATTTCCTCATGTAGTTTAATCACTGCTATCCTTGGCAATGGCTATCTTTGTTTTTGTTTGCATATTAGTATTGATATTTTGTTGTTTTTGTGCATGTACATTTTGATTTCTGGTTAAGTTATGGTTGTTTGGACATTGTGCAATAACACATCCCCTTTGTTTACATGAGTAACACTGTGGTTTTAGACCTCTAATATATAGAGTGAGCAATGCTTCCTGATTCAGGATTTTTGTTGTTACGTTATCTGGATCAGTACCTGGATGCAGTTTTATTCTGAACTCATGTGATTGCTATTAGTATGTCTTTCTAGTATACTGTTTTGAACATAATAACCTTGCCAAATAGTTCCATCATCATCCTTTTGAAGTCATTCTTTGTATCCCAGGTAGGTGCTCTTAATTATTTCTGAAATGGTATTATGATAGTTTTGATCTATAGTGATCAGTGTGAAGTTATCCAATGATTTGACTTGTCTTATTTTATTATTTATAACCATAGCTTGACCCAGAAGTTGAAAGGAAAAGAAGGAAAAAGGGTGGCTCAAGCCCAATCCCCAAACTAAAAGAAAAATATATAATGAATAACCTACCCACAACCTAGACACCAACCAAGTTACCCAAATAGGCTTTAAAGACCAAAATAAAGTCCCTTAAGCAACCAATTATGGATTTAAGAACTTTCAGGATGGAATTCACCTCTCTTATGGAGAGGAGTGACCAGATTAAAAAACAATTATTCAATTCAATGATGGGGCATCCACAGAAAATAGGATGATGTTTTGGGAGGGAATAAAAGTGTAGCCTTCAAGAGATAGAATACAAAATTGAACCAATTTGTCAAATGTGTGGGAAGGAACCATCATAACATGCACCAGATTAAATATCCACAGACTATTAATCACAAATTGGACAAGGAACCTAAATACAAATATCTTATCCGTAAGAAGTTGTATGGAACATGGTGTCTTTGCACAAATTAGACATTCCATTTTCTTCAATTGTGTGCGTTGGTGTCTCAGGTGCAAGATAATAATGGAGCAGGCAGAAGACCCTAAAGGCTATATATTCATGAAAACAATAATCCAAATCAAGAAAAGAGATCATTCAATTGCCCCAAAATACATTGTTGAGTCTACATGGTCATCGCTGGTTCTGCATTCTGCAAATCAATCTGAACAATTATAATGTAACTTATCAACAAATATAATTTATAGAATAAATTTCTTTTTAGAAAAACATCTAAAGCTCTGAAGCATTATTTGTGAAAGCAATTATTTCTTTTAAAAAAACTGATGACTTGAGAAATATCTATTTTTTATATACACTATTTAATTTTTGATGAAATACACAAAATACATACTGCAAATACTACCAAGATGAGTTTTATGTTCAGGAGTTACAATTCACTCATATTCATAGCTGGGATAAATCGTGTAGTGATGGAGTGAAAGTGTGCTAATTTTATATATATATATATAAGCACACTTTCACTCCATCACTTCACAATTTAGCTCAGCTATGAATATCGGACTTGAAACTCTTGAAAACACCCAGCCTTATTTTGTGACTTTAAGAAAAAAAACTTGTCTTCAGTTGTGAATTAGTGCATGATTTAATCTATTTCTTTTATTGAAGCAAAGTATAAAACTCATATCTTTATATTATACTTAAAAAATAAAGATAATCATGGATTCAGATTTCTAAACTAGTTGGCATATTTTTGTCTTTATACTCACCACATTGACCCTCATCTAATTGATCCAGATTAAACTGCAACTTTAAATACAAGCCTTCTTGTGATGTGAAAGAATTTGAAAGATTTATTCAGCCAAATATTCAAATCTCATTTCTGGGCACAGCAGGCAGATATACCATTCACTATTGTTTAGAATTTTTCACATCACACATTCACTTTTTTTTATGGGCTAGTATTAATTGCTTTTGCATTACATTATATATTTTCTTGTTTCAATTAACAATGTTCATGTTACCTACACAACTGTTTTTAATAAATAATATGCTGCCATTTAATTGATCAGCTTTACATATAAGCAATCGTTAAAGTCTTTTAATACTTTAATTCAGTGATTTCTAATGTGGAATATGTATGCCAATAGAAATGCAAATTAGACCATTTGGCGAGATGCTCAAAAATTAAATAAAGACAGATAAAGCATGTAATGTAGAATTTTTATTCAAAATCTATGATTTTGAACTCATATTTTTTTAAATTTTTAAATGTAAATGTATACGCTTCTATCAACATTGTCATTTATGTACAATTATAACATAAAAATTTGAATTAAAAAAAGTAAAATTGCAACTATTAGTTTAATATATTTTTTACTGTATCTAAATTAAAAATCAAAATTTTGAAAATTAGAATATCAAGTTTTCCTACACAATTTAATATGACTTTTGTAAGGGATTAGCTTGTTGAGGGCATTGTTTTGAAAGAGTCACATATGTCTTTTTGTTCATTTTTTTTAAAAAAATTCCAGTTATATATATATAGCAAAAAATCCTTATTTATCATCAAATCTCTATATTTTAATTCAATTTTAGTAAAAGCATAGATTCAAATACTGAAATTAAATCTCTGGGACCGCAAAAGATATAATTGTGCTCCCTGGTGAGACCTTTTGTAAGCTTACAATTTTAGATTTCAGTATTTACAACTATTATTCTATATAAGAATTCAATAAATTAAACTTGATATGGTAAAAGTATATATTTGCAAATGAAAAATATCTAAATATTCATATTTGAACTTTACAAATATTGGAAAATGAGATCGTAAAGACAACAAAAAGACATTTTTATCATTGATTGCTAGGCAGAGTAGAGTGACTTTTGTAAAAAAAAAAAAAATCTTCTTAATTGAAATTTGAATATAAAATGTGAATAAAAACATGTTGATCTCTGATAAATCTATCAAATTTTGCTTTAAAATATTAAAATAACTTACTGATTTTTAGATTGTCTCAAATTATTCTAATATAGTGATGGTACTAACATGTTAGCCATAATTTTCATAAAGTGAGATGATTGAATAACAGTACAGTAATATATATTTTTAATTTTTAACAATTATTGTATGATTATGATATGAAAATAAGCATATATTGCATTTTAAAATTTCACATTGTTATTAATAAAATATTTTTTTACTATACAAAGAGGTTGTATATATATAAATCATAAATAATACAATTAATATTTATTTATGTTTTATCAGAACTTGGATTTATAATAAAAGAGAGAAATATTTATTTTTGAAATCTAAAAAATTCCCAAATTTAAAAAAGTCTTCAATACAGAAATTTTAGACAAATGGTATTTTATCTATATAAGCCAGTGTTTCCCAAAGTGGACAGTACCACCAGTGAACAGTGAGGACTTCTAGGGGGATAATAAAGAGTTCAGAAGCATTTAGGGGGTGTTCAGGTGGTCTAGCCTTTTCTCCAGACGCATTGATTATTGGCTTTAACTCACTCTCAAACCGCCAATTTTTCACTATTTTGCCAATTTTATGGTTATTTTATAAATTATTTATGTGCAAGAATATATAAAAAAGAGGGATAGTCAGAGTAATTGTAAATGTTTTGCACATTTTTGATGGTTTTCTTCTCTTCTCATGTGTCATAGCATCAGCCGGGAAGCGAACCTGCTAACCCGGGAGAACTGCTTATAAAGCGGCTGATGCTGACCTCTCACCCACCAATGCTTGACTGTTTTTTTTTTCTATATAACAAGTTTAAAAGGAATGCAGGTTATTGTTGTATGGCTAAATTTAACATTTTACTACTACATAGAAGTGGGTATCCTGTGCAATATATTTTTTGTTAAAAAAAATAAAAGTAATTTAAAGCCAATTTCAGCTGAGAAAATCTAAAAATTTGTCATATCTCAGATTTGTTGGTTTTGTTTTTTTTAATCTTTTGTAAAGATGGAAAAAACTATTTCCATTCCATTAAAATTAGAAACTATATGTAAAACGGAATTTCTTGAGGAATTAAAAGAGGGTGAGTGGAAAATGAAAGAAGTGAGAAGATAAAAAGGTGTAAAAATCTATATCAATTGTGTTATGATCAGTTATTCAAAAAATTGGAGATAAGATCTGTAATAGTGAAAGAGGGGTACTCAATTTGTATTGCTATAGGTGTGCTATAAAAGTTTTTCAGCAGGCGGGGGGGTCTCTTTTGAGTTTATTGTTTTTCTTCCTAAGTTTTGTTTGCTGGGCAGTTAAGGGTTATCTGAACTAAGAGAAATATTATAGTTGTAAAGCAGTGGAGAAGTTTATAAAAGAAGGCAGAGCTGAGCCTAGCTTCAAATTATAGTCTGTCCAGAATTGCGTGATCAACTCTTGGTTGGCTGCTGTCATTGTTATAAAAATTTCTAGAGAAAGTTGATTATTATTAAAATGCTAATGAAGTAAACTCCCAATGTTAGTGCACCAGCCAGACTCCTACACTGCTGTCAGGTAGCCACAGATTCTAGCTGATGATGATGGACACCTTAACGCCTACATTTTGCTGTGAAAAAGGAAAGCCCTTATCACCTTGTTGTCATGTTTTATAGTGCAGTTAAAATTTACTAAGTCTGGAGATGGTTGCTGGAAAAAACCCAAAAGGAAGACAGATGTATAATTTTTTTCTTTATTTATTATCATTATGTCTTTTGCTATAAATTCTATTGTATTTTTTTATTATTTGTATTTGTATTTTGTTTCTCTATAAATTATTATTTGTTTTTCCTACTTTAAAACAGTTCTACCAAATTAATTTCTAAAATGCTTGTGTGAATGCCAAGGCGTACGCATATATATATATTTGTTTGTTGTTGTTGTTGTTTGCTTTTAACACACTATCCTGTTTGGGAAAAGAGAAACTTACTTTGCGTGAAAATATTTTTGTAATCTCTGTATGCGATTATTGAAAATTTATTGACATGCTGATTTGGTTTTTTTATTTCGTTTTGTTGGCAGTGGTATTTCCTTTCTGAAAGTGTTTTTTCCTTCTCGAAAGTGGCACATGGAGGAGATTTAGATTCAGCCTTTCAAAGATATACCACCTAAAACCTCGTGGTACCAATTGGCAGGGTTTTAGACTTTTGGATAGGGAAAAATAAGGAAATAGAATCGATTTTGGTTTGATTTCATTTATTTAAACTTAAATTTAATAACTTTAAATTTTGTTTTATTTTTTCTTGTTATTGATATTGAGTTTATGTTGATTATTCCAATGCGTAACATTGACATCATACTATATCTTGTATGCGTCTGTTCGGTATCATTAGTTGCTATTTACGTCGATCAAACATATTGAATGCGGAAAACTATTATACTTAGGGGGGAGGGCGTTACAAACTTTGTCTTGCAAAATTTGGCTTGAAAAAGTTTGGGAACCTATGATATAAGTTATTGAGAAGGGCTGAGATACACCAGTATGCTAATTTCTGTTTTTATATAATTAATATAATAAACATATGGAGTTGATACCAATTTTATAATGTTACTGTAATTTTGTATCGTATAAATGTAAAATTACAATGATAAACTACAACAGATATCTTAAAGTATTTTATTTATTAATTACTTCGACCGCCAGGGATTTACGTTTGTTAATTATAAATTATTTTTGTTTTGAAGAACTACTTATTTTTGTTTTGTTAAAGAAAAAAATTACTACATTATTGCAAGTTAGATTAAAGATATAATAGATGTTGCTAATTAACTGATAATTAAAGATATCAAATTATAAAAATATAAACAGAAGAAAAGTTAAATTCATTTAGAAATAATTTTGGTAAATGAATTACGAATTTATTACTAATAATCCGATTTTATTTACGAATAATTATAATTCTTAATTGCTAATTAAGTCTTAATGACTTTCATAAACAATGCTAAAATTTACTTTGAATATTAATCAGAATAAATTAAAATTGAATATGATAAAATAAAATTACTTGTGAAAAATACAATTTTATAATATCTATTAAGAAAAATTGCATTTTAAAATATTTTTGATTAGATATTAGTAATTGCTTTTATGACGTAACAGAAAAAAGTTTAGAAACTTTTTTATTTATTATTATTAAATGCATTGTTTAATTTATTTACTAACGATGCTGTAAATATCATAAAAAAGCTCTTATTTATTATCAGCTGCAAATGACAGCAAAATATTTAAAACTAACGACATATTTCAGGACTTCCCACAATCACAAATAAGTAATATTATTATTGCTTCCTGTTGTGGTGAAAATGAAGAATATATTCATTCCTGCACTCTTTTTAAATCTAAAAAAATGTGATGAACAATTAATATATAATAACAACTTTATAATTATTTAAGAATATAGCTTAACTTTTGAAAATAATTAGTTTAAAAACTTATTTATTTTAGAACCGTGTCATTTAAGTAAATGGAATTAAAAAAATGTCAAATTATTATTTCCACGGTGCCCTGTGTAGTTTGGCACAGAATAGACTATCCGACTTTGTGCTTTGTTGCAGTGGTAGAGCATATGGCTTGGAATCAGAAGGTCCCAGAATTGGTTCTGGCACTCACAGGTCTGGTTCCTGAACTTCTTATGAACTTCTGAGCAATAAAACTATTAGCCATTTTTTTTACTTCAAGAGTAGAAAATTAGCTGATTAATATTAAAGTTTAGTCATTTACATTCAAGATACTTCAGTTTTTATTCTGCAGATATTATCTAGATGTGTTGGTATCAAAATGAGAAGCAGCAACCACTTGTAATTGAAGATTATTATAAATCTAAGAAAGAAAGATAAATAACAAATAATAATAATAATAATAATAATAATAATAATAATAATAATTATTATTATTATTATTATTCAATTTATTTATTTAAGTGCTAAACAACAGCATAAAGCCAATTACAGCTTACACATACAATAAAAGTGAAAATAAAACATATAACATAAAATGAAAATATAAATGTATACATAATAAAGTAAAATTTAAAAGACAAAATCAAACATAACATTTAAGTTTAATAAGATTACAAAATTTCTTATAATCAATGTCATACAGATTAAGGTTACTCTTAATCTGATTATATAAAGAGGGTAACCTAAATAAAGGAGAAAATTTAAGAATATTAGAATGACATGTTTGAATCTGATATACACAAATAGACCTAGTATCATAACTCAATGACTTAATTGAAATAGTTGAAACTATATCTGATAAAATAACTTGTTTATTAACAATTTTATAAAAATATTTCAAATCCCTATACTTTCGTCTAGATGAAAGATTAATCATTTTACCCTCCCAAGAAACATATTTGAAAAACTTCTTAGAAATAGACTGCAACAAGTTACATTCTTGCCAAGAACTAGGGTTCCAAATTATTGAACCATATTCAATAATAGGAAGAACCAATGAAAATAAACAACAACAACAACAACAACAACAACAATAATAATAATAATAATAATAATAATCTTCAATCCAATGTTTATTGCCATGCAACTATACAGTCCAATAAAATATACCAAAAAAAGTTTACAATTGATAGTTACTCTAGTTTAATAATTATCAAATTAACTTTTCTAAAGTTGCTATTTGATAAATTATAAGTATTAATGTTCTTGAAGTGTTTATTATAAAAAATATGGCAATATAATTAATGGAGATCTTTTCAATTAGTAGGAATTAAAAAAAATTTCTATACTTTTGCTATTCAGTTTGGGGATTCTATATAGTATCTTTGTCTGCAATTCAGAAATATTTAATTTCCCTTTCACTAGTTTTTGCAACCTTAACATGTCACTTGTAAGTCATGTTAAATAAATTATTCTTTAAATTTCCTGATTTCTTTCTAAGGACCATCAGTGTTTAGAATTTACCTTGAGCATTCTGGATTATGTTAATATGCACTATGGTATCAGAATTGTATATAACAGATTCATAGTAAAACAATGGAAACATTTGCAAAAACCATCAAGAAAATATTGAATTAAAATTGTTAAAACCAAAGAAAATGTCAAATGCAGAAAAGATGATGTCATATTAACATAATAAACCCTAGGTAAATATACTTTTTGAACCAGAAATTGTCTAGATAAATATATTTTTTTAATAAAATGAACTATAATAGATCTTTGTAATAGTGAATTATTAACAAGTAATGTGTATTCATTTATTTATGTTGTGTGTTAATGTTTATTATATTTATTTAATTATGTGTTTGTGTGAATAAAATATTATTTGCTTAAATGTTACTTGGTCTATACTCTCTCTTTCTTTTAAATGCATCACCAATAATTAATTTTTTTTAAATATTTTCATGTGTTAACGGGTCCCTTGATCAAGAGTGTCAGCTAGTTTGGGTATATTTTAAGAACTGGGTTTGTATGCCTGTCATCTGGGTATGCTGACCATATATTGTATGTAATCAAATAAAAGGTTTTGGGTGGCAGCTGTTATCCTAGCAGTATGAAGGCGTGCTATAACCAGAAAATATGGTTGTGGTTATGCTTTTGGGTAGCCTCGATCTGATCATAGGTATCATTAGCAATTAATCTATCAATAGTATTATTCTGCTCTGCTTGATGTACACTTCATTGCTGCAGGTATTAAAAAAACCAAGATAACAACATAAAGTAAAATGTAATCAAAAGTAGATGTTAATAAATGACCAATATATCCCAAATAATAAGGTAATAGTATGTCAAATATAATAAAATAAATAATAATGTATCAAGAAGAAATCTGAATTAGCTTGTTAAAGGCAGAGGATGTAGTACAATATATATATATATAAAATACATATTTCTTTAAAACTTTAATATAATTTTTCACTTCACAAATCAAATTATAAAATAAAAGATTTGAGGCTAAATATTTTAATAAAACATTAAAATCCCACCAATACAAAAATTTAAATTTAAGAATTTTTAAAAAATCTTTCCAAATAGGAGGAAGTTTCAATACATCTCCTTATTATAAACTCCTTTTAAGTATCTCAATCTTCTCTATTTATTGTAGAATTATCACATCTGATATCCTTACTAGAAAAATCTATTTTATACTAATCTATAGTATGGAGTGAGAGTGCTGATATGATATTTTTTAACTCATTAATCCATCTCTCTAACACTATCATTACTCATACTAGTAAGAACTTTACAATTTTTACATAATTTATAGACACCATGAGATTCAAGAGGATTGAATCCTTAGTTTTATTATATTGCTGATCTTTTGATGAGCAGAAAAGGTATCTATATTATAGCTTTTAATATAGTCGATACTGTCTGTAGTTCCTTTTACATATGGAACACAAATCCTAATAGCTGACTTATCATCTTTTTTTTCCTATTTTGTCTATTTTGGGCTTGAAATAATTTTTATAAATTGTAAAGTTAAACGCCTAACTTGTAACAAGGACCATAAGACATTTGACCTGGGCCACCTATCTCAGGAGTAATAGCGATTTATTCAGGAATATAGAAACGTGTTAGAATCATCACTTTAAAACCCTCATTTGGCTCAGATACATAGATGACACTTTGTCATATGGCAACATGGAAAAAAACTTAGATGATTTTTCTACATTTAAATAATATGCACCTCATATTAAATTTACAAGGAGACAGAGCTGATGGAAAACTCCTTTTCTTGATGTTCTGTCACCGAACACCAAATATTTATCTTTTCTATTTACGAAAGGATACACACAAGACAGAATTACTTTCCATTCTCATCATCACCCAACTCAGATAGTTTCTGTGCCAAACCTTAAAGAGCAATAACCTTCAGATGACACACACGAAAAGAAAAACATATTAATGTTTTTATTGCAAAAGTTATAATTACAAATTTTAAAAAGCCTATTCAAGCCCAAAAAGACAAAATAGGAAACAAAAAGAAAATATAGGATTTGGTTCCATAGAAAAGAACCGAAGTAAGATATTAAACATAATATAGACAGCATTTGCCACAAAAGCAATATAATAACCAACTAAGGATTCAACCCTTGAACCAGGGCTACAAACTCGTAAAAATGTAAAGCTTCACATAGGAGAGTAAGCATCAGTGTTAGGAGATGGCGCTAATGCGTAAACAACACCCACACGACTCTCCCCATACGATTCAGGTCAAAAAGATTTTCAGACCGGATCATATCCGATGGAAACTCTACCGCAAAACGGAAGCCATGGACTTAAAGCGTGATCAAGCGAGAGAGTGCAAACCCCCTTTGGAAGTCTTAAAAACCTAAAAACTTGCAGGGGGTTTAGTTTATTCAAACCGGTTGGCCACAAGCTTCACTAAACCGGGGGCGGACCAGCAACGCGAATTGATATTAAAGTTTAACGGAGAACAAAAGATTTAACAAACCGAACATATATATATATGGTAACTTACTACAGTTTAATTGATAAGTGTCATGTACTTCTCACAGCATTGACACACAAATCACTTAATAAAAGTAAAAAGTATATCATTAATTTTTATCAGTCATTCATTAGATTAGACATTATCCAATAATAAACAATGTTTCTGTAGTGTAATTTTCACTAAACAACTTTCACATAAGGTAGAGACAGGTTTCTATACACCTTGCATGAGAGTTATATAGTGAAAATTACATTACAAAAACATTCATTATTGGATAATTTTTATTGTAATCATTGGCACTTATCAATCAAACTGTAGTAATTATATATATATATATATATATATATATAATATATATATATATATATATATATATATATATATATATATATATATATATATATATATATATATATATACAGAACAACATAAAGATACATTTAAGAGATTATGATTTGGGCCAACTGATGAATGTTTATGTTGGTGATTGTAGATCTTTTTTTACATGTCTTTGGTCATATATTTATGATTACATCCGTCCACAAAGTTCTAAGAGTGGAAAGAAACCAGTTCCTATCTTGCATGAAAGTGGTGCAGTGAAAATTACACTACAGAAATACTATTCATTATTGGATAATCTGTAGTCTAATGAATGGCTAATAAGTTCATCTGTTTTTTTGTAGCAGGTTTTGGGCCTACATAAGTCAATCACTCAATGTATTGCACAGAAAATTCAATAACAACAAACTATTTGCGTTCACAACACCAACATTATTAAATTTCCAATAATATTTTACTCAAAATTAATTATTTATAGCAACATATCCATTAAAGTCTGCAAGAAAAAAATCATTGGATTAATTCTATAGCTATAATAATGCTATTTTACAAGGAATAAGAACTATATCTCAGAATTATATGAATCTAATGCTGGAGAATATCAACTAATAAAATGTGCATGAAGACCATTGTGCATCATTGGTTTTTTCTTGATATATCAGGAATTTGACAAGAATAGAAGATAGCAAGCTGTAAACCTAATATTATGTAGTTTCCTCTCACTGTTCGATTTGTCCTCTCTAGTTTTGCATAATAACACAGCCTACATTTCATTAAACTATTATTATACCCTCCTGTTCATAAGTCATTGCTATGAATATGATATAATTACTAAGATATTGAAAACTCTTAGCTCAAGTTTTAAAGTAACTCTACACTGAAGCTTTTTTTATTTATAGCGTTCGTTCGTAGCATTTCAAATTAATTATCATGGACTGTGTTGAATCCATTTAAAACACCACAGTTCTAAAATACAAATATTTTGTTAGCCAAAATATCATCCAATTCTGCTAATCTCTTCATTTAAATGTTTCCATATTCACATCCTTTAAATTCTTCTCAAAGAAAAAAATTAATAATAGTTTTTGTTATATTCCATCTTTCACTATTATTATTATAACCAATTTTATTCATAGCAGTTTTATATTTCAATCATTTGTCAATTCTAGAATTAAAGACTCCCATGGGAATTTAAAAATATTATTTGGTCTAATCATAAGACTTTTTTTATATCTATATAAATTCCTATACTTCTTTATCATAAGGAGAATTAGTTGGGGCATAAACCTATACTATCTCTCGTTTACATTTCCCACTAATTTGAATAACTATTTTTGACACTCTTTCTGATATACCATTAATCTCCATATGTTGTTATTTCACTTTTAATAAAACCAGTTGAGTATGTTATATTTCTCAAATTTGTGGTTTTGTAATAAAATACATGACCATAAATCAATTCGATTTTGCCCATTTTTTTCTTCTAATTTCACAAAGTCCAGAAATGTCCATTACATATTAGATAGCTTTTTTCTGATTCATCCAATTTTCCTTCACTTGAAAGTGATCTGCAGTGTAGATGCATATATAAATATATCATTGAATGGCAGTGAGTCTGTATTTGCTCTTCCATCTTTGGCCACCAACTGCTGCTTGGCTGGTAACATTACAACTCCTGGGAATAAAAGCCTTAATTAACCTTTCCTTGTTATGATTGTAAATATGTGTTTGTCTGTCTGTTTATTTATCTGTCTATCTATCTATCTATCTATCTATCTATCTATCTATCTATCTATCTATCTATCTATCTATCTATCTATCTATCTATCTATCTATCTATCTATCTATCTATCTATCTATCTATCTATCTATCTATCTATCTATCTATCTATCTATCTATCTATCTATTTAAAATAGCGTTACATAGGGTTTGAACCTAGGAAAGTTAAAGATATATATTAATGACGAAATAAATGACAGGTACAAAACTTTTTAAAAAACGATCTTGTTTTAAGAATAAACGAGAAACAGCCGTTTCTAAAGCAGATCGCAGCTATACAAGAGTACCTGTCAGATTTATTGAACTAAAATTAAAAGAGTTTTTATTTTTTAATCATTATTTGTAAGTTTGCTTTTTTTTTATTTCGTTTTAAAAAAAGAATGATCAGAACAAATTAGAAATTTTTTATTAAATCATTTTTAAACAAAAAGAAAGAAAAAGATAAGTAAATTAATTAATCTGCAATAGGTTAAAAGATTCCAAGCGATCTAAGATATTTTGAATGGGGGGCAATTAGTAGATTAAAATTTAGAGAATTTGAAACAATAAGCAGGATGTATGTTGGTAAAGTCTAGATAACAATCCAAATTTAGAAACAGAGGTGATAAAAAGTGTACACTGCTATTGTACTACTTAGACTTCTGGCTCCACTAAAACAATACTTAAAAAAATTAAAACTAAATTAAATTCCAACGTGGTGCAAATGTCCCAGAAACTATTAATAAAGAGGACCCTTAATTAGCAAATAAGAACTAATGACTCATAGTGCATGACAGAGATTGAGGAAAAATTCAAGGTGTTGGGGGAAAGAAGAGAAAAAAAGGCAAGACAGAACTGGAGTAGACATTAATTAATTACAATTATTAATTATTGATTAAGAGTTGTGGAAGGCGAAATTAATTTGAATTTTAGCTGAGAGTATTATTAATTTTTTTGGCAGAGCTTCTGATTAAGTACTTGGACTTCTTAACCTAAACTTTGTGTGATACCGTAGACAAATGCGTTGCTGAATCCAAAATTCGGCTGGCTGAACCTTCGCACCTGGCACCGCTGATCGATCCTAGAATGCTCTCAACCTCGGAAAAATGAACTCAAGGACCACACACTGGAACTCACAAAAGCCGCATGCTGAATTAAGGAAAACATGCTCAGGATCCCATTACAGTCTCTCTTCCACAGGTAGTTATATTTTAACATTTGCTCACACATTCATGCACCAGCTAAAATAACTTTAAAGTGGAGAACGATTTACAAACATTAAGTGTAAAATGATAAAATTACTAATGACCAAATTGAATCACTAAAGAACTCAACCAGAATCATATGTACAATTAAGATTAGCAAATATCTGTACAAATTCATACCTAATTCCTAATTATGTTATCTAGACTTACTAAATCATATATCTGATGATAATTTTATTTACCTTTTTCTAAATAAATCATTCTTTAATTAATACTTTTTTATTGATCGCTTGGTTTCAAATTTATTTAAATAATGTTGAATGAGTGCGGAGTGATCTATTTTGTATAATTTGAACGGGTACATTTAATATTTTAGTTAAGATTTAAGTATATTTATAGTTTATATTTGTCATACAATTCTTATGTTAATGTTAAGTTATGGTTAATTTATTCTGGGGGTATAGGGGGCCCAACAGTGATAAAGGTGTTTCAATATTGTTTAACGGAAGTGATCTAGTTCGGAAAAGTGTTGTGTGTTCGTTTTGCCTGGGTGATGTGGGTTTGTGATATAGTTGAGTGGGTGCACGGCGTGGCAGCTTGTAAAGGTTCTCTGGGCCTATTACTGGTTCAATCTGAATCTACGTATGAAACAAATAAAAGCGTACGTGTATATGTGTTTGAAATTATTTTCACAAAACATTATGTAAACCCCGGACGAAATAACACAGCAGATTCGTAAAAAGGGAATCGTCAACAGAAAAGCCAAAAGGAGAATAGTGTCTGCAGTAGAGAGGGATGGGGGTTACATATCTATCTATCTATCTATCTATCTATCTATCTTCTGTCTGTCTGTCTATTTGTCAGTTTATTTGCCTATCTATCTATTCTCTATCTATCTCTACCTATCTATCTACCTGCCTACCTACCCAATCTATCTATCTATCTATCTATCTATCTATCTATCTATCTATCTATCTATCTATCTATCTATCTATCTATCTATCTATCTATCTATCTATCTATCTATCTATCTATCTATCTATCTATCTATCTATCTATCTATCTATCTATCTATCTATCTCTCTCTCTCTCTCTCTATCTATCTATCTATCTGTCTGTCTGTATGTCTGTCTACTATGTCTACCTACCTACCTAACTGTCTGTCTGTCTACCTATCTACCTACCCATCTATCTATCTATCTATCTATCTATCTATCTATCTATCTATCTATCTATCTATCTATCTATCTATCTATCTATCTATCTATCTATCTATCTATCTATCTATCTATCTATCTATCTATCTATCTATCTATCTATCTATCTATCTATCTATCTATCTATCTATCTATCTATCTATCTATCTATCTATCTATCTATCTATCTATCTATCTATCTATCTATCTATCTATCTATCTATCTATCTATCTATCTATCTATCTATCTATCTATCTATCTATCTATCTATATATATATATATATATATATAAATTATATGATCCCCAATATATGTATTTCATGCAAATTCAGCACTCATAAATTGGGCCAGATTATAATCTCCCACACATATACACAATCAATGTTCAGTTTATATTAAGATAGTAATTCCTCAAATTTTAATGGACATGCTTCAATCTTCTCCCACACATATACACAATCAATGTTCAGTTTATATTAAGATAGTAATTCCTCAAATTTTAATGGACATGCTTCAATCTTCTCACCTTTCCCATTATTCAACCATTCATATCATTGTGAATCGACGATCGAATGCTCAGTGTTCTTGTTCGGATTTGATATTATAATCATACCTATGTAGAAATTAAGTCGATATAACTCCTCATGTGATTAGACATTAAGTATCCATCTGTATTAATGGGAGTGGGATAAGTTGAAGTCATATGTATATGGACATGTGTATTGGTTGCTTGAGATAGAGTGGAAGATGAATAGAATGAAAATCATGGAGTTCAAATCCGTCTATTTGCATAAGGAACATTCAGTATAAGCAATTGAAATACTGCCTTAGGATTACAGACTGTAGTCAGGTTTTTAAATTTAAAACTCGCAACTTAAATTACAACTATTATTTTAAAATTAGCTTCAAGGACTAAAAACATTCAGACCCACCCCCCCATGACAATTATTTTTTAAAAAAAATTATCAGACTTAGTAAATGTTTTTTTATCAATAGTATCTGCATGATCAGTAAAGCATTGTTTATAACCTATTAATGAAATCTAGAGTAGAAATAAAAAATAATTATATGATCAGTTGTTCTGGAGGTCAATTGACGTTGCATATTAATAATACAAGCTAAAACGAATAGCTTCATTTGATTGTCTAGAATGAAATTTTTTTTTAATTATTTCATTTCAATCGGAAATCCAGAACTTTGCTTAAACTATGCAAAGTTATATGGTAATGTTATCTGATTGACAATAAAAATTTAATGATACTATTTCAATATCTGATTATTTTTTAGGGAATATTCTATATATAGAATTACTAGAACGAGTCCTGACGTAAGATTTATAAGCAATGGCAAGTTACCACTCATAATAGCCAGCAATTAAGAAAATAGATAATTTTACAAACATCTTTTATTTATATGTTTCACAAATATGTGTTGGAATAAAAATTTTAAATACAACTAAAAGACATAATGTATATAAAGGTCCAGGGGCGGGCAATTGTTTTGGCTCGGGGGCCACATAGGTTGTCGGAGGGCCCCATCGGGGGCCATTTTGTGGAAGTGAAGGTTAGCGGAGGGCCACACCTTTTTTTCAACACCCAATAAACACACTGCTTTATTCCCTGTATTACCAAAGAAATATCTGTTTGTCCATTCTTCATTAAACACATAACATTCATTACCGATTTTACATTTTTTCAGAGGTTCATGGTTTCACTAAAGTTGAAAATGTATATAATGCAATAACAAAATTGAAATTAACCAAATCAACTAGAAAAGTGCTGTACATCGTATCTAGCTGCACATGTGTATTGATGTGGCCATCCTAGTGGAAAATACGAGATGAATATTCAGTCACACATGGGAAGGAAAATCTCAGTCCAAGGTGGATTTTTCTGATTGTCTTGGTGGGCTGCATAAAAACTCTTAGCGGGCCGGATGTGGCCCTCAGGCTGCTATTTGTCCACCCCTGAAAAACCAATACTTTTTTTTTGTAGTAATGTATTTCAACTTAAATCTGTTTATAATTTAAAAAACAAACAATCTTTGAGGTAACAACTACAAATACCTTGGTTAGATTATTACTACCGATGGAAAGATAATGGATGAAATTAATCATAGAATTAAACTTGGTTGGTGTGCTTTTGGTAGAAATAATATAATATTAAAAAGAAATATGTCTATGTGTTTGAAAGGGAAGATTTTTAATAAATATGTTTTACCGTTTTACCAGTTCTCACTTATGGATATGAGACTTGAATACTTACCATAAGAGCAAGCAGAAACTTCATATCACACAAAAACGTGTGGAAGATACATGTTAGGAGTAACATGAAGAGATCAAGAACAAGCTACATGGGGAAACAAACAGACAGTTGTAACTGACATCATTAAAATAATTAAGAGACTGAAATGGAGTTGGGATGGACACATTGCTAGAACAGATGGTAATAGATGGACATTTAAAATCTTAAACGATATTCCAAGAGATTGCAAAAGACCCAGAAAGAGACCACATGTAAGATGGATGAATGAAAAAAGAGTGTGTGTGAGAGCAATGTAGAGAAACAAGCTACAGATCAGAGAAGATAGATTGAACTTGGAGAAACCTTCATCCTGCAGTAGATTGATAATGGTTAGCAATGATGATGATGATGATAAGCAGCATTAAAATTGATATAAATTGTAATAAAGTATAATTTATTATCAGGTATTTTAATGCAAAATTTTTCAGTATATTATATTTGTATCTTTGTATTAAATTAATATTTTTTTCATATTATGTAGAAAACAATCATCATCATCATCATTATCATCATCATCATCATCATCACCATTATTATTATTATTATTATTATTATTATTATTATTTTAGCAAATTAATGCTTTTACAGTAAATCTCAACTCTGTCAATAAAACTAGTTCGTGGTATTAATTAATTTATATGTATTAATTATTTTAGCTATTCAACCAAACTCAAGGTCAATGAATGTTTAAGAAGTACAAAATAATCTTTGTAGGAATTTAGTATATCAAGACTTCTCCCAAAGTTAGACCACATTCGAGATAGTAAAAAAGAAAATTAAAAATTTATCAAATCATTCAATTATTTATTATTGTAATTTTCTTACATTTACGTTTTTAAATTTTAAAATTAAACAATAAATAAAATCTTTAATATTTCCTTTAAACTAAATTATTTATTTGTTCAAAGATTTTTTTATATAAAAAAAACAACCCCAAAATATAAAAGAAAATACTGAATTAAAAGTTTTGTCAATAAACTACATTCGTAAGTTAATATAAAAAAATAGATATTTTTTAGCTATAAAACTAATCTATAACTTCAACATGTACTCTTTTTTGTAAAATGTAAGAAAATGATCGATAAAATTTAAAAATATTTAAATAAAAGTAATGTTTTGTATCAGTTTAAAGAGAAGCTTTTCAGTAAATCACAAAAACGGTTGCAAATTTGTTATATTTTTAAAAAATAAAAAATAAAAACATAAAATGAAAGTAAAGAACAAGATTTTATATTTTTATTTCCTCTGAGACCTAGTTAAAATAAATATTAGAATTATATAGATAACTGATAAAGCAGCTACAAAAATCACTTTAGAACAAACGATTTTTCAGATCTTTACAAACACAGTTTTAAAAGACCATACAATATCTATTAGCTAATAATCCGCAGGTGGTTATCCTTTCTTGATTTATTCTCCAACAACTAAAAGTCCATTTCCAATAAACAATCATTTTATTAGCCAAATTGGCTTTGATTTTCTCATTGAAGGAATAATATCCTAAGGTTATTTATTAACAATTGTTCAAGCTTTAGTGGTAAACAAAATCAGTGTATGGACATACCAATATATATTTAAGATAGTTTTCCACAAAAAGTGATATATTATTAACTACACAAAAATCTACAGCTCAATGATTTTTATTACAGATGTATTTCTTGATATGTAATATTAGTCCTTTTAGTGGATGTAAATAGTCTTTACTTTATCTGTTTCAGAATGCAATTCTTCCTTTCCTATTTGAAAAAATCCTAGCAAAATTTTCCTCCATATTTGAAAGTTTTTATTTTATAATTAAACTTATTTTTATATCAAATATTTATAATCTTTACATTATTTATTTATAAATGCAAGCTTTTAAACAATTAACATTCTAAAAGTTAATATTTGAACTTTGTAAAATAGGAAAATTAAATGTCAAACAGAATTCTTAAGAATAACAGCACTACTTTGCATATTGGATGTAATTTAATCCATTCATAAAGTTAGTAAAATGAATTATTAGATATTTAAATTCCATTTTTTTAAATCAAAAGAAATTTAGGGTTAGTTATCATTAAAAGAAAAATATATATTAAATTTAAATATTAAATTCATTTTATTAAAATTTTAAAAAAAAATCTTAACTATTTTTGACAAAATGTTGTTTTATTACCCAGTAAAAATTGATTCTGCTTTGCTATAATTTTTTGTCTTTTTAATAATAAATCTTTTCAAATATAATGTAATTGTGGTCATGCAAGTTTGGTTTAAAATAAGTATTTTACAAAAATATTACATAAATAAATTTAAATATGTTAAAAAATTACAATTTTTCTTTTTGAACAGAATTTTGGACTATTTGCCTTTGAGCTAAATTATCCCCCAATCAGAAATTGTCATTTCTATTGATGTCAAAATGAGACAAATCTGAATTCTTAGCTATGTAAGCTACAAATTGTAATTTCCTAAGAGTCCATCTGATGCTGACATTTTCAGATTTTTTTTCTAACTAATAATTTTTAAAATGCATAAAAATATTAAAGATAACTTGTGTGAGATGAAATAGATGTATTTGATAAAATATTTAGAAAACAAATCAGCCTATTTAAATACATTGTGAAAGACAATGCAAGTCTAAGCTATGTGATTATATAGTACATGTACCTATATAATTATATATAATCAAGTTAAACATAAAGTTCCAAAATCCTTGACTATGAGGTAGAAATAGAAAGTAATTTATAAGCTAAAAATACTTAAGATAATATATGAAAAGAGAGACAATTTTAAAAGAAAATTAAAAGAAGCATGTTTATTTGGTTTATGATGTTGGTAATTTTAATAGTAATTATATATTGGAATACATTTGTCATAAAATGTTAAATGTCTTTAGAAAAATTCAAACTTTATTTAAACTTTTCAAATTCATGATTAGTAACATATCTTATGTGGGCTGAAACACACCAAAAAAAAACAATAATTGAGTAATGATAATACCAGACAGTTTAAGTGCTTTTGAAGGATTTGTATGTCCTCATATTAATAGCATTAGAATGATCATGAGAACATTAGTATATATATATATAGTGCCAGACCATAAAACGTCCATGCACAAGATGGCTGTAGCCAACAATTTGGCACAGCTAACTTTGTTGAATTCATTATGTAAAAAAAAAAGAGAGTTGGTCTATACTAGATTCTCATCTCCTTGCATACATAACTAACACTTATATATTAGTTATTTTGAAATAATAACACACTCTATAAATGCATCATATTTATTGTAAATGTTCTAATATGTAAAATAACACACTATAAATGTATCATATTTATTGTAAACGCATATGTAATACATATATGTATAAAGATTTTGGTATATTTACTTTTTTGATAATTTTAAAAATGTTTTTCTCTTTAAAATTATATAAAAAAAATTTTCTATGTGTAAAAAGAATCTTCCGTTTAAAAGGTGGATTTAATTAATCTTTGTCTTTCTATTTTTACTTTTTTTTGTATGTAATCAAGCAGAGTAATTTTTTTAAAATTAATTTGTAAATTACAAATATATTATCTAAAGAATGTGGGTGTTCTTACTCCAATATGGAGTCTTGAAATTCCTAAAAAGAGAATTTTGAAACATAATTTATAAAAAAAAATGTACTAAAAATAAAATTTATCTGACGCAATACCTCGAAGGGGGATATAAGCAATTTATTTTTATTAGACTGAGAGCGCTTCAAAAATCTACCTGTGAGATGTAGAGAAAAAGTATTGATTATGATTGGACTGAGAGAACTACATGAATCTATATGTGGTGTAAAATTATTTATTTTTATTAGACTGAGAGAGCTACAAGAACCTACCTATGAGGTCTGGGAAGATTAGTAGATATTTATTCTTTTGGCTCAATATGCTGCCAAACTGCAAAGTATTTTTATAAATTCAAGAAGGAGTTTGATGCTTATAAGTTTTTTTGTTTATGGGACCAGCCAGTTATGAACAAACATAAACTTCTGTTGAATGTCCTTCCCAGTGGTTTCCACAGATACTAACCAAAGCCATCAATACCCATATGATATGGAAAATCAATCATATGCAGTTCAGTGATCAATCAAAAAGAAAGGAAGGTTTTAATTCATTTTAGGAAAAATAAGCTTACAGTGAAAGTCACCCATATTGGTAATCTGTCTTAAAGAACCCAGTAAAGAAACATCCTTACAAATGATGACCAGATTTCATCTAATCACCCACAGAACCATGGAGTAGAAGAACTGTAGCAGTATGCCCACCTGTTCAGATATGTTATCATCCAAAATGTATGTTTTATAGACCCAGTGAATCCTGATTGAAGGCTACAAGGATGGCAAGGAGTTAAAGTAAATGTCACCATCCTTTCTGGTAGTTTAGTTGGTCCACCCAGAAGTTTAAACCTGGAGAGCAAGCAGATAGAGATGAGTACAACAACAAAAAAAGAAAATGTTAATAATTTTTTTTTTTGGGCTTACTGTTTGTATTATTAGAATGGTTATAACAAGTATAATCATAATATATTTACTAACACATTATAAGATATAATCATTTTGTTTGTTATATAAAATATTATAAAATAATATTGCTTATACATAGATCTCACTCAAATCCACTAAATATAGGATTATTATTTTCTTGGTTATTTTCCCTCATTTTTACCATTATGTCTTATTTAATTTTAATCATGGCAGCATCACCCCATGTGGAGTGAGCTATATAGCCAGCCTATACATTTTATTTTTTTTTATATAAAAAAATAATATATATGTAAATTATTAATTTACATACCTAAATGTAAAGATGTATATAACCTTAAAAGTTTATATGAGCAAATGGGGAAAGTTCAAGGGGTTAGATCTGCATATAACTTATTTTATTATTTTGGGGGATTTACAAAATGAAGCATTCATTGTTTTGTACAAGGAGAAGGGAGTATAGACCACACCCATTGTCATCCATCTTTGACCATTTGTATTTTAGGGCAAATAAGTTAACTTATGTATAAGTTAGAAAATGAATTTTTTTTTATTTCCTTGTTTGTTTTAATCTAAATGTAGATCTTGAATATAAGGATTTGAATATTCTTGTGTGATTATATGTGGAGTCATAAAATTAAAATAGAAAGCCGTATAATTAATTTATGACTCAGTATTATAATGTTTAAATCTATATGTGGTGGTGGGGGGGTACTTAAATAAATGGTATAATCTCATATTTTATTTGTTTATCATTAGTTTATTGTAGAATAAAGAAAAATAATAATTGTAAAATGCAATCACCTATTTGCGATATTTGCTTACCACAGCTATAAAAGGTTATAGAAATACTTACCCAAAGTACCTGAGACAGGGAATTATATTTGAGCTAGTCATCCGGATATTATATCGAAGAGTTGAATTATAATATACTTTTCTCCCAGTTTTCCTTCATTCAAATAAAATGTATGTCTAAGAACAGAAATTCCTCTTTGCATACTCTCTCAACAGATAAAGAAGGGTAAATTATTTAACTTTTTGCTTTCTTTTATTATTTTGGGGGTGGTGCTAAGGATTGTTAAATTAATACAATCTTTTAAAGATATGTGAAGAGTGAGGGAAAATGTCTACTGGGCAAATAAAAATTGGGGTGGAAGTATAAATAGTTTAACAAGGGAAGATTTTGACTTTATTTGAAATCAAATTTCTTTCCTCTAATAATTAGTACAGTAATACTAATTTGTATTTAACCCCGGGGATTATTGAAGATTATTATTGATCTCCCATTTTAAAATGTACACGTCATTTCATGCTCGTGACGTACACAGATATAGTATCATTTTTTAAAATGGAATTTGAACTGGTACAATATATATATATATATATATAAGCAAAAATATATTCAAAGCTTATGCAAATTAGAGAGTCCATTTCTTAGAGAAGGGGAAACATGATTTCTTTTGGTTTATATCATTATTGTTATTAGTCATGTGCCAAGCTTCTTTGACCTTTCACCTAGAGTGTTCCTCTCAATGGAAGCAATTGTAATGGATATGGGTTAATAATATCAACAAATTTGCAAGATGTGTCAAGTAGTAGTATTCTCATTGCTTTATTAGGTGATGCTGGTCTGACTAATGACAATACTAGAGTGAGAATCAAACCTGGATTTTTAGATTCATAAATATTGAATTTATAGTGGGGCTATAACCAACTAGACTATTCTGTGAAAGGCAACAGTTTATAAAAATTTCATATACATATCTATTAGGGTACTTCTTATTTCTCCACTTTTTTAAGAGCAAAGGAAATTATAGGCTTTTGAGTATTATATATTGCCACATTAGATTGTCTTATGGTGCTATTTGCCATTATCATGCGAGCAGCCACTTTGAATTTCTTCTTTGTACTTTTTCTTTGCTATCCTTTGTATTTTTCCAATCAAACACCTGGTGCAGATATGATCTGCTATTTTGGAAACAACTGTTTTTTCTTTTCTAATCATCAGTTTATGCTCTTTCAATGACTTTTCAATGGGGTCACTGATCTCAACAATGTATAAACCAGTCATACCATCGAAAAATGATTCACAAAAGCACAAACTGAATATTAGATAAATAACCCATTGCTTCTAAATTAGTAAACCATGCCTACATTATTGTGTATATGTTGGATAGAGAGAAAAAAGTACAAAGAAAAAAATTCAAGAAGCTGCTATCAATGGTGAAATGCCCTATACATCATCCTACTGTGATAATTGATAATATCTGGAAACCATTAATTAAAACTGCTCTTAGAAAAAATAAATAAATAAAGACTCTCATAGATAAAAGTATAACACTGTTAATGCCCACTTCTTTTGGCATAACAATTTATTTAGTTAGAGCATCACTTTAAATTCAATATTAATAAATCTAAATGTCCAGGTTTAAACCCCAGGCTGGGATTGTCACTGATCCTGAAGAAGAGAGGAGAATAGTACCACTTGAACCATTGTGTTATATACTAAACTGGGCGCTATTACTAAAGTTAGATAAATTTGAAAAGTTTATTATAAAGTTTGAATTGTTCTAAAGTCACTTATTATTAGGTGATGGAAATAGTCCAAAATATAATTACTCCTACAAGAATTATGGTTAATGAATAATCAAAAGCATAAAGGTTTAGTATCATAAAAGTACTGAAGTTAATAAAACCTGAAACATGAATATTAATTCTGCCTACATTTTATTTATATAAAAAGATAAACATTAACTAACCATTTGTATAATGTAAACATCATCAGTGAGTAAAACTGAATCTCATGTTCTGCTAAAAAACTTGTTCCTTAAAGCAGACAAATTATACTTATTGTATATATATATATATATATTTAGGATTTCAATCCATGTTCAGCAGATAAATTAATGGTCTGACAATTTGTGGTTAACCTACTGGCTCATGTGTTAAAAATAGATTAACAACCTATATAAAACGAATAACAATCGAGTTTAATCTTTTTACTGAATGATACACTAAAATGATATTTTATAATTATAATTAAATATAGAGGGTCAAAATACTTTTGATTATATATATATATTAGGTTGTTAAATGTTATAAAAAATATAAAAAAAATAATCTATATGCAGTATTGACTATCTGATAAGCTTAACCATCTTTGCATATTTTGATTAAATAAAGAAATTGAAACGAAATAATCTTTCAATATACACAAGAGCAAAACCACCTATAATGTGGTGCTGATATTAAGGAATTGGGTGAGAAAGTTGAAAATATATCTCCAATCATAGCTAATGTATCCCACTTGAGTGAACATAATTATTTCTTTAATCATAAACATCTTCAAAAATTGTTAATCTACTTAAAACACTTGGGAAAATTAGTAGTAATTTTTATATGATGGTAGTTTTTTACATGGATTTCAGATAGATATTAATCTATCCTCATCACAAATATATCAAAATATAGATCTCTTTGAATATACAAGCAAATTATCTTGAATTGAAAACAGTTTTTATTTTACCTGATAGCTTTACAGTTAACCAAAAAAAAGGTGCTGGATGGTTGCAGAGGTACACTGCTATCAGATTCAAAGTTCCTCTTTGATGAAAGCCATAAGCTAAAAAAAAACAGTCTAGGAATATTGGATGAGAAGATGCTGGATAGGGAATAAAATGTACAATCTTCTACCATACTGGTTTCATATTGTAAGGAGAAATTTGATGTAGTTTTATTAGTTTGTGTAAGATGGTCAAGAGAGGTTTTAAGAGTAATCACGAAGAATAGAAAAATTGAAGCATTTACAATGCAATTTGAGGGGAAGTGTAGACAGTAATATAAAAAAATATAAAACAAGTAAAAGACTTCAAAATAATAGCTGAAGATGGAAATATGCTCAAACTACTATTCTACTTCACTACTAAAAACAAAAGACAAATGATTTCTAAGAGATATTTCTTAATAAAATGTCCATCTATTTATACATTCTTATGTTTATTTATATAAATTTCAATGTTCAATTTGTAAATGCTACAGTTCTTATAAAAACTCACTAACCAATATTTACCAAGTTTTTTCATAAGTAAACTATGTGAATTCTACGTCAGCATTATAAGCTTGAGTAACAAATATATACTAGGTAGTACTATTTATTAAATCCATATTTAGTGCTATCTCAATGTTCCAATAGATGAAATAATGTAAGTTGAAATTATATATTTTTCTAGATTCTTAAATATTTTCCTCAGCTTGTTGAATTTCTGTCTTTAAAACCTTATAATGATTTTAATTCTCCACATTTCTTTTATAATTCTGCCAAGCAGAAAATTCTATAATTTTATAAATCAAGCCACTAATAATAAAACAAGGTCAAACAATCACAATATAAAAGATATTTGTTATTAACTGAAAGTTGATTTTTTATCCTTTCTGAATACTTAAAGAAATCAAGCAGAGAAAGTTTTTAAAGCCAACTTCCTTTATTTTCATTGTAGTTAATGTATTTAAATATGAATAAGCAAAACAATGAAACTTTGAAAAAAGAAGTTAAAAATCTTGATGATATAAATGAATTTGAATAGAAAGTTTTTATATTTTGGATCACTAGTAATCTAAAGTATCTAAAAATAATGTAACAAAAAGTTGTCAGGAAAGCAAATACTTGCCCAATATAGACACAGCTTGGGAAAACAAATATCAATTTATGAACTAAATTAGTGGTACTAAAAATAAATATATTTACTAATGTATTAAAACTTACTTAACAGAACAAACAAGTTTGAATATATTATTAAAACAATTTAAAAGCAAGATTACCAAAGATTCATTTAATAAACCTGGAAATACTATCCCTCTATTGCTATACCAATGCAAGGTCTATATTGTTCGATAAAAGATCTTTTTTTCTGACAAAACAAATTGGCATTGATGTAACAAAAGATGGACATTATTTACAAGTTAATTTTAATTATTCTTAGGGAACCAGTGATTGTAAATGGTCTTAATAATGTACTAGGGATTGTCTGTTCCCATAGATAGATTTATAATTTTAGCATTACATATTTAAAAACGTTATTAATAATATATTGTATGGATGTAAAATAAGAATAATTATGAAAGATTTGATAAAATTATCATTAAAAAGATGTTACATTTTTTGACAATTGATTAGATGTTAAAATAATTTCAATAAGGAAAACATATACTAAAGTCAATTGGAAAGAAATTTAATTAAAGATTGTAGTAAATATAAATTTATTGATTATGTAAGTAATATTTACCGAGGCTGTAACCTTGAGAATATGCATGTAAAATGCGATAGTAGGGACCTCTACAGGTGTTTAACCATAGCATAAGCTTGTGGTTAAACACCTGTAGAGGTCCCTACTATCGCATTTTACACGCATATTCTCAAGGTTATAGCCTTGGTAAAGATTGTAGTAAATTAAAATCTATACTTGTTAAGTATTTTTTTCTACATATTGTTGATGTGTAGAAAAGATAAATTTTGATATTTCTGAAACACTAATAAAAACTAAAGAGTGCTTAAAGTGTGAATGGGTAACATTGAATATGCCTTTGAAGGAAGTTTGCATCCACTCAGGTTTCTTTATAGAGATAGGCAAAATGAGATAGAAATGGGAAAAACCCTATTAGCTTAAGGTTTAGATGACATATTACCATTAGTAATATCTTTAACACACATAATTCAAAAGCACTGGTTCTGCTACAGATATAATAATTGGTAGCAGATTGAGTTTTTTAAAGTGATTTTGTGTTTTTGTTGAAAAATTTTAGACTAAAAGAAACAATTTACACAACTCATATCTATTTTCCAAAATGATATTTATATTGAAATACTAAATGAATTATTTTATACTCTTCATTTTTGGTAATGAGAACTAATCCTGAAATGTGTTTTTTTTTTGCTGCTTATCAACCAAAATGGCGATATTCCTTTTTCTGCAAGATTTCTAAAATTTGAGCTTATGTATCTGAGCACTTGTAGCATATATGTGTAGAGATGGTAATCTGGACCAACTGATGATTGCTGGTTTAGCATGAAATACGTATATTGGTGATTATTTATCTTTTCGACATATGTGTGTTCAGGTGTATCAGTGTTATGAGATAGTGTGGAGAGTGGTGGGTCAAGTGAAAGTCTGTGCTCATACCCAGTCTATTACATATATAGACACAGGTATATATAAGCCTGTGTATTTCAGCTATTAATATCTTTTTATAACTACTAAGTCATATTTAAAAAAATGCTGCATCATAAAGAATTCCTACAGCACAGATTGCCATACACTATTTGGCCCAGTTCGTAAAATATCTGACTTGGGGAGGATTGGGAAATCCCAGGATTGATACTGTATCTCACAGTTCTGACATTCAAACTTCTTATGAACTCTGGAACAACAAATCTATGTCTTTTTTACATCATGAGTTAATTTAGACAATTTAAACTCATGAATTTGAGCCAAGTATGAAATTTTCCAAGTGATATTATTATTTTTTTCCGTACAACTTTTTTATCCATATTAAAGCACATAATGAACTTATTCATGAATAGTTTAATGCACATTTGACATCTGGTTTTACTTCAAAATGTATCACTGAAAATCTTTTTTTGTTTCTAGTAAAAATTTCTTAATTATTAATATTATTATCAGAAATAACTTGAGCTGAGCCAAGCCATCTTTTTATAGTGGCTTGATTCAGCTCATGTTTGTTCAGAGTATTTCATTAGTATACGAAAAAGATTTCATGTTAAATAATTACATAATATTATTATCATTTTACAAATTTATTTATGCATTTGCACCAGAATCTTTTGTATGAAAACTTATTCTTCTCAAATTAAAAAAAACAACAAAATTCAGCTATAGAAAAAAATACTGACTCTGCAGTATTTTTATGTATGAAAATTAAGATGTTATTCTTTTTAATTAATACTTTTAATGTAAAAAATACTGCAGTCACATTATATTTATTTGATTTTTTTTAAAAGGTAAAAAATCTTTATTGTATCTAAGGTTTACATTTTTGGGTAATAATTAGGTGAAAGCTTTTTAACAAAGCAAAAGAGAAAACAAAGGAAAAGTTGCACACTTCCATTGTAGAATATTTTTGGTAATGTTCTAATGTAGGGCTAAGTTCTTCAAAATAATGTTTTTAATAGATATTTTTTATCATTTTAAGAAGGACAGTGGTGAGTGAAGCTCCACTTTAGGTTTCATGAACCTATTTGTGGATGTTATAGTCTTCAGGTCAAACTGACCATTGTTGATTTCTTTTGGTATTAGATCTTTACTAGACTGTGATATTGTCCTTTTCTGCATGATTAGTGGGGTCTGAGTTGTCTGATTCAGTTATATCTGGTGATACATTTTTAATGGTCTTGTCCCAATCTGAGAATGACCTCCTTTATGTTCTGACTTTAATTTCTTATGATTTTTGCATTTAATAGATTTATTGGGTTGTATTCCTTGTAGGGAAGGAAATTTGTCATCTTCAATGGTTCCTATATCAGTAGGGGTTATGTCTATGATGGTGGCTGAGAATGAGCTATCTTCACTATTAGCTCTGGGAATAAAATATCCATTGGGGCAATGGAGACTCTAGTAATCTCAGGTGAATTATCCATTGAGGGGATTGAAGCTTTAATAGCCCCTAATTGTATCCTGGGGGCTTCTGTAATTTCAATTGATATCAATCCCATTGTAGGTGAGTTATTATTATCTAATGGAACCAATACACAAACACCACAACTATGATATCTATTTTCTCTTCCTTGACAGATATTACATATTCTTGCTGGATAGTCACACACTAGATGGGTCCTGAGTATACAGAAGTAGCACAAGGGGGGGGACTCCTCTAAAGGCAACTATTATCTGGCCTAATAGGGTTCCAGGTCAATCTAAATCCACCCAACAGAGTATCTTATCCTTAAGCATTGTTATATGTTTTTTAAAGAATTCCTTTTGGAAGACTGAGTAAAATTCTAGAATAATGTATTTATTATTGGGGTGTGTGATCAGTTTAAAAATAGTTCTCCAAAGGTTTTCTGAATCAATTTCTTCATAGAAATCTTTCACTGGAAATCTATATAACTGACCTTGCTCATCAGTGATGGTTAATATCAGCGGTTTTTCATTATGGTAGTTTTTGAAACATTTGAGCAATTTTGGTGGGATTGTTGAATTAATGTTTTTAATTATCTGTTGAATATTTTATTTGTCTAATTGAGTGTTATTTTGCAAGATCATTGCTTTGTGAGTTCCCAGTTTTTCTTCATAGTCCTCATCTAAAAGATTAATAATGCCATTATAGTCCATTTGGGAGAGGCTGCTATAAACTGCAGGTTATTCTTCTCTTTTTACTGCCTTAGCATAACTTATTTTATCCAAGGATCCATTTTTTTGTATGTGTTTCTGTTAAAGAGTTCTCCTTTTTTGTAGTTTTGATATCCCCCTTCTCTGTTTTTCCTTTGGTTTTCAGTTTTGTAGGTATATTTTGTAGGTTTGAGATTATCATATGTCATCTGTTAAAAGCCTTTCTTAGGCATCTCTGTTATGTTTAGTGTTGTCTAGCATTTTGTTATCTTTATATGTATTTGTGTCTAAGTTATTATTGGTAATTGCATCAGCTTCTTTTCTTTGCTTCAAAATCTTTTTAAACTTAATTATAGATTCAAAATTCTCATAGGGCATATGGATTAATTGATGAGAGTCTTTCTTATGTGTACTGGAGCTGCCTTCCATATTATCAATAATTTTAATATTACTATATGGGTCTATGTCCAAATCATTATTAATTTACATATTCCATTTTCTCCTTAGTTTCAGTTCCTTTTCACATTGGTTTTTAGGTTTAGAATTATCTTCTGATGCATAGTTTAGCTGTTGGGTATCTTTTTTAGATGAATTAGAGTCATTTTTAATAATATTTAGTGTTTCAGTGTTGTTATTTAGTTATAGATTTAAATGACTATTTGTTGCTATAGGCCCCCTTCTTAATTTTTTGTGATCCTTTTAATTTCTATTTTTAGGTTTAAAGTTATCATTAGATATTTTAGTTAACTGTTGAGATTTTCCCTTAGATGTATTATATTCATTCTTAACATTATCTGAAATTTTAGTTTGATTTAACAAAAACTTTTTATCATAGCTTGATTTTTTTATGCATATTCTCACCTTCTCTTATCATTTCAACATTTATGAAGTGATCGGGGAAGCTTTGGGTGCTTTCTTGTATTTATTCTTTTATCCTAGACTTTGTACCATCTTGTTTTGAGATCTCTTTATGGGCTAATTCATCATTTTTTTCCTATTTCTTCATTCAGGGAACTATTTTGTTCATTAGTTTCTTGGCTTTCCCTTATTGGTTGATATACAAAGGCTGTTCTACTAGGTAGTTTGTTATTGATATCAGCAATTTGATTACAACTTTTCAAATATTGGGAAATTTTCCTTATTTTATAGGTCTTCCTAAAGGTAATTGGTTTACCTAAATGAATATTAAAAATAATTAATTTGATTATTACTGAAAAAAACTACTAAAATAGTGATCTAGTAATCAAGCATTGGCGACCTAGCAGTTAGCATAGCTGCCTTCCAAGCAGCTAGCCCGGGTTCACTTCCCTGTCAATGCTTTGAGATATAAAAAAATAATGGTGATGTGATGTACTGTAGCTTCTTCTTAAATGAAGTCAAGAATCTCTCAGCAATTATACCAAGAGAAACTTGTTAGCTACTTAATTTTACATTCCCCAGTCTAAGTTTTTCCATATTCTGCTCCATCCATTTCCATAACAAAATCTTTGTCAACTCTATAGCCTTTATATCTAAACCCCCTTATCTTTTTCCAAACCCAGCATAAAAAACCAGTAATCTACTTTCTGTATAATCACTTTTTTCATATTTATTTTTCCATAACTTCATTTATGTGCCCTTTCTGTTTTCAAGCATTTACATTCAATTAACAAATGCCTAATATTTTCTACTCCTTCCTTACATAATTTACAGACTAAATCAGTCGTATTTTTCTGGCAAGCGCCTTCTGATGGTTTATATTTTAAAGCTCATTTTCTTTCAACTTTCAAATGTTCTTCCAAAATATCATTAACAATTTCTTCATCTTTCTAAAAATTGGCTTATACGATTTTTAATTTACTAAGAAACATGTTTTAAAACGTATTTTTCAACTACAAAGCCCTAATTTCAAAGCCCCTATTTTTTTTCTAATCGTCTGCTTGCTCTAGAAACACTTAACAATTTCTTTTTTCAATTAACTTTAATGAATTAAGGAATTATTTTTTCTCATTTATTAATATATTTTTCTTTATTTTTTTTGCAACTTTTACCAATTTCTTTAAAGCTTAAAAGCATTAATAAGAATTATAATTTTCTTCTTAGTTCGTAGTTAGAAGCATTATTCATTCCATCTTTGTGTAATGGATTAGACTTAATTGTATTTTCTTTCTATCCTAAATTTCATACCAATTTTGCGATTTTACTAAATATTTTGTTAATCTTATTAACAGATTTGATGTATAAAAATTCTCCTATTAATTACTATTTTTTTTTTTTGCTTGTTTTATCAAAACGTCCACATCATCATTTCTTTCCAACCTTTTTTATATTGCCTTCTTACAGGAAATTACTTATTAAATCTTATATATAATCTTTGTTTATTTTTTTTCTTTAACAGTTTCGACATTTTCTCTTCAAAATATTAACTTCGTCTGTAAAAAGCAAATAAAACAAATACGAACGTTTTTTATTACTTCTTAACAATAGTTATTAAAATATAGACAAAACAATAGTCTTCGTCAATTCAATCACTTCTTTTGTTTTTAAATAGTTTCTTTAGATAAAAAACATGTTCACCGCTTAAATATATTTATTAAAGTTTCTAATTTATTATCAAAATTGCATGCGTGTGTGTTTTTGCAAGTTTACTTTTTTCACAACCTATTATATTCCTTTTATTATCTCCACTTATTACTTTTATTTTTAACAATATACATTTATTTAATCCAACACATTTTAAAATATGTCTGATCTTTCATCGCTTTTATTTTTTATTAAGTTGTTAATCTAAATGTGCACGGATTGTTAAAACATTTGAAGCTTATGTATATAAATCCAGATTATTTTAATAATAATTAGTAATCGAAATTAATAAATTCATTTATATACATATTTTTTCTTGTAATTAAAATATTCAATTTAAAATCAGTTTGGCAATAAAAATGTAATTTATTTTATAGCAATCCAATATTTTTTTCTTTTATTTTTACCGAATAAACTACCATTTTATTATTTATTAAAAATATATTATTTATATATAAAAGTTGCGAAATGCGATTGCAAGAATAAAATCGATATGTTAGGTTGCTACGGTATTGAACACAATATATTATTAACAATTGAAGAAATATTTCTGTTGATTAAAAACGCAATACTATTATAAATACTACTACTTCTTTTTTCTTTTTAAAAAAACCTATTTTTATATATATAGGTGTGTTTGTGTCTATGCATTTTTGATACAAAAATAGAAATAATGGTAATTAAATCAAAGAGACTTACCAAATAATAATCCGTATCTTATATAATTTATTTTAGCATTTCAATGTGATCAGTTAAACTTTAATCAATCTATTGAAGCATTGAAACAGCAATAAACACACACACACACACACATAAAATTTTTATGGCGCCATAGTTAATGCATATATTTATTACTAAAGTTTGAATCTTGATTGGATAAAACTTAGATATTTAGTCAGATTATAACATGTTCAAAATTTGTCTTTCGATTAGTCTCATCAATAACCATATCAGCTAACGATCTAATATTTTTCAGAGAAAAATATCTAATTAGACTTAGTTGAGTGGATAAAACCAAACATTAAAGATTTCTAAAATTGCCACTATGTGATATTTAAATTAATACACTATACAGGTTTAAACCTGCACATATATATGTAATGTATGCGGGATTCGAACACAGACTTTCACACGACCCTCAACTCTCCAAACCATCTTATATTGCTGACCCATCTGATCACACACATGCTGAAAAGATAAGTAATCACCAATATACGTATTTCATGCTAAACCAGCAATCATCAGTTGGTCCAGATTACTATGACCACACATATATACAATCAGTGCTTAATAGCCCATCTTCATACGTTAATGGACAGGCTTCAAACTACTCCAACTCACAACTCTTCAGCCTTCCATTTATTGAAAATCTGATAAGTTCGAATCCCCCTATCTGATATTTAATAAATATAATTAATAATATCTTCTGTATCAAACCAGTTGGAGAGAACTTTGTTTTAAAGTGGGCTTTTAAAATCTATTATCTATACGTATATGTAAAATGTCAATCACATTTCCAAACGCTATGTTTTTTCTACTAACAACTTGTGAATAAATATGAAGTCGGAATTTCAAACAGCATAATCAAAAGGTTTGTAAGTATGAATGACATTTTATATTTCAACAGCTAGCAATATGCACTGTCTATTTCATACATCACATGACTTATTTAGCTTGTATTTACAAATGCTATATAAAGAGCATGCTAAATAGCTCTAAACAAGATTATTTTATTTTTATTTATTTATTTTGTATCGATAAAAGCAGCAAAAGGACGCATTTAAACAATCTAGACTTACCCCCATCCCGATTTCCATTTAGTGGCTCTTGTCAAGGAGGAGCTAGGACATCCAGACACCAGACCACAAAATACAAACACAAGCCTAGCATTTATCTAATACTTAATCTGAAATGTTCAGACATCTCCATGTCTTCAAATCCAGTTCTCCAATTCAAATAGCCATATGGGACTGAACTAAATTCATATACATCATATATTAATAGCCTTAGAAATCTAATATAGCCAAAGCTTTAATAGCTAAACTATAATATTAATGAAATCAAGTCATACATCATATGACATATTTAGTTTGTATTTACAAATGTAATATTAAGAGCATGCTAATAAATAAGCTTATTTTATTTTTATTTTATTTTTTTTTTACTGATAAATGTAGCAAAAGAACACATTCAAAATCTTTATCTAGAATTATACTCATCTCCAAACTGGTTTTGAACTAATGGTTCTCATCAATTTGTGGGTGGGGATAAATTTAGATTTATGTTCTCTTGCTGCATTTATCTGTAAAAAATTAAAATAAAATAAGCTTGTTTAGAGCTATTAGCATGCTTTATATATATATGTGTATGTGTGTGTAATTTAGACGAAGCAAACTACCTTTCATGCAGGTGCTATGAATAATCAACATTCCTCAATCACTAAATATTTTAAAAATATTAGTGGCCATTCATATTTCAAGCTTATTTTTAAATAAATCAATATTCATTGACAATGCTGAAAATGGAGTGTGATTTTATATATATAAATTTTATTAAATTATAAATTGCAATAGCTAACTGGTTTCGAATGTAATTCACATGATATAACAAGTTTATTACCTATGCAATCTATATAGATAAAACAGACACCTATGTTTTATCTCTAGAGATTGTCTTAACAACAGATTGCAGATATTTTATTGATTTGTTAAACTTTAGATGTGATAATGTGAATTATATATATATCAAGGGTAATAATATATGTAGATATATTAAGTGTAATAATATCAAGGTTAAGTGGATTTGCAAGTAAGTCATTAAAAACTATCAACTATCCCAACAAACTGTTGTCAAGGTAACCTTTATTGTTAAAAGGAGGTTGCCTTGACAACAGTTTAAGATTGTTGATTGTTACTGATATTAAGATTGTCTGAGTGTTGACTGATTTTTAATGATATATATGTGTATGCGTAAATTTTAAATTATAATAATAGTAAATGACAACAATTATGTTGTAATTGTTATCAAATGAAATGACATAGACAAAAAAAAAGGAAAATAATTGTTTAAACCTATTCCCGAAAGAAGTTATATTTATTTCAAATCATATTTACCAATGATATATAAAATAGCTAGCTTTAAATCTTTTTTATATCTTAATGAAAAGTTATGTTATTATAATAAATGATAAATTTCAAAATATTGAATTATTTACTCAAGAAAATATAAATGTAAGATATGATAAAAACAAAACCTACATACATTAAATAAATTTAATAAAAAACCTTACAACATTAATATAAATAAAAATAAGAAAAAATGGATGTCTTTTCAATGTTTAAATAATATTCAAACCAAATTTATTGAATAAATATTTAGAGATAAATACAATGTTTCATTTTATTTTCCTCCAAATGTAATGATTGATTAATAATTCTAAAAATACTATTTTTAAAACACATACACATACACAAAAGACTATACATTAAATTATGAGTAGATGCAAAAAATATATATAGGTGAATCAGATATATTTTGGAATAAAACAAAAATACATCAATTATTATATAGTCATGTGAAAAATATTATAAGTAATCAAACTAATAAATACTGCATCAGTTATCTTTGACTATCAAAAATCTTGCAATTTTAAATTTATTTTTAACTCAGACCATAAGAATATTAAATGAAGAAAGACTTCATAAAAAAAGAGAGAACTTTAAGAAGCAATTTTTATAAACCAATTAAAAGATTGTGTAATAAATTATAATAAAGAAATAATCTGCTAATATTGATATACACAGTTTATGGGAAATCATGTGATCTGTGCTTTTTAATCATGTGACTTTATTTATCAGAACATTTCTGAAGATACTTCTGCTTAATTTGTATATTATTATTGTTGTCAATTACCATTATTATAATGTAAAATTTAAACATAGTATATTTTTAATGGGTAACTTGTTATTATATTCATATATAAATATATTAAAGGAGTTTACACCTAAACAATACCAATATTAATAGCAATCAATAATCTCAATCTGTTGTCAAGGCAACCACTTATTTATAATAAAAATAAATACCTACCTTTATTTATGGAGTAATATATATATATAGACAATAAAGATTGTTATTTTAAGAAAGAGAGTGACATTATTAATTCAAAAACCTTTAAATAAATCTCATTAAACAGGCAAATATAACATGTTCTAAAAGTAGTCGAACAAATAGTCAATTATAACTTTCACAGTGCATTGAAACTATGTATTGCTTAGATAATATTTTCATATTAAAAAATCACTGTCAGCTGTGAATAGACAGTCATCAATAAAAATAATAAATTGTAAATGCTTTTGGCATTCAAAAGGTTAGCACCATAATATACATTTATATTTTAAGGAACCTTTTATATATTCCTTATTTAAGCATCAAACATCACATGAACACTATCTCTATACTAGCACATAATTTGTTGTAAACAAAGGCAAAAAACTCCCCATACAGTAGTGCCACCCTGTGCCAAACAGAGTAATCAATGGATGCCAGAAGGCTTGTGCATAAAATCCCTATCTAGTGCCTACTCATCCAATATCCCCAGACTAAACTAGTGCCTACTCATCCAATATCCCCAAACTAAACTAGTCTGGGGATATTGGATGAGTAGGCACTAGATAAGGATTTTATGCACAAGCCTTCTGGCATCCATTGATTACTCTGTTTGGCACAGGGTGGCACTACTGTATGGGGAGTTTTGCCTTTTTTTATATTCCTTATTAATAATAGATTATTCCATCAATCAATTACATATTATAAATTAAATAATTATTAACAAATATAATTAAAATGTCTACTGTATTTTTATATTTGGAAAAATACCATTAGACATCAGTCAATAACATCTTTTAAAAATAATTGATTTATAAAATCTAGCTGATTGATAGAACAGACTGTTGTGAGCTTTGTTTTCTTAATTTATAAATTTATATTATGTTACTTTAGTCTCCCTCTATATAACACCAAAAGATTGTATTCAGAAAAGATAGCCTTTTAAATGCAAAAAGCATTTACAGTTTACTATTTTTATTGATTATTATCTATTAACATTTGATGGTGATTTTTCTAATATGAAAATATAACAGATATTTCCACAATATTAAAATATTTAAACAATTATGTCTGTTAAAAAATATTAATTTATAACATCTAACTGATTGGTGGAGCATTTTATTATTAACAAGCAATAGGTGAAAAATTGTGACCTTTTTTTATGAGAATGTAAATATATAATGTAGTGCTTTATTCTCTACATAAAACCATGACATTGTATTTAGAAGAGGTACCCTTTTGAATACAACAATTGTTTACAGTTTACTATTTGCATTGATTATGGTTTATTAATAGCTGATCATAATTTTCTAATATGAAAACATAACATATATTTCCACATATTAAAATATTTCAACAGAAAATCTGTTAAAAATTATTATTTCATAATATATTGAACCAGATCCCTCTGAACTTACTGTCATTACTTCATTATTTTGTAACTATTTTTCATTTCTTCATACTTAATATCTTTTAATATATCTTGACTTTAACTAAGTTTTTAACCTTTACTTTAATAAGCTTATTATCAAGCTCTTTACATATTTCTTCTTTATTATACTTCTTTTTCTGTTCGTAACATTTAATAGGTTTAACTATTTTTTAAAAAATAACATTTTGGAATACTTTTTGGTCAACTTTGACTGCACTTTGGCAGCACTTGTATTTACTTTAACAGGTTACTGTTTATGGACACAGACTGGCACTTCAAGCAAAGGGGAGAATACCATTGATAGCATAACCATCAACATTTCCCATGGCCAGATCAAACTATATGAAATGTAACATGACCATATTTTCTAAGCATGACCCACCTCAACTGCTGAAACAAAACCCTACCATCCAGGGCATCCTATTTGTTTTGATGATCCTATGTTATATAACTGGTGTGCTTGGATGACAGGCACACCAACCAGTGCTTAAAATATACCAACTATCTCCTACTCTTAATCAGAGGGTCAAGCACATTAACTTAACACATATAAGCATTTATCTTTTTAAATAAATGGTGATGCAGTAACAAGCAAGAGAGAGAATAGACCAAATAACAATTATTCAACAACATAACATTATGAAAATTTGCATAAAAATATAAATGATTAATCAGGCTAAATTTTATAATAGTCCTTTGTTAAAGTTTATTCCATTTAAAAATAAAGTGTTTATACACAATTATCATGGAAAATATATTTGACTACATTTTTCATGATATTAGATGACACAGTTCATTTGGTTTTCATTAGTGTTACTTCTCAACCAGTTGATTTTTTGATCTCCAATGATGATTTCAGGTCTTTTCTTTCATTTTTTGACTTGACAATGGAGAGAGAGAGTTTGCAGCAGCATCTATTTCAGCATTTTGGCATCAGTTTCCAGTAAAGGTTCAGGTAAGAACAGTTGATTTTGCAGAGGATTTTGGGACCTAAAGTCTAGTCGATCACTTGTAAGAGTCTAGCAATGCATATCGCTAGTTCTGCAGCTTCTGCAATGATATTGTCCACAGCAGTAATGATTGATTTTATACTGTACTTATTCTTTGAAAACACTGGAGCAATAAATAATGTAATGAATCAATAAGAGCATGAAGGAATAATTCAATCACAAAATGAAAACCAGAATGAATATAACAATAGATACATCAGACATTTATATCTACTCTCCATCGTTCTTTTCATTATCATAGCTTTAATTTTTAACATTCATTAAATCAATTTTTTAAATTAATTTAAAATTTTTCTTTAATCTAATTATTTTCTAGATTAATATACTATCTCATCACTTGTATACTGAAAATATAGTTTACATAGTTTTTACTTATTACAATTATTGGTTTCAATTTTATTATCAGTTAGAAATCTTATTGGCATTCCAAAAGATTACTTTCACTAATTAATTAATCTTTTTTATTTTACATTTTCCACTAAGATTTATTTTTAGACATTCATTTTTTGAACTTATTTTTTAGCATATAAAAAAAAACAATGAGCTTTTAAATCTCTTTTTTTCTAATTCTTTTACCCACCCACTTTTAATAAATAGTTTTATGCTATTTACTTACAAAATTGCATTTCTAAAATCTACCTAACTAATTGTTTTTTTAACTATTCTTTTCTTTTTTATAAATTTGATCATATATTTTTAAATTATGAAATATATAATGCAGATATATATAAGTTTTATAGTAATATATCTTGCTAGTATTATATCATTGTTTGAGAGGTATAATGCATCAGTTTGATACATTTTAGTTCTATCTTTTATTTTTTCTTCACTATTTGATTTTTTACCTTTTTATTTTATTTATTTATTTATTTATTTTTATCCAAAATATGTTTTGAATTGACTTTTTTTACCTGCAGGTCTGTCTGATTATTTTGAATTATTTGTTTTGACAGGTGGTTACTTTTTCCTTTTAATCATTTTTAGTGAACAAGCATTATAACTTTATTTTTCTTTCTGACTCTTAGCTATGACAAAAACTTTGCTTGTATTTGTGTATTATGACATAATAACTCTCATAAATCGGCTGGAACTTTTTATATACATGTTTTTGTGGGTGGTTCATAGGGTTAATTATTATCATAACACTATCATCTATCATAAAAGTCCCATTTACATGTTTTTGCTTCCTCTGTCTTACTCTTAACCCAACAAGATCATTTTCTACTGACTCACTTTCATCTATTTCCATTGAGGCAATACATATATTGTTACAACTTAAATGTTGTTGATCTGGTGACATTGAATAACAGCATAATGTATTTCCCACTATATTTAAATTTTTTGAGAAAAAAATTCCATTTTATCAAACTATGATTTAAAAATTGGAGGCCCTTGTGATTTTGATTACAATCCCCTTTGATCCTATTAGTAACTGACAAAATTTTTGGAATGCCCAAACAATTGCTAACACTTCCTTTGATATTACTGTGTAATTTAATTTAGGACCCTTCAAAAAGTGGCTTATAAAAAAAGACTCCACACCACCCTTCCTTCTTGATTTGTAAAAGAGCAGCACTCAATATGACCCCACTTCTGTCAGTCTGAACAAAAAATGGTTTTCAAAAATCAGGATTTGACAGCATCACTTCCTTTAAGAACATTGTTTTCAAGTTTTGGAAACTGCTATCATGCTGCACTATCCATACGCCAGGTCTTTTCTTTTTTAAACAATAGTAGTAGTGGCTCCATGTCATAAGAATTTTTTTATAATATCAGTTATAAAAACAATCTTATGTTTTTTTATTTCTAGGAACCAGGAACTCCTGGATTGTTTACATTTCATCAGAATATGGTTGGAACCCTTTCCCAATTATTATATGGCCTAAAATCTTCACCTCAGTTGCCATTAAATTGCCTTTTTAAAAATTTATTTTAATTCCCTTATGTTTACATTTTCACAATAGTTGTCTTAAATGAGTGAAGTGTTCTTCCACACTTGCTAATGCCAAAACTATGTCATTAACATACATCACTTACTAAATTTTTTATTTTATCCATGTGGTCTAAATACTGTTTAGTCCACCCCACTATTTTTAACCCCAATGGTATTCAGTTAAAGTTGAATGCATGCCCATTGTATCAAAATGCAGTATAATTTCGATTGTGGGGGGTGTAACTTGATCTGCCAATAACTAGCAGTTAAATCAAATGTTGAAAAAAACTTTTTGTTCTAAATTGTTACAAATAGTTTGGGTATAGTGAGAGCAGAATTAGTGTCAAGGATAGTTATTTTGTTCAATTGTCTCATGTCCAAGCATAGCTAGATGGACCCATCTTTTTTCTTTACTGTTACAATGGGATTATTAAATGGCAATGAGCATTTGAATATGATTTCCCATTCCAGCATTTTATCTATCTGCTCTTTGACCTTCCCTCTGTATTGGTGAAGAATAAAATATGCCCTGTCCTGTTATGGTTGATCTTCCATGAGTCTTATCCTATGCTTCATAGCTTTTAATTACGCCACAAATGTCCAAAAAAAACAAATTTTGATTTTTTTAATTTTTGTACATATTTCCAGTTTTGCCTCTCTATTTTGTATGCAACAAGTCATGGCAGATTTATATCTTTTGTCTAATGCAAATATCAATACTTTTCTGCTTAATCTTATCTGACTTAGCTTATAATCCAGCACACAATCAGTCCTACATATAATATCCAACCCAAGTATAATCTTATGAATTAATCCCTCTAAAATAAGCAAAAAAAGACTTTACTCTTTCTCCTCTATCCACATGTTTACCTAGACATGCTTTGACACTAATTTGTCCATTTTATTGTTTGCCATAGTTACAAACACAGTTTTTAATGGCAATGTTTTATATTAGGATTTATGCAGCTGATTTGTCTAAACATATCCTGTGACATTGCCAACCCTCGACTGCCTGAGTCCAACAGTGCCTTTATTATAACCCCCTCCAATACTACTTCTACTTTAGGGTGATGCTGAGGTGCTAATATTGACTTTCTTTTATTTCAGATGCACATTAAGTTTGCTACCTGTGAGTGGTTATCTTCTTTGTTATATTCAATACTATGTTTTGTTTTCTGCCCATAGCTCTTTAGGCTGTACAATTTTCTAGCGTTAGTTCTATTCCAGTCCCTTTTACAAATGTCATACTTCATACTATTTATATGTCTGCCTATTTCTAGGGGCTCAATCACCTTTCATTATTTTCATACTTTGGCCTTGTCCTGTCAAATGCACTTAGCAACTTGTTCCTCTGCTTTACTATTTTATGTTTATTTTCAATTAGCATTTGATCTACATTGTGTGGGAAATTATTATTTATATGATTTGGGGTTCTGACATAGGGTTATCCATTAGCAACCTTAACTTCACTATTTTCCAGTGGAAAAATAGAGTAAAAGGTTCACCATGCTGCCATTTATCCTGTGTGACATCTGGTGCTAAATATTTTCTTGGTATTCTTCAATCCAGTAACTTGTTATTAATGATTGCCTATATTCTCTAAATGTAGCTGATTTTGTAAACAGGGAATCCCACCAGAACTGAGGGACATCTTGAATATGATTTCACACAATAGTAAACATTGCCTCCTCATTCAGTTGGTTACATGTGAAGTAGCATTCTAGGCTGCCAAGGTATTCAATCGGACTGCCTCTACATGTCCAGAAAATATTTTTATTTTGAAAAATTGATTAACAGTGAGTTATTACTTATATATGCATCTGTATTTCCACTTTCCTGTTTATTTTCAATTTTCTCTAATCTATCATTAATTGTTCATACTTTCAATTATTTTTTTACTATCTTCTAGTCAAGTTAACATCATTTCCTGTATTAACCATCCTATTTGTTTATTGAATGATTTTGTGTATTTCCCTGTTACTTTTTTTCATTTTGAGCCTCCATTTTTGTTTTGACTCTAGTATACCTTAAATTTAGTTCTATAATTTTTCCTGACGCTCAACACAAATTTTATTTTACTTGGTTTATTTATTTTTAAATGTTGTTAACTTCAACAAAATGTTCAACTAACTACAAAAACAACCTCAGTTCTCTCTAATTCCCCCTGACTATAAACAACCCCAATAAAAATGTATTTATCTCTCTAATCATTTTTTCTTCTCTCACCTTTTTATTTACATTACATATCTTACTTTTTTATTTTATATTTTTAATATTATAATTTGTTTGCTTTGATCTATTTCTTTTCTCATATTGCTCACTGATTTCACTTTTATTACTATACAATTTAGCATTTATTTTCATTTTTAGTTACAGACTTTTTTTAAATTTTGACTTTAATTTTCCTGGGACATTTATGGCACTTTGGCACCCATGTTAGATGGCATTTCAATCATATCCCTCTGAACTTATTTTATTGTACATCATTATTATCTTAAATATCTTAACTTTATTTTTAATATGTTTTCTAATAACTAAGTTTTAACATTTACTTTTGTAAACCTTTTATTATCATGCTTAATACATAACCATCTTGGTAATTATTACTTTACATCTTTTTGCTTTGAAGAGCTTATTATCAAGCTCAATACATATTTCTTTTTTATTATACTTCTTTTTCTATTCATAACATTATTTAATAGGTTTAACTATTTTTTTAAAATAACTTTTTGCAATACATTTTGTTCAACTTTGATCCCACTTTAGCAGCACTTGTATTTACTTTAGCAAGCTACTGTTTATGGGAATAGACTGGCACTTTAAGCAGAGGGGTGAATACCATTGATAGCATAATTATCAACAATATCCATGGCCAGATTGGGCTATATGAAGCATAACATGACCACATTTCCTGACCATGGCCCACCTCAATTGATGGAACAAAAACCTGCCATCCAAAGCATTTTATTTGTTTTGAGGATCAAACTCTGGTGTCAGCTGACAATATATCATATAACTGGAATTTTTGGATAACAGGCACACCAACCAGTGCTTGAAATATCCCAAATAGTTTCTACTCTTAATCGGGGATCCAGCACATTAACTTAACACATATAAACATTTATTTTTTTAAATAAATGGTGATGCAGTGACAAGAGAGAGAGAATAAATCAAATAACAATTGCACAGACATCATTATTTATTTATGCACACATATTTAATATAACATAACAATATGAAGATTTAAAAAAAAATATAAATGATTAATCAGGCTAAATTTTATAATAGTCCTTTGTTAAAATTAATTTCATTTAAAAATAAAGTGCCTATAGAAGTTATTATGGAAAATATATTTACCTAGGTTTTCTGTTATATCAGATGGCACAGTTCATTTGGTTTTCTCATTAGTATTACTTTTCAACTGGCTGGCTTTTTGTTCTCCATCAATGGTTTCAGGGCTTGTATTCAGTTTGTGACAGTCTTGGCATCAGTTTTCAGCAAAGGTTCAGTCAGAGACAATTAATTTTGTGGAGAACATTGGGGCCTGAAGCTTAGTAAAACACTTCTATGGTGGTCTAACAATGCATGTTGCTAGTTTTTTGGCTTCTGCATTGATATTGTCTACAGCAATAATAACTGGTTCTATACTGTACTTAGATTTCTGAATCTCTGGAGCAATAAATAATGTAATGGATCAATAACAGCATGAAGACTATAATAATTTAATCACAAAATGAAGACTGAAATGAATATAACAAGACATATTACACTTTTATATCTACTTTCCCAGTGTTCTTTTCATTATCATAACTTTAATTTTTATCATACATTAAATCTATTTTTTTAATTAATTTTACATTTTCTTTAATCTAATTTATTTTTACATTTTTCTTTAATCTAATATTTTTTTAGATTAATCAACTATCTCATCACTTATATACTGAAGAGATAGTTTACATAGGTTTTAATTATTACAATTATTAGTTTCAATTTTATTACCAGTCAGAAATCTTAGTGACATTCCAAAAGTTTACTTTCACAAATTAATTAATCTTTTTTTTTTATTTTAGATTTTTCACTAAGATTTATTTTTAGATGTTCATTTGTTTAACTTATTTTTTTAGCTTATAAAAAGAAGAGTGAGTTTTTAAATATCTTTTTTTTTCTAATTGTTTTTCCTACCCATTTTTAATAAATAATTTTATTCCATTTTAAATGAACAATATAACACAATCTTTTATTTACAAAATTGCATTTTTAAAATCTACATAACTAATTATTTCTTTAACTATTCTTTTTTATTAAATTTGATCATATATTTTTAAATTATAAAATATATAACACAGATAAATCTAAGTTTTATAACATATCTTGCTAGAATTACAATATATAATATACACGTTATCAAGACTCATCCATTTTTATTCATAGTATTAACCTTATTGCATTTTAAGATGACAGGGAAATGTCTTTTGACCAATTCCCTTCCAGGATAAGTTTTTTGTAAGCATTATATGTTTAAATGCATGTAAAACAGTATACTTTATTATAATAAATTTTATTTCCAGAAAATTGAGTGAAAAAAGTGAGAAATTCAAAATTCCCACTCTTACAATAGACATAAACTTTGCCTTGACATGTTCAGCCATTGTGTGTTGCCATGGCTGTAAAACATTCAGTGTTTTATTACATTGAAGTTTCCAATGATGCAAAAACATGTTTATTTACAAATTTATTACAGTTTTAGATATTTTTAAAAATAATTTGCACTATATTTATTAGATATCAAGAAATAAAAATTATTAATAACTTATTTTGACTTGAAATACTTTATTTTCAAAAATATAATGTTATATTAGCAGCTAACACAAATATGGCCTGAAACAAATTAAAAAATTATAGTTCTGACATAAACAAGACATAAACAAGCTACTTTATTTACGAGTAAAGAAAATATCATAATTTTGCAATAAATAATCAAAAAATTTAAACTTTTAAAGCATAATTCATTAGATATAAGAGAAATAAATAAATATTCATTAAAGTTTTTAAAAATATTAAGAAATAAAGAAGATTTCATTGATTTTATAAACTGACAATAATCTTTCTAGAAATACTGACATATAACATCTTTGTTTTGATTACGGTCTAATTTTTTTAGTATTTACAGAAACAAAATGTGAACATTTAAAATTTAATTCAGTAGTAAGTAAAAATATCTATCAAATGAAGTCAAATTTATTATTTTCTAATATGTAATAATCATTTTATCATATATTTTATGTTGATGTGCGAGACAAAGAAAAATATCAGAAAAAGCAAAATGTAAAACATTTAACATTAAGTTTAGTATAGACAATATACATGTATTTAAATATTATATATATATATATGTATCATACACTTGTAGGTGTGTACAGATTAGATAATAAATGCAGGTTATTGATAAGATCGATAATTATTTCAAATAAGTAATCAAGAAATTTTACTAAGAGTATCTTCAATGTTCTTATAGGCTATGTAATATTAATAATACACATGAAATGTTTCTTCTATAAGCAATATTTTCTGCATTATACCTCATCTTTTTTTCTTTACTTTAACTTTATTCAGATAATCAAAAATATTTATGGATATTTGAAAATAGCTGATTGTTCATAGAAATATAACATATTTTTTAACTATATGGTTAATTGTGGTGCAAAAAGTTAGACCTATGTAAGTGGATGTTAAACAAAGGTCTGCATATGTTTCTTTTTTTAAAAATTGAGGTAATAATCTTTGGAATGAATTATTGATAGTTTCATTAAATAACATAATTCTATTGATCTGATTAATAGTAAAACAAATAATCATTTATTTGGCATCTAGATTTGCAGTATACTAATAATTATCCTATTTTTACTATTTGAAAGGTATTTACTTAATGTATTTAATACATTAAAGATCAGCCTTCTCAAGCTATTGTGCATGCACTTTTTATGAGTGTTAATAACAAATGAATACTTTCATTCCCAACACAAGATATAGTATTTATGAAAGAATAAAATGAATCCACTTATTCTTTCTAACCCAAATGCTTATATATGGGCAAATCTTAAGTACTGGAAATGAAAGCGTGAGGATAGACCACTCACAGATAGTCTACAAAGAATTTGGTTCAATAATTAATATTAATCAGATTCAGATAATTTATCAATCAATAGTAAAAAGAGATATATAGCAATTTTTGACTTGTATTGATTCCTCTTGAGACCATTGAGATATTTAAATATTATTGTTGCATTTTAATTTAAAAGGCTGACTTGTATCCTGTTGTTTAACAGACTATAATATTCCATTATTACATTTAACAAATTAAAAAAAAACAGTGTTTCATTATGATAACTATTTTAGCTAATTTAACTATAATTGTTTTCAACTTTTTGTATGAAAGTGATACATGGACAATAAGTGTCACCATAAAACATAAGCATAGGGGAAATGTTGGGGTATTGTCTCTAATATTCCAAAAATTAAAATGTCAATCTCCCAAGACTAATCAGTATAATGTTAGTTCTTTGGGCTTGATATTAGTAGAATTTCTATGGCTTTTGGAATGTGCGCATATAAAAGCTGAATATAAAAAGACTTTCTATAAATTAATTTATGATAAATTTAAACATGATTTTCTTGGATGAGGTATATGTATTTTTGTATTATAAAACGTTAAAGATAGCTAAAGAAGTACAATGTGGATTGGATTCATCAGGAGCATATGATTGACAATAAAATCTAAAAAAATAGCTGCAGTTAGAGAAAATGGTGAGTCTTTTAGAGAAAATAAAGCCTAAATAACACATAATGTTAAAAACAGATGAAAAAATGAGAAGTTGTGTATGTGAATATATATAAGATTTATAGCTGCAGAAAAGACTTTCCTATTAACTGGAAGTCTTAAAGGCATCAAACAGGAAAATACTAACATTCAGTCTATATATTTTTGTTGTTGCAATTCTTGTTTCTATGTAATTATTTATATAGTAAATTATCGTGGATGGTCTGCTCATTAGCAACCATCAGCCAGTGTAAAAAGATTATTAGTTTTTTTACTTCTGAGTTTAAGATCAAAAAGCATTGTAGTTTTTTGCTTGTCTTGATACATCTTATCTGAAATGACAGTTAAATTTTAAATAATTAATCTAAATAGATATAAATTTGGGAAATAAAAGTGGAGATTCATTATTAAAAATGATAACATATTATGGAGTTCGATGCTATATCAGACATAGTGGCAAGATGAGTTATTCAGCTTAATGGAAGATACCATATGCATATTATTCAGATTTATGTCAGAACAGTTTTTTATATTGGTAAAAAAAGTAAATTTTTATATAGAAAAAAATGCCTTTGATTACACCAAACATTTTAAAATATGAAATACTTTAATGCTAGAAGGTTAAAGCAGTTGAAAAATAGATTTGGAACAAAAATGAGAGAATAAACAGAGGAATGAAATTTTCAGAAGTTAGAAAAAAAGAGAAACGCAAATAAATATGGATGCAGCCAAATAAAAACACAGAAGGATTGAATTATGTTTTCACAAACAGAAAATATATATTTCCATATATAAAATTCTTAACAGACTTTACACAAGTATTGACAATCGTTTAGTCATATGATGATAATTGCTAATGCATAGCTACAAAAGCAATAACACTTGAAATTTCTGTTATCAGAAACACTCCAATGACTTTATGAAAACCGGCAAATCATTTTGTAACAGACATTGAAGACGGTCCAAAATTGAAAGAGATTAATAAAAAAGATAACTGATACTCTATTAAAAACAGCCAAGCAGATAGCTGACATAAAGACCCCCCCCCTCGCTAGCAAGAGTAAATTTCAATTAAGACAAGATGTACAATAAAATTACAAAATATTTAAGAATGTTCTTTTAAAAAGAATTAAGTATTTGGAATTCTAAAAAATGATACAAAAAAGTGTTAATGATATTAAAAATATAATGAAGTGACAAGGTAAGCTACAGAAAAGAATAAAAGTATTAAAAATATAAAACAGCAACTTGCAATTGGAAGTAAAGTTGTTTCGGCAAAAGGAAGTTGCGTTAGTTCTAGAGAAAAGAAATATCATGAACTGCATAAAAGCATTCTGCTAAGAATTATATAATATTCAAAAATAAAAAAAAAAGTAAACCTTCAATTACAATATTTTATAAAGCAAAAACAAATGAGACATTCACTTAAATTTATGAAATAATTAAATATTTACTTCATTAGCACGTAATCAATAACATATATATGTGCTTTGCACACAGATAATGAAGTTTGTAAAAGCAAATTTTACACTGCAATTTAATGAGCTGAGCACTTTAGAAAGGCTTTAAGATTCCATAATAGTCTTCAATTTAATGAGCTGAGCACTTTCAGAAGGCTTTATGCTTCCATAATCATAGCTGATTATGGAAACATAAAGTCTTTTTAAAGTGCTCAGCTCATTGAATTGCAGAGTATTATTTGCTTTTACAAACTTCATTATCTGCGTGTAGAAACATATATATGTTATTGTTAAATTTATGATGAATGGAAAAGCTCTAAGAAATATTGAAATTATTATTCATATCTTAAAATAATCAAGTAAAGAAATAAAGTGGTTGTTGGAAAAACTATACAAAATGTCTAAATGATTTAGCTATACCACCCTATTGAAGGAATGTAATAATAGACATTTAAGTAAGGTGAAAAAAAGGTATATTAAAAATAACAAACCTATTAATCATTTATTACTTCTATATAAAATCTTTCTTCGCTTCAATGAACATTGGACTTAAATCAATTAGAAAAACAAGATTGATTTGAAAGTAATTTTAGCACAGTAGATTACATTCAAGTTTTAAGAGAAGTTACAAAAAAGTTCAGTTGAGATTAATGAGTATGAGTTATTATTGTGTTATTTTTTGACTATGGAAAAGACATTTGTTTCTATAAATACTTTCACTGTAATTAAAATTTTAGTTCATTAAGATCCAAATGTTAATAATGTCACTTTCTAAATATTTTTTATCAAGATGAGATTGATTAGATTATATGTTGATACAAACAATAAATAACTGAATGACTCTATTTTTCCAGAGTTTATCAGGGATGATTAGTACCACTTAACCCCTGTGTCTTCTATTTTCCACAGCATTAAAATTCTCAGAGTGAAACTAAAAAGATTAACATTGATATATTAATCTTTAACTGAGGTTTAATATTTATATCTAGGATAGAGACAGTCTTTAATAGAATAAGTCTTTAGTGATAATCATTACTGCATTTCTCCAGAGTGGATGGAGTCAAAAATGTGGTTGGACTAAGTTTGACACCTGTAATTCAAAATATAACAATTGATAAAAGCATACATAAAGTGATTTTATATCTCTAAAACTTTTTCCGATAGTTTTAAATAAACATCTTGATAATTAGAATGACAATTTAGAAAAAAATATGAAAATGATGGAGATTATTTAAGTCATTTATATTTTGGCCATAATGTGATTGTTTTTTAAAATAATGCTTCACAGTTTCATAAAAGAAAAAAAAATAGTACACAAGATAAATACTAAAATGACTAAAGTAATGTTCAATGATATCTTACATTGAATCAGAAGAAATTAACAAATACAAATGTCATGACCCCCATTATTAATACAAATGAAAGTATAAGGGATGAGATTAATCATAAAATTAATCTTGGACAGAGTGTCTTTAAATAAAATATTTTTATTTTTTAAAAAAGACTATGTTTTTAAAAAGAAAGTTTTTAATAGATGTGTTTTGTCATTTTTTACATATGGATGTTAGATATGGACATTTAACAAAAAAACCTACACAGATTTTAGATCTTATTAGAAAATATGAACAGAAATATTTTGAAGTATCAAGCTAAAATTAAATACAAAATAAGTAGATAAGAGAACAAACAGATATAATTGACATCAATGAAAGAATTAAAAAGTTGAAATAAATGTGAAATGAGTATATCGCTAAAAAAGAGGTATATAGTAGAAGCCTTTAAGTGGATTTTAAAAATCTGCAAACGATTTAGAAAAAGATCACACGAGAAATTAATGAATGGACAAGGTAAAGATGTTTGTTATGATGTGGAAGGGGAAAGGCATAGTCGGAAAAACTGGATTAAATTTGGTGTGATATTTACATTGCGATAATGGTTGGAAATGATAAGGTTGTGAGATTATAATTTATGGACTCTTGATTATCAAAAACTTACTTTGAACTTTTTTTTGTTTTTATTTTTATTTTTCTACACATACAACTACATATATGTCATTACAAGTAATGATGATAAAATATATATTTTATTCTCATGTAAGACGAACAAGTATGATATAATTACAAAAAAGTAGAGACTTTATAATTAATGTAAAAACTCGTGCAAGTACAAGTTTTGAACGTACACGCAATTATACTTTTCTATATTATATAGAAATAGTACAATTTTAAATTAAAAATAGGTCAACATGTTAAAATATCAAGATATTGCAGTATTTCAGTATTGTGGGTGAAAGTTTTTCACTTATTTAGTATTCATTTAACAAAACTATTTATAAGCTCCCTTCAACTATCTATTCCATCTTATGTAACGGATATACATGACCAAATACATGAGAAAAATATAAATGCTATGACACTTAAAAAAAAGATAAATGTTGGAGTTCATTTATCTTTTTTACATCTATACGGTCATGTGTGTCGATTATATGATAGATTGGATAATTGAAAAGTGCTTGAAAGTGGGTGTTCAAATCCTTTCTAATAACATCTAACGTTCAGTGTATACATTATACTTCTATTCAAATATTAAAACTTATTTTAGTATCTTATATTGGCAATTAATAGGCTTTAAAACTATACGTGGAATAATAAAGCCAATTAATTTTTTTTTTTTTTTAAATTTTTTTTTATATGTATGCTAATTACTATCAAATATTATTATTTGCACGCAACTCATTTCTTATGTATACATAAATGATATACTTTGCGAATTCATCCGTATATGATTTTGATTACAAATATAAACAGCTTCGGTTGGATAACACAAGTCATCAAAGTATATTTTTTATTCTGTAGCCCATGAATATGTACTTGGTTTTCTTTAAATGTTTCTGTTTATAATCTTTTAAAAAGTATGATAATATACATATAAAAAGAAGATGGTGGTTTGTGTTACAGTCTGGATAAATATATGCTAAATTGAAACTCATATCACAATTTTTATTTTTTATAAGCAGACATCAATTTTATTAAATTAGAAAAAATAAAAAATAAAAAGATTTGTTTAAGTTGTTCAGGTATCAATATTATTTAAGACTTGTAACTTGAGAAATTCATTGTTCTCCAGTAACAAAATAATTATATATATATAGTAATGTGATATAAGGAAATACAGGGTCGTACTTGGGGTAATGGTCACCAGTATGTGAACATCAACTGCTCTGAATTGCTTAGGCATTGATAACTCTCCAGAAAAATGGGGTTTAAACCATGAGGAATCTGAAGAATTGTATTTTTATCTTCAAGTAAAAAAAATAAAATTTATAAAGACCAAACTAAATAAAAGTAGTGCATGGACTTTGAAGAATTTCCTCTTCATGTCAGCACAGGAATCACCATCATCAAAATCATCATCTAGATTCCCATACACTAAATATAACACCCTATCCCATATAGCTGTTATGCACAAATCTAGCTCAGGAAGCAAAAACTCTATAATTTATTACTGTGAGCAACAGGGAAATAAATAAATAAATTAGTTATTATAAATAATCTTAATCAATTCATGGACTTTCCCTACTTATAAATAAATAGTTTTATTGGGATCATCAAGAAAAAAAACTAAATCTTAGAATATAAGCTGTCATAATATAAAGTCACACACTCACTGCACTTCATGAACAGAAATTGGATAGAATAAAGCAATTAAGACTAGAAAGAATATTTTTTTGAAAACAATTATTTAATATCTAATTAACAAAAAAATGACATAATAGATAATTTTAAACATCCATTTCATTATAAAAAATACATTTTTACAAAATTACATTAACCAACTATTTAATTTTTATTCATAGATTAACATTAAATCCATTAGGTTCTTTCTTTAAATTTTTTAAAAGTTTGTTATTACTTATTACATTTATAAAACAAAAAAAAAATTGATTAATAAAAAAAATAGTGTGCACACATAATAAAAAAATAATACATATAGCCATGGCTTTAGTGATGGATTTTTTTTTCAGTTGCTATTTCCAGTTTTCTATCCAATTGAGCTTTTCCTTGAAGGCTTCTTAGACATGGTGTGGTTAAGGTGTTCATTTCCTGGTCTGTATCAATTCCAGGTACTTGAAAAATAGCATTTGTCCATTTGGTTTTTCTCTTGAATTTCCAGGTGAGACAGATGCAGACAGAGACTCATTGCTCTTGGTTGAAGGCAATGCTGCAGACTGCTTAAAGGAGATTTTACTTTCCCTACATTTTCTTCCAGTGAAGGTAGGTTACATGGAGTAAAGTGATGCCTAGCTTTTAGCTGAACTTAGCACCTGATTTTTATTGTACAAACAATATTTAGTGCTAAACTCATAGTATGCTAAAAGGTTGATACAAAAAAAACTTTTATTCAATACCTTGGTATCAGCTGGATTAAACTTGGGGTGCTCTATTCAACAATTAAGTTAAAAATACTTTCTTCTACTATGTTTTAGTGGCAAAATTAAGATTTGATTGCTCTCTTCAATAGCTAAGTTAGCAATAATTTCTTCTACCATCTTTTTCAGCAGCAGAATTAAGATTTGACTAATTAAGTTAAAAATACTTTCTTCTACTATGTTTTAGCAGCAAAATTAAGATTTGATTGCTCTCTTCAATAGCTAAGTTAGCAATAATTTCTTCTACCATCTTTTTCAGCAGCAGAATTAAGATTTGACTGATTTCTTCAACAGTTAAATTAGCAATAGCCTCTCTTCAGAAACTTTGGTATAGTTACTAATTCACATCCCCACATATATTTTTTTAGAACAATCTTGCCCACAAGCCAATTATAATCTCTCTTACATTATTATTTTCATGACAACCAATTAAATAAAATTTCATAACTGCAATTATTCAGCTAATTATCTTCTTAATCATAGATTAAAAACAAGACAAGAACAAGAATTTAACAATATAAAATTCTTGACATTCCCTTATAATTAAAAATCAAATCATGCAAAAAAAAAAAACAGCAACAACAAGATAATTGTTAATTGTATTTATTTGATTTTTTTCATTTCATTAAATAGAGATAAAGAAAGGAAAACAACATAAAATTTACAAATTATTAAAATCTTATTTTTTTCTGTTACCTTTCTTTTATTTTCTATTTTCTTTAAAAAATACACTTAAATATATTTAATGTTGAGAATTTTTATTTTATCATATGGGGATTTCACAATTATTAAGTTAAATAATTACTCTTTAATAAAAATAGGTCTAAGAAAATTTAAATATTATTTTTCCCAATTAATAAAATATTTTTTTTAAATTCTCAAACCTAAGGAATATGCTGCCAATTATGTAATTATTTATTTATTTATTTTCTTGTGCAGCTATGTAATCAATTGTTTGCAATATAGTTTTTAGGCTGAACCGTGGGTTATTTTCCATTACATACCAATATTTTGATGGACTAGCATCTGCCATTATCAAGGTTAATTGTTTTGTTTCAAAAATTTTTGAAAGAAAAAATTAACCTTGATAATGGCAGCTAGTCTGTCGAAATATCGGTATGTGATAGAAAATAATCCACGTTTTAGCCTCAAAACTATTAATTTATCTATATCATACTACTGTAAAAACATTAAATATTATATGTATATGATGATGATAAAGTTGTCTGCTAAAAAGGATTTGTTAACAAGTTTTTGCAATATGAGAATAGAAAAGATGTGTTTTAGGCTCTACTGTATATAAAGTTCAACAATATTTAAAAGATTATCCATATGTTCCTGCAGTTGAGGAGTCACTATCCTATTTATAATTTAGTGATAGTTGTATAAGATTAAAACAATTTTTTTTTTGAATCATGAAATAGAAAGAAGGCAGTGGGGAGTACTCTTTTTTTGTTTAATAAAAGACTTAAGTTTTTATCATAGACTATCATTTATGGATTAATTCTATAGTGGTTTAGTACAGTGGCAAAGTGTCAAACTTTGAATGTAATAAGATTCTCAGATCCATTCCAATTATAATAATTCCGCCAGTCGATCTTCTAATGATCTCCTGAGTAATAAAACCATTTGATTATTTTAACTTTACAAAAAGTTGTGAATGCAGATTGCTATAAACTTTATTATTAATAATTAAATTTAAAATGATTTGTGGTCAAATATTAGCGCTGTTAGTTAATAATAATGAAATAAATTTAATAAACCAAACTATTAACGCTTAAAATGCATGACTCGTCTAAAAATGAGAAGATTTGACGTCACTCTAAATCGGCTACTTTTTATCGCACGTATACATATTATATGTCATTCGAAAGAAAATCAAAAGTTCTGTAAGATGGTGCCCTCTTCAGAGTTATTTTACAAGTAAAAAATCAATAAAAATGACCATATATGTCAAACAAAACCAAAGCACCGCCTCCTCACCAACTTTTCTTGAATCTTATTGGCTGTCCCACTTCTGTCAGAAAGGGAAATGGCTGCCAAAAAGTAAAAAGTTACGTTCGTTTTGATTTTTATTACGAAAATGATAAACGAATGTTTACAACATTTTAAACAATATTTGAATTGAATTACAAATTATTATTGATAAAATAATACTAAAAATCAAATTATTTTAGAAAAATAGTTAAGATATTACCAAGAATTATTTATTTATTGCTACATATTGATCGTAACGTTAAAGTGAAAAAAAAAGATTGCGTCAGCAATCTTTCTTTTTTGGTTGGTTGAATAGCGGTTACTTTTATTTCACCGCAATTGAATATTTTTTAAATTATAAATCAAATTTTATTTTTGAAAAGACTTTCGTTTGCTTTCGTAATCTGAAAATTCAGTAATATACTTTTTACAAACGAAACTAACATATTTATATTATTAAAAGTGATCTATTTTAACAATAGATTTTGTTAAAGTTGTAAGTTGGCCAATTACAAGTTTTGATTTTTAACTCATTCGGCCAATTAAATAATAATCGTTGAAAGGGTTAATGGAGTGTTAAAATTTGGTAATATTCTAAAAGTTTGAAATGAACTATTACTTGTTATAAATGATTGTACATTTGGCCCACCATTCTTTGAATATACGAAGAATCTAAGAGATGAATTATTATTATTATTATTATTATTATTATTATTTCTTTTAAACAATAACAACTTAGTTTTATTTTATTCATTAAAATCGATAATAAAAAAACAAAAACCAATTTTAAATGAATAGACAAACTTTTAATATTCAATTTTCTGGATCCTGCTTTTAAATACTAATAAAAATTTAAAATAATATATTCTAATTCAGGGGGGGGGGGAATTTTTGTGTTCATAAGATCTACTTTTTATTTTTTAAATGTTTTGCGATCGATTTGTTGCCATAGGTTTGGTCTAAGTGGAGAGAAGTGTGAAATACATACTATTTTTATATATCTACCTAGTAAAAAATAACAATTATGAGTGGTTAGCACAGCAGCCTTACAAGTAGTTGTCCTGGGTTCGCTTCCCGGCCGATGCTTTGGCACATGAGAAAAAAAATAACAATTATTTAATGGGCCAAAAATGTGTAATTATTAACAATATTTATTAATTCAAATTAGCTACATTAAATCAAGATTAAAAATATTATTTTCAATAATGATACGGCTTTAGAGGATTTTACCTATCTAAAATTGAAAAAAAAAATAGAACAAAAACAAAAATAACAAAAAAACTTGAAAACATGACAGCTCTTCCCAGATTAGCCTGCGATCGACCAAAAATGGCTTTGAGATCGACTGGTGGATCGCGATCGACTTGTTGGACACCCCTGTAATCAAATCCATTCTATACAAAGATCGTTTTTTTTTTTTAATTACTTTATGACATCGATTGTTTTTATATGTGTTGAGTACTTTTAGATATATGGTAAACTAATGCAAATATGTTAACTGGTGAGTTATAGGGGTATCAATATACATATTAATAGCAATACTAAAGGTATTTGAAATAAATGAGAGTAAACAATGCGGATTTACATTTAATATCCTTAATTGCCATCTAGCCTAAAATAAAAACAACTGATCACATAATATATATATATGTATATGCCGAGATATAGGTATCAATCAAATTTATCAGGATAATGTCTATAAACACATTTTTATATAAATAGATTTATGCAATATATTTCATTTTTAAGGAGTGAATATATTATTATACGATTATACTTTCTTATTGAATGTTAAAATTTAGCATGTAATAATAATAAACAGCCGCTCTTATATAAGTATAGGCATTTCAATTACCAAAAAAAAGAAAGAAAGAAAGAAAGAAAAAAAGAAAGAAAGAAAGAAAGAAAAAAAGAAAGAAAAAAAGGAAGGACAGACAAAGAGTTAATAAAAAATAGAAACGAATTTTGCAATGACAATGCAAACGAATCTGTGAAATACAAATAAGACAACATATATAACAGGCTGGCCTATTTTTCTGTTTACCCAATGTTTTACGATAACGTTTTAAAATTTCTTCAGCAGAAAACTTTCTGAAATACTTCAACACCATATCTATATTATTGCTTTCCAATATATCTAGTCTCTGACCTATCTTCCTAATGGAAACAATTCATTTAAATTATGCAAAATGTTTTAACAGCTTACTTGCCAATAATAAAAAGTAGTTATATGCATAATATTTAAATAATAATCTCAGATTTAACAATATCAAAAATTAATCTAATAATAATTTATCAGCAGTTTCTATTATAAATTAAGTCCTTCAATGTCTCTTGATAACAATGATGTGGTGTCAAACAATAGGTTAGCTCCAATGAATAAACAATGGCCAACATATATTCTTTACTTTTGATTATGAGATTTATTAAAATTATTTCAAATGTATTATATGTAATTAATATAATTATTGATAAATAAAATCATTATTGATGAATGATTGGATATTCTGTAATTGTGCAATAGTAATCAAACAAACTATATAGATATTTTACTGACTAAGAGAACAAGAATGATCAGAAATTCTTTTAAAATGGAACAATGATAGATCATTTTTTTGTAAAATAATTAATAAATTCTTAGTTATAGTCGTTCCCAATAAAATCATATCACTTGCAAGAATAATAATCGAAATAAATATACGCTAAAAACTTATTCCACTTCTTTAATAATAATAATAAAAAGATATTTGATATAAGTTAATGATAAAAGTTCATGTGAAAAATATAACAAAATAAATTATTATTCTGACTCTTCTTGTCTAGGTTCGATTCCTATGCTAGTACTATCACTGGTCAGGCCAGTAATGCATTAAGAAGAGGGGAGAATAACACCAGGTGCGTGTACTAACTTGTGTGCTATTTCTAATAGTTGAATGTATCTGGAATATTTAAATAAAGTTAATTTTTTCTAAAGACATTCAATGCTCATATTAGGTGATGGAAATAGTCTAACATATATATATACAATTACATCCTAAATTTACAATTATATGTAATAAGTTCTTCATTAATGTGTTTTCAAAATTTACTTCCCAAATTAACTATATTTTAGTAATATATAGGGGTTTGAACTCAAACTTTCACATGACCCTCAATCATCTATGCTATCTCATACCACTAATACACTTGATAGCACACATGTTAAAAAGATAAATAATCACCAATATATTAATTTTGTACTAAACCAGCACTCATCATTTGGTCCAGATTATCATCTCAGCTTATATTAAGATAGCCAATCTTCATACTTTAATGGACAAAATTCAAACCACTCCACCCCACAACTCTTCAGCCATCCATCTCATTGAAAATCTGATAATGGAACACTCTTGTTTTGACATTCCACTTCTTTAGAATGTCTTTAATTTAACCTTTATAATGTATAAGAGGTTTACTTCTCTCATGAAATGCATGCTCGAATTCACCATAAAAATCTCTTTTAGTAAATCTTAATATTGCTCATTCATTTTACGTGTTCAATCCAACAAGGCAACGATTTTGCAATAATGGAAGGTATAGTATCAGATATAGCATTTGAATAACATATTGATTGATTTTGTAATTTTGCATGCTAGGAGTAACAAGAAGAGATTAAAATGCAATATATGGAGGAGAGGACAACAGGTCTTAATGATTTCATTAAAAAAATTAAAAGATTGAAGTGGAGTTGGGCTGGACATATTGCTAGAAGAGATGATAATAGATGGACAATTATAATCCTAAACTAGATTCCAAAAGATTGTAAAAGACCCAGAAAGAAACCACATGTGAGATGGGTGGATGAGATAAGAAAATGTGCAGGGGTGATGTGGAGAAAAGAAGCTAAAGATTGTAGAAGGTGAATTGAACTTGGAGAGACCTTCATCCTGCAGTGGATTGATAATAGTTGATGATGACTAATCATTCCTAAATCAATCTTTTCAAACACTTTTATATTGCACTGATGGAGTGTTTAAACTCACTTCCATACCTTAAATTAGGTAAAATAACATCTTTGTATTCAACTATCTTAGTTTTGATATTTATTTCCTGTCGTTAAATAATCTATAGTTTAACTTATTAAAGACAGGAGCAGAATTATGGAGTCTGTACTGTGCCTAGCCATCTAAATCCACTTTTATACTTATAAAATTACCAAGATATTTAAACTCGTTTACATTCTCAAGGTAATAACCATTCAAGCTAAAAGTTGTAGAGAATTTTTCTTCCTGTCACTAGGGCTCACGTTTTTGGAACATGCATTCAAAACATTAAGTACATTTTATAGATTGTCTTTCGAAAAACAACATAATCATCAGCATATTGTAATCCAGAATTTTTCTTTTTAACTTTGAATCAATTCAAGTTAAAAATTACATCATCAAACTTGTAATGTATCTTTATCCCTGTGTCATTAAGCCAACTATAAACAAATTCAAAGACCAGTGTCACAAAAATTGAAAGTAATGTTGGAACAAGTACACATCATTGTTTAACACAAGTTTTATCTTCAAAAGCCTCAGATTTTCTATTTGTAGTAATAGTAATAACACTTCTCATTCTATCGAGCAAAAGCTGTATAATACAATAAATTCTGGTGTACCGGTAATTAATTTCAAACAAAACCATAGACCTGGTATTAGCTAAATCAAATGACTTGACCAAATCTGTTCTCGTTATTTTTATTATTGCAGTTTCCTGGCAACAAAAACACATTTATAGATTTTTTTGATTCTCTAAAACTATATTGGATCTTTGGCACATATTACTGGAAGCAACCTATTTAACAAAAATTTTGAAGGTATCTTTGCTTAATGGATAATAATGATATTCCATAGTAATTACCAAAATCTTGTCTATTCCTTTTGTTATTAAAATTTGGAACAATAAAAGCATCCTTAAGATCAGGTGGTACAAGTTAATGGATCTATGTACTGCCAAAAAATTCCAATACTTTTGAAGCTAATATTACCATACTTTAACAACTTCCTTAGGTATTCCACCAGGAGTTGCAACATTTTCATTTTTAAGATTACATGGATGTAATAATGAATACGGATTATGCAAGGTAAATGTATATGTAAGCAATGTTTTCATGGTCAATCTATTTAATAAAAAATAAAACAAAAATAAAAATGAAATAATAGTATCTTACATTTCTCAAGTGAGTAAAATAGTAATAATGTGATTGTTGCAGAGATAATAATTGTATCACGTGATTGCTGAGAAGTTTGATTTAAATTTTGCAATGTGTTTTCAATTTGTATAAAGAAACTCTTACAACCGATGGCAGTTTTATTGTCTCCTTACATTTGTTAATGCAATTTGATCTTTTTAAAACTTCCATAACCATCTTAAATATTCTTTGACGATGATTATTATATATGAATATGTTTCTAGTATTTGAGAAATCTATGCATGCCCCATGGATAAAATATGGAAAGAAAATGCTGAGGATATTAAGAGTTTTTGCGAGTATTTACTACTTGGAAAGTCTATTTTAAATATACTATCACAACTAGAAATAATCATCTTAGTACCTTAAAACTGTAATCGCCTTAGTCCAGCAATATTTGTTATTTGATATATTCTGTTTTAAATAAAAGTATATTTTATATGCCTGAAATCTAGATGTAATACAGGGAAATTGAACACAGACTTTCAAGTTCCCTTTGACCATCCAAACTATCTCATACAACCAATACATGTGACCACTTGAGATAGAGTGGATGGCCAAAGGCAACTTGAATGACTGTGTTCAAATTCCTATATTGCATTCTGTTTTATATGTAATGTTTTGTAAACTTTTATAATCCCTTGAGATCTAGTTTACAAATTCAATTGTCTCTGTTTTCACATTAGTTATTATTATATTGAGCCCAACTTCATTTCAATCTCAATTCTTTCAATGTGACCAATGATACATGTTTATTTTTTAACTCCTGTATTTAGCTTTTGACTTTTTCTTGTTAATCCCAACTTATGCCTCTTCATATTTTATTGTCGTCTAATATCTCTACAATATTCTATTACAAGGGCTTCGAACGTTCCACCAATCAGATTTTCAATGAAATGGAAAGCTGAAGAATTGTGAGTTGGAATAGGTTGAAGCCTGTCCATTAAAGTATGAAGATTGGCTATCTTAATATAAAGCTGAGAACTGATTATATATATGTGTGAGGATAGTAATCTAGACCAACTAATGATTTGCTGGTTTAGCATGAAATATGTATATTGGTGATTATTTATCTTTTCAACATGTGTGTGATCAGGTGGGTCAGCAATATGTGTGATCAGGTGGGTCAGCAATATGAGATGGCACTGAGAGTAGTGGGTCGCGTGAAAGTCTGAGTTCGAATCCCACATATATTACATATATAAATGCAGGTTTAAACCTGTACAATGTATTAATTGTTTAAATGTAAAACTATAAGCCAAAATGATAAACAGATTTATGAAAATATTTTCTTTCAAGTATATAACCATATTTCATTATTGTAAGAAGATTTGTGCTGATAACATTTTAAGTATAGTTATATGGTAAAATAAAAATACACACAGAAAAAGTCAGTTTTTTTTTTTTTAAATAATTTTTAGTTTTATTATTGCCTAGCATGATTTCAATATATTTTTTACTATATCATATTCATGGCATATAGTGGTGTAATTAAATGATTCTTTATATCAATGTTTAATTAACTGTTACTGTATTCAATTTTAATTTAAAATTTAAATTTGAATATTTAGATAGCGCATTTTTTTTTAAATGGGTACACTTGTTTCTTTTTTGTTAATAGAAACACGGTCATCAGCTATTGCAGTAATAAAGCTAAACGTTATTAAAGAACTGCTTTTTCTGTGTGTATTTTCATTTTATCAGATATTACGTTGGCTCAGAAAAGAAAAAAAATTAGTAACAATTGAATATAATTATATGTTAGAATATTTACTTCATCTAATTTTCAAGGGCTTTGAACATTCCATCATCAGATTTTCAAGGAAATGGAAGGCTGAAGAGTTGTGAGTTGGAATAGTTTGAAGCCTGTCCATTCAAAGTATGAAGATTGGCTATCTTAATATAAAGCTGAGCACTGATTATATATTTGTGTGAGGATAGTAATCTGGACCAACTGATGATTGCTGGTTTAGCATGAAATACATATATTGGTGATTATTTATCTTTTCAACAGGTGTGTGATCAGGTGGGTCAGCAATATGAGATGGCACTGAGAGTAATGGGTTGTGTGAAAGTCTGAGTTCGAATTCCACCTATATTACATATATAAATGCAGGTTTTAGCCTGTGTAATGTATTGCTTTATATAAATAGTGTATAAAAGGTTTGCCCATCCCTCAAATATGTATGTATAAATGGATTATTCTCTTGTACATGAAGGGTCAGAATGACTAATATGTCAACATGGGTAGGATGACAACCTTGGCACTAACAAGGGCTTTGAAAGTTCCATCATCAGATTTTCAATGAAATGGAAGGCTGAAGAGTTGTGAGTTGGAATAGTTTGAAGCCTGTCCATTAAAGTATGAAGATTGGCTATCTTAATATAAATCTGAGCACTGCTTATATATATGTGTGTGAGGATAGTAATCTGGACCAACTGATGATTGCTGGTTTAGCATGAAATACGTATATTGGAGATTATTTATCTTTTCAACATGTGTGTGATCAGGTGGGCCAGCAATATGAGATGGCACTGAGAGTAGTGGGTCGTGTGAAAGTCTGAGTTCGAATCCCGCCTATATTACATATATAAATGCAGGTTTTAGCCTGTGCAATGTATCATCTGATTTTATAAAACTACTAAAACATGTCATGATCACCATGTCCTATGCTTACACAAGCTGTTAAAACAGTAGCAAACTCTCCGCAAGCTGGAAACTAGACTGGGGGTGTTCGATAAGTAGGCAGTAGATAGGGATTTCATGCAATGACCTTGTTGCATTCAAGGCTTGCACTAGTTGGCACGGTTTTATCATCTAATTTTATCGTTAAATTTAAAAAAAAAATTCTAATTGTATTTATACTTTTTTAAATATATTCACTTATTAGTGATAATACACAATATAGTATGAAACTCAAAATTTTGAGTGTTATTGGTCTGAGTGACAATTGGATTGAGAATTGAATAAGTGATCTATAGATTCATAAATACCAAATCTATAATTTTGCTCTAATAATCTAGGTATTATTTTTAAAATAGAAATTTTATATAATTATCTATGGTATTCTTTTGATTTTTTCCATTTTTTAAAATCATAACATATTGTGAGAAACTCTAATATTTAGAAAATACAAACACGAAGTGCTGAAAAACAAAATGTACATTTATGAAATATCATATTAACCCTTTAAGAATTTGTGTAACAATACATATTATTTAGAAACCACTTATTAAATTGTCCTTTAAAACGGAGAAATCAGGAGACCCTCATGTGTAAATTTATAAAACTTTTAATAATTATTGTATTTGATAGAATAACATATTAGGTTACAGCAACACTTTGGAGTTAGTATTCATTAATATAAAGATCACCAATTTTACTCCAATGCTAGCTGTCACAGGGCAAGCTAGCAACATCTGGAGAAGAGAGGAGAACTTTGTGTTTCATTACTAAGAGTGTTTCATTATTGCTGTTGCATTTTGATAAATATTTATCTGAATTTGATATTATTTCGAGTTTATCTCAATGTTCCAAAGCTTTAATCCCATTCTCAAAACACATATAATCAATTGCTTTTACACAATCTACAAATCACACTTATCCTTGTTGACCTTTTCTATTACTTCTGTTAATACTAGTATATAATGCCGTTATCACTTTTAAATTCAGTTTTTTTAAAGATGATCTTATATACAAATCTGATAGAAGACTGGGTCAAAATTTCTAATATTTACTTGTACCTCTGTTAAATATGAATAACTACTTTGCTCCAATTACCTGACATTTTTTTATTATTTCGACTCTTGGTTTGTATATTTGCTAACAGTTTCTCTATTTATTGATCCAATTAATTTAAAATAGCTACAATACGATGCAATTTTCTAGAGCTTTTATATTCTTTATAGATTTATTTGCAAGTTTGATATCTTTATTTAAAATATTCATTGCATAGTTTACTGAGTAGATTGAAAGATGGATTACTACAGACCATGGCTGGATTCTAGATCATGACTCGGATTTCTTATGAACTTCCAATCATTATTTTATTCAAAATAATTTGAGTTTTTGACCGGTTGCATTGGTTGTTTGGTTCTAAATGGTTATAAAGTTTGTTGTCAAATATTTTCCCAAATTCCATGATGTTGAGGTTTTTTTTGGCAATACTGCTATCTCTTTTTCTTATTGTGGAAACAATATTCATTATAATACCACTTTTAAAAGATTTACTGTCTTCTATAACTTTCTTTATCACATTGCAATTATATTTTTTTCTGTCATTAATAATTCTTTTCTATACTATTTTAATATACAAATTAAAAAGCGTATGAAACGCTTGAACGAGAAGCTATAAAGATTCCAAAAAATTATTTTATGCCAAGCACTTTTGAGGCCATTTGCCTCATATTCATAGCGTAATGCAGATCCAGAACGAGGAAATAGGGCAAGGAAACAAAGCGGTATGCAAAACGTATGCAAATGAGCTAGATAGTCCAAAGTTTGGAGATGTCAAAGCAGGTATCCCATCTATTGATAGCGTTATTATTGCCATTAATGAAGTATGCTTCTCTGATTTTCCACTTGATGTCATTTTTCTCAATGCCGACTATTTTGGGGTTGGAGGGCAATAATAATGCTATCAATAGACGGGATACCTGCTTTGACATCTCCAAACATTGGACTATCTAGCTCATTTGCATACATTTTGCATACCGCTTTGTTTCCTTGTCCTATATCCTCGTTCTGCATCTCGCATTACCGCTATGAATATAAGTCAAATGGTCTCGAAAGCGCTTAGCGTATAATAATTTTTGGAATCTTTATAGCTTCTCGTTTAAGTGTTTCATACGCTTTTCAATTTGTATATTAAATTATCGAGGGAGAAGTTTAAAATCTTTAATATACTATTTTATGAATTTTTGGACATTTATTTCTTCTAAAGTTTTATTTTCTTCCTACATTGCTTTGTCATTTTCGTACAGTCTATTTATGTCACCGTTCTTAGTAGAGTATCAATTATCTTCTTATTCAATCATTCATGTCTGAACAATCTTCAAATATGGTTAATGTTAAAAAAATATTTGAAATTTCAAATCACCGATGAGCTGCTGAAGATTAAGAAGAATAAATGTTGATACTGTTTGTAGCTTTCTCACTTTTATCTGTTCATTAAGTTCACTAATGATCATCTCTTGCATTAAATGTGTTAAGTACATTAAGTATTGAAATATGCTGTTCAGAATTTAATTTAGTTTTTACCAAATTCACCACCTTCTTTATTTTGTGGTAACATCTTATATAAATGCAATCTATCCATTGTATTTTGAATACTTTTTAGCAAAAACTTTTTATTGTAAGTATATGCATACATAATCTTACATTTCAACTGTCCTGCTATCTTTTTCACAGCAACTTTTTCTTTAATTTTAATATTTTATTGAGGCTGTGAACCTCAAGAGTATGCACCTAAAAATGTGAAGATAGGGACCTCTACAGGTCTTAAACACAAGCTTATGACTTTGGAAGAAAAGAGTGGAACCACCCTTTACTTCAACTTACTGTCTATATGAATAGGTGAAACTAAAGCATTTAGATCTGAAAGCATGAAGCTATTCAATACTTCACTGATTAAGTCCACAATTCCTATTACACATTAGTACTCATGAAATCTTTCAATTTATAATGAGTTAATAAAATATTACTTATGTAATGCACGCAAATTTATAATTACAACGTTAATTTTAAGTCAAAGTGGCTCTGAAAAAGATGGCAGGACAGTCAAAGTGTAAAATTGTGTATACATATATGTACAATAAAATTTTTTTGTTAAAATGTGTTGAAAGAATAGTGGATAAATTGCAATTAATATAGTTTTGTTGTATTTGTGTTTGAAAGCTACTTTGTTTCTTTCCTTTTTACATTTTTATTCCAAAAACAGAATTCATAAAGTATGAGTATTTTTCAAGGACATTACACAAATCTATACCTTTACAGCACTTTAAATTTTCAACTATTTCCCAACTCTGGTATAGACAATTTTAAAATGTTGTTTGTTCTGCTCAAAAAAAATATATTGCACACTTATATAAAAAATCTTTTACTTATTCATTGCAATGAGAATTTATTGAGATAGAAACTTAAATTATCAACATTTTTTTATCTTCCATTAAATTGAAAAACTAATCTTTTCATTCTATTTGATATACCATCAATCTCCACAACATTGTTCACCAAAATTTATCTAATGTAACCCTCACTCCAAACTATTATTTCCATGTGCACTTTTATAGTGAAGTATATGCCCCCATTTTATATAAACCATCTCTTCACCTTCTTAAACTTCACAAAATCCAGTGTCACTTAAAATTAAATATTTTTTCTTTCAAATCATGGTTTCAATCATGAATTACTGTTTTAATTAATAGTGTTATGACTTTCTAGAAATGAGAGGTATAATATAATTTTGTATCTCATAATTGTAGGTATAAAAGTAATCTTGCCCACATACACACTCATTAATACTGCCTTGAAGTAAATCTAATTTACGCTACCATAAATTATAAATTACAAAGAGACTATAGGATTATCTTGACTCCTAAACTCAGAAGTAAAGTTGGATGATGACGAACAGTCTATTTATGCCTTTTTTTATTATGTAACTATTCCCTCAGTAATATAAACTGTAAAAAATTATATTGGAAAATTTTTCTGCTTGAATCTTTTAAAATTCCAAAGAGGAATTAAGGACTCTTCTTCAATTAATAAGTCATTTTTTAGCAGATATGTTAAACAGATCATCTTAACAGTAATTCTATTATACTAAATGCTTCACATTTCCTCTAGTTACATGGCAATACTGGTAGTAAGATGGCACCCACTTTCAAGTTGGTTCTCTTTATATGTTAAGAAGATTGTTCTGAATTACTGCAGAAGTAATGTGAATAAACCAATCTGAATTATTTATTACAAATTATTTATTAATAGGATGATTTTTATATAACAAAACAAAATCAATTAATTCATTTTTTTTTTAATTTTGTAATAAACTTTTAAATGATAAATATGTACAATCAATAAGTGAAAATATATAACGTTAAATAGATCATCTAAACTGGAATATTATATCGGAGTTAATGTCCCAATTCCAAATAATTCACAATAAATAATTAGTTTGGTTTATTCTCCCACTTTCTTAAGTAGTTGCCAAATCAATCTTCTTAATATATAAAGAAAACCAATTTTGAAGGTGTCATCTTTTTAATTCACTAAACATCACATGGTCATTATTTTCTATGCTTGCTCATAACTGTTATTAAACAGGCAAATCCTACTGAGCTTGGATTGAAAATATCGTGTTTTCAATTTTAAACTTATAATTTTGTAGTTGAGATAGGAGGTGGCTGCTGGAAGGTTGCATTAGATCCTAAAGTCTAGGTGGCATGCTCTCAGATCTAAAGTTCCTCACTGAGTAGGCACTAGATAGGGATTTTATGCATTGAGTGGCACTACTGTATGGAGAGTTTTGCCTGTTTAATCTTTTTAGTCCCATGTTGTTAGCTGACTAAGCTATAATAACTACTAATTAGTTGAAAGCAAGCTCCATATTATTTTGATATTTATTCTAAAGTATTAAACAAGCTTTTCTTAATATATGTGTTGCATGTATTATTTATTTTGAATTTCATTTTTTTGAGAAAAGTTTAAATCTTTTGGAACTACATTATAATAGCATTACTGTTTAGATGATATATTTAACTAATTAATGTTAGCTTTGAAATTGTATATGTATACACATGTTATTTTATATACAATGCCCTCATTTATAATGTCATTAGGAAATATTTCATAACCTCAGCCTTATGAATGGATAAAAAATTGAGTCCTCAGTTTTTATCTTGTCTAAGATCTTAAGTAGGCTATAAATATAACCAATGACAAACAACTGCAAATAATTAATCTTGGCCAATTTATATGAAGATTTTTAACCTTCTTGGAAGATCTAATGTTATTTGTCATTGTTTAAATTTAAAGTTTATTTAAGATCTTTGATAAGGACAAAAAACAATGACTCCAATTTCTATCTATTCATAATATTGCCTTGCCAATGGCTGGTTAAATATTTCTAATGATATTATAAGAGATGACAGCCGGATGTGACGTAATTTATAGATAATACTTAATCAAATGCTGGTATTTTTCGGTTCATTATATATATAAAGATTTTTTTAAACAAATTATCTTAAGTAATTGATGGTCCTTCTTCACACGAAGCTAAGTGTACTTAAGACATTAATATATCTTAAATAAAAACTTTTAAAATTGAAGACAGATTGTTATGTTATTATAAGTTTGGAAAACTCTGCATAAATTTTAAACAATATATATATTAAATTAGTTATACTGTTATGATTTTCAAATTAGTTTTTAATTTTAATGGAAATATAACAGATGTACGTCAGTAATATTAACATTTGAAAAATTTAATAAGAAATAAATATTTAAACATATGTCTTACAAATTAATTATTTAAACAAACTTTATTACATTTTATATAAAAATTATGTCTGATATTTTCTTACATATTAAAATTGTATTTTTTACGACAATAATAAAATATCTTGGGTCTAGTGTTGGTGTTATATGTTGGAATTCCAAAGAGAGGAACTGAACACAACGGATCAATCTAATTGACCAAAATAAAGCTTTACTTTTCTCAGTTCAGGATAGGTCCATATATCTTTAACTTGAAAGACTGTTATATGATTATACCATTAAATTGCTTATAATTTTTTCTCTCTAAATGTGAAAGAAAATCTTTTCTTCTATGTAAGGTGAAAAGACCATATGATTAATTTGCATACATTATCATAATTCTAAATTCTCATTTAACTTCAGCAGATCTTAAAAAAATTAGAATAAACAAAATATTTATTTAACAAATACAGTTATTTATCAATTTATATGAAGAAGTTAATGAAAATATCAAAAATAAATAAATGCTATAAATTTATTAAAAGACTTAGATAAAATTCTAAATACAGTATACAAGTAAAAATACATTAATGTCAAATCCATAGGCTCCTAATTTTTAAGATTTGAGAACTTTTGGAATTTCAAAAATAGATCTTCTACCCGAGCATAGTAAATCCAAATTCTATTAAAACAGAAACTCTACAATTAGGCTGATAGTCTAATGAAAATTTTTGAATAATTAACGATTATAAAAAAAAAAAATTTGAATAATTGAGTTAGCATTAATAGTATTCCATTTCTACTAATTTCTGAAATAGAATATGCAATTTTAAATACAAAAAATAAATATGATAGTCTGGAAAAAATAATGTACCAGTAGTTAAAATGAATACTACTTCTGGACATAACTGGATTGTTGCTTTTATTTACTGAAAGATTAACAACAACCCAACAAAAACTATAATTCCTTATAAAATATCATCGTTACACTTATCACATAGAAAAAAAATTCCTTAAAAATGTACATTGAACCGAGCTAAATTCAGAGTGAGTTTAGAAGTCTGTATTCATATTCTGTTTTTTTTTTTTTTTTAAAATGAAGCTATCCTGAGGTATTGAAACTGAAGTGAGAATATAGATATTTGATTTTGGAAAGGATGTTGAAAGAAGAGCAGTGTAATTTATATGATGCATGGGAGGAAGATAAAGATAAAAAAAAAAAGGAGTGGAAGTGTTTGGTTTATAGTTTTATAATATAAACAAATATGACTAAAATGGAGTCAAAGAATGATTTAATAATAAATGCAAAACGGTGATTAGTCTTACAATAGAATGAAAAAACATCAAAAGAATAGAATGTTTAATTTGATAACAGAATGTGTAGGTATAAGAAAAGTTGTGTATTTATTTAAGAAAAAGCCATTCTACATCGTCATCATCATCACAATCATTGAATAATATTTGATATAATAGAAAATTTAGAACTATTACATATCTAAAAAAAAGATAGATAGTTTGCGAAAATATAAATATATTATAAAATGTAAGAAAAATGAACATGAATAATTAATTAATAAATAGAAATATTATTTCAATAAAAATAAATTTAGTTAAATTGGATAACTGAAACACAGGCTTAATATATACCATGTGTCTATATATGTAATATAGGGTATATGAGCACAGACTTTCACATGACCCACCACTCTCCACTCTATCTAATAACACCGATACACCCAAGCACATATATGCTGAAAAGATAAATAATCACCAATATACGTATTTCATGCTAAACTAGCAATCATCAGTTGGTCCAGATTATCATCTCCCACACATATATACTATAAGTGCTCAGATATATATTAAGATAGACAAACTTCATACTTTAATGGACTGGCTCCAATCTACTACACACTCCAACTCTTCAACTGTCCATCCAATTAAAAATCTGATGATGGAATGCTCGAAGGCCACCCTAAGGCCGAGATTCTTGTCACACCCATGTTGACCCAAGGTCAATCTGAACCCCACATGTACAGGACAAAATCCATTAAATACATATGCAAGGATGGGCAGACATCTCTACAATGTAATAACTGAAACACAGGCTTAATATATACCATGTGTCTATATATGTAATGTAGGGTATATGAGCACAGACTTTCACATGACCCACTACTCTCCACTCTATCTAATAACACCGATACACTCAAGCACATATATGCTGAAAAGATAAATAATCACCAATATGCGTATTTCATGCTAAACCAGCAATCATCAGTTGGTCCAGATTATCATCTCCCACACATATATACTATAAGTGCTCAGATATATATTAAGATAGACAAACTTCATACTTTAATGGACTGCCCATCCTTGCATATGTATTTAATGGATTTTGTCCTGTACATGTGGGGTTCAGATTGACCTTGGGTCAACATGGGTGTGACAAGAATCTCGGCCTTAGGGTGGCCTTCAAGCATTCCATCATCAGATTTTCAATTGGATGGACAGTTGAAAAGTTGGAGTGTGTAGTAGATTGGAGCCAGTCCATTAAAGTATGAAGTTTGTCTATCTTAATATATATCTGAGCACTTATAGTATATATGTGTGGGGGATGATAATCTGGACCAACTGATGATTGCTAGTTTAGCATGAAATACGTATATTGGTGATTATTTATCTTTTCAGCATATATGTGCTTGGGTGTATCGGTGTTATTAGATAGAGTGGAGAGTGGTGGGTCATGTGAAAGTCTGTGCTCATATACCCTATATTAAATTGGATAAATATAATGAGAGAATAGAAGAAATAACCAACTGATGGAAAACAAAAACAATTGGAATTTTTTTTTAATGTTATAGAAATATAATGAAAATAATTTTTATTTAGTGATGAAGAGAAAGTAGAAATAGGTATAGAATTTTGAATAATTATATAATGAATATATTAAAAAATGATGCAAGGATATTAGATAATGAATTGAATAAAAAATTCGAAAGATTAAAAAAAAAAGTTTGGAAACAATGCAGTTAGAAATTTTAATGAATATTGGAGAGCGAAGAGTAAAGTAATTATTTGGAATATTTTAATAATTCAATATAAAAAGCAAAACATCGCAGACAATTGGCAACAAGAGTCGGTGAATTGTGACTCGCGCGAACCAGAGACGGCTCTTTGATCTCAATCTCGCGGCTCTTTTTATTACGATAAACATAAACAGTATACATTTTTTTTATTTCCTTTTGTAATTTGATGACCGTAAGTGAGAAAAATGTATTTTATAAAGTTGTTTCTTGAAGTCAGTTTTTTTCAAAAATTAAAAAACCTTTATTAATAAACTATATATATTATTAATATATTTACAGTTATAAAATAGTAATTATTCTATATGATAATTATTCTATATATAGTAATTATTCTATATTATTGTACATGATAAAATTTTAAATATTTAGAAATTTGTGAATAAATTAAACTATCAAAGTAATTTTTTGTTTTTAAGAAAATTTGTATTTTCGTTAGGACGTATACTGGTTCTGTTATGTTCTATTACTAAGATAAATGTTTAGATATATCCACAGCCATTCAGAAGTTCATATTTTTCATGAATCTATTTTTGTTTACTCTTTCTTTGCAGTCTTTTATGGAGAGGGGAGGGAGTATTTAAATAAAATGACTCTTTTTTTTTTCCATATGTCAAAGCGTTGACCGGGAAGCGGGCCAACTGCTTGGAAGGCAGCTATGCTAACAACTCAGCCACCAACGCTTGACAACAATAAAATAACTAACTCTTCATGTTAAAAATTTGCCGAATCGAGAATTGGAAAACACAATAAGTTTGTTATTTAAAAATAACAGACTTATAGATAGTTACTTAATGATGGACCAATTAGATGGCCAATTCAAAAATTTTAATACTGTGTTCTAATGAAATGATGAAAAATAACTTGAATGAATAGAAGAAAATGACTTAGTGAAAAAGATACACTTTTTTTAAAAAAAATTGTTTGACAATATATGTAGTTTATTGGTCGTTATATGTTGGATTACTTCTATCAATTAGTTGAATTATTGAATATTTCTTTATAACATTCAAATTTTGTTTAGTCTTTTATAAACTAAACACATTCAACTATTATTTTTAATACGCTCAGAATCGACACAACGTTTCCAGCAATATATATTTCTCAACCATCGCATTGTTGGCTACATCAGTGTCGCTAGTATAGCTAGCATTGTAATTGAACTAGTAGCCATTATATTCATGAATTCAATTTTCATGATAGCCGTCACAGGCAACAACATACAGGAAACGGAGAATAATAATAATAGAGGAAATGCTAACGGTTGAATATATTTAGAAAATTGTAATACATTTTTTTAAAAAAAACATTTAAATGTCATAACAAAAAATATATAATATAGTCAAATTATCAACAATTAAGAAATTCACTGGGAAAATCTATAGAAACCTCATATACGTTTAAATATGGCATTAAAATTATAATTATGCATCAAAATGGCAAAATATCTAAATTGTATGAATGGAGAATAGGTCGTGTAAATATTTTAGTGTCTTCTGAATTATAAGCAAAAATAATAATTCTGAAATCATATTTAGACAAATTTATTTCTAATGCCTCAATTTAGTTCAACACAATATTAATTTATCATGATCCAGGAATTATGTAATCATGTGAAAAACAATGTAAAAACTGAATTAGGTTCATTATATTTGAACTAGTGAACCATCGTTTTATTGATTGATACTTTTAATTTAGTCAAGGGAGCATTGAGTGGGATGTTTCAAACAGCAAAAATATCCACAGAGAAAGGACATGAAACTCCCCATTTTTATAATAAATGTCAAACTAAATTATTTTACTAAAATATATTTCTTCTGATAACTTATCTACACTTATATATAGCCAAACTCTTTTTAGTTTTGGTATTTGCTCTTCAATTGATGTCAATGTTTTTTGATCAATTTTTATTGAAGTAACAATTGACAATTTCCATAACACATTCAACCTACTTTTTACATAGATAAATTAGTAGAACATTTTGCCAATTTTTAGCATATTATCTTTCTTATCCATTTTGTTTCTCCCTTTTTCTAAAACCAAATTGAAAAGTATTTTATATATTTTGTTATAATACTATTTATAAATTACATTTTGTCAAATGATTTTGCATGTTTTGTTACCTGGTGTAAAAATTGAATATATCATCTTCAATGAAATGTCTCACCCACATATTTGTACCCAAATCATGTATTTCTACTTTGCTTTAATTTTTTTGAAAATATTTAATGTTTTTAACAACACATACTGTATCATCTTCATTATTAAATCTGATATCACAAGCCACATTTTATACATATTTTGTTACATCATGCCCATTACTTGAAACTGTGTTAATTTTTCTACCAGTTTTTTATTTTTTATTTCTTTGATTTGCATTATTTATCCTTTTTTTTTCCTAACATTTTTTTTCTTCTGGCATTTGTTGCTTTTATTTTTATCTTTTCTTTTCTTAATTTAGCCACCACTATTTTATCCCAATTTGCAAAGGCATTTAAAAGCAATTATATGCATTTCTTATTTAGTGAGCATAAAATATATAATTAGGAAAAAAACATCTTTAAATATCTACTAAAGGTATTTCAACATCTTTCTAATCCTTCTATATTTATTTTCCATTTTTTTAAAGTATAATAAAATAAAGGAAACTAAGATAATTCAATTCTACATACTTAAACGACTTTAAATTTCATCACTAATATGGAAGGGCTTTCCACTTTTCTTCCAAGCATAAGCTTGTGGCTAAGACCTGTAGAGGTCCCTACCTTCGAATTTTTCAGAAGCTTATTCCTAAGGTTACAGCCTTAGTAAATATTACTTAATATAATAATGTGCGTTTAATAAAATTTATAATTATCACTAATATGGGTAAATGTTACATTCATATTTTTTTTCTTCTTACATTCACTAGTTATCCATTCATGATTTATATAGCTGTCAACTGTCTATCTTTATTCAATTTGTCATTTTGCTATAGATCTTTGAAAATTATTTTTTAAATGTTTGTCTATCTTCTTTCTCTTTTTGATTACTTGGGTGATTATATATATATATATATAATCTGAACATTTGTAATATTGACATTTTACTTATATGTTGGGGTATTACACCATCTAATTGAATCCTTAATGTGTTTAGATTGCACTTGAAGGGACATAATAAATATTCACGATTATAGTCTTGATCAGGTATTCCTATAAAACTTCCCTGTAAAAACTGCAATACTCATTGAATCCAAAATGTATAATTATCTTTTTTTTAGGTTAGGAATTCTATCAGTGAAGTTTTATTTGATCAGTACTTTTAGATTTGATAACACAATAAATGATATTTTTGCTATAAATAGTAAGAAAAAAACTTTTAAAAACTAGAATTTAAATTGATTTAGATGTAAAATTTATAAATATTACAATATTATAATATTATAAAGCTCCAGCAATTTATTAAATATATTTATATTACCTTCTGTTCATATAATTTTCAATCTTATTAATACTAATTGTAAGGTATCTACATTACAAGATATAAATTATTGATTGAAGATATGCACTTTGTTATTTTAAAATGTAAAGATTTGTATAGAAAAGTCTAAATCCTTAGAAGAATTATAAGTAATATTTAGTGTCAACTGGTTTTGAGCTTTGTCTCACCTCAGTGAGAAGATAAAATATTCACACACTAGATCTAAATTATCAACTCAAAACCCAGCACTTATTTAATACATAATATTTAAGTAGAAACTCAAATTTTTGGACATGAAAATGTCTTTAACTACAGCTATCTAACTTAAATAGCTATATGGGACTGAAACAAATTCAGATCTGCCATATATTAATAGCCTTAACACTGTCAAAGCCTTGATGGTAAAATTATAATAATCAATAAAGCAAGTCATATATAGCATGGCATTGCTTTTATGAGCTTGTATTTACAAATATGTAATATAGGGAGCATACCAATAGCTCAAACAAGCTCTTAATTGATAAGTGCAGTAAGAGAAAATATTTAAACTGTCTATCCAGAGCTATTGGTATGCTCTCTATTATTACATATTTGTAAATACAAGCTCACAAAAGCAATGTCATGCTATATATGACTTGCTTTATTGATTATTATATTTTTAACTTTAAAGCTTGCTAAGGCAATTAATATATGGAGATCTGAATTTGGTTCAGCCCCCTATAACTATTTAAATTAGATAGCTCAAATTACAACTGAAAATTTCAGAGTTTCTATTTAAATATTACATATTAAATAAGTGCCAGGTTATGAGTTGATATTTTAGATCTAGGGTCTGAATATTCTAGCTCCCTCATGAGCCAAAAGCTTGAAACCAATTGGTCTGAAGATATGATTGTTCTGGATAGAGATTTTAAATATTTTCTCTTACTGAACTTACCAATTAAGAGCTTATTTGAGCTATTGGTATGCTCTCTCTCTCTCTCTATATATATGCATGTGTAATATTGAATAAGTTTTTCCACTGTAATAATCTAAATCAAATTTCTACTATGATGTAACTAGGCAACAACCAATTAAAATTGGCCATATAAGAATGAAATCATACTATCTAATAACAGTAATAGTATTTGTCTAATTCATATTAAGCTAAAAGTGAAACCATTTTTATCCCATTACTTTAGATGATACAGTACATATGTTAATATTTATAAATAATATTATCACTGAAAGAAAACATTAAAAAATTGTATATATAAAAATAAATATTTTATATATAAAATGTTTTGAAGTATATCTTTTTTTTTTTTAATTTTACATGGAACTAAGCCTCTCCTCAAAAGATTTATATGTAGTGAAATTTATTCCATGTAAGAATCTAAATAAAAATTCAGTTATAATATTATGAGCTAACTGCCAATTAGAACTGAAAGTAGATGCTATCATTCCATGTATTAATTGTAATAGTATTTATCTGTTCCATTGTAAACAAAAGTGGAAATAAACTCTTAGCTTAATATTCTCACTGATGTAGGAGTTATAAGATAGATAAATATTTTACGTGTGATCGAATTTAAAGTATAATAAGTTTGAATTTTTTGATATAACCAAGCCTTTCCTGGAAGAAGTTATATACATTAATTTTTTAAATTTTCATGAACTTGCAAATGTAAACATTAAATTTTAGCAAGATTTTTTTTTCCTTATAATAATCTAAAAAAAAATGCAGCTATGACACTACTATGCACCAAACAATTAAAATTGGCAATGCCAAACTGAAACTATGATATCGAGAATAATGATAATATTTGTCTGTCCCTATTAAACCAAAAATTTAAACTGTTTTAATTTAATACTATAACTAATATAAGAATTGTAAGTCAGACATAAATACTTTGTTGTGCGAAAATTTGAAATATAACAATTTTTTAAAATTATTATAAAACAATCTTATTTATATTTCAAAGTTTATATCAATAAATCCAGGAGAATCTTTAATTTAGATATATATTTATATTTAATATTGTTACTACTGAATATAGACGTAAACTAATTAGTAAATGGGATGAGCATTATATATTCAAAGTTAAATTCACGTGATGTGCAGCAACCAATCAGATGAGGCTCTGCAAGGAGCTGCAGAACCACATCTGATTAGTTGCTGCACAAAAATATATCTTGACAATGGATTTAACTTTTATATATGATAGTCATCCCTTTTATTAATTAATTTACATGCGTGTGTGTGTATATATATACTTCTTTGCAGGAATGAAATTTTAAAGAAGGTATTATGTTTTAAATTTTTACACATATAAAATATTTATAGCTGATTAATAACTCTTATATGATGTGCAACCTATTTTTATTTATGACTTCAGTTCTTAGACAGACTTCTGACAAGATTTCCTAAGATTTTTTTGATGAATTAAGAAATATAACAAAACACATAATTTAAGAAACAATAATTTACATTGCTATTTTTCACTGCGGAGTTAAACTTTCTGAACATTATTAATTTTGTTTAATGATTGGATATAATTGTTTCTTTTGTTTTGTTATGGATAATATTTACTCAATGTAACTACTACTGGATTAGAATAAAAAAGAAGCATTATTACATTTTTATTATATTTTTTAAAGGAAATACTTTTATTTTTTTATATTGTTGCACTTTTTTTTAAAGAATTCAATGGTTCCTAAATATATTTTATGAATCTTCAGGGACTCATGCCCCGCACGTAGTGCTTTCCAAGCTAGAAGTATAAAGTTAAAAATAATTTTATTATTCCCTTAAAGTAAGTCAGACAAATATCCTTACAATTACTAAACGCCAAACTTTTCAAACAAAGTTTCAGTCATGCCATCCAATAAATTCCCCCATCACAATATTTTACTATCTTTAACATCATATTAAAATATAAACCAATTAACTTCTTCAGGGCAGTCATTTTTGACATTATAAATACCATTTCTCAACTGGTTTTACTGCCATCAGTAACAAAACAATTTTTTTTTTTACTTTTATATGTTAAATATTAATCAATTAGTAATTAATATACCAATAAAAATATTTTTAAATATTAAACTTGTAAATTTTAGTAAATTAAGTAAATACACTTTAATACCCAATTGTTCACTCTTTACTAATTGATCAGAATTTTGAGAGATAAAAATAAAGCTTTGTAAACTACCTGGATTGTTACCAATTGGTCAGCAACCAACTGAAAAATGATGTTTTGCTATAAGCCATGAAATAATCATCTTGGAGAAGCTTATTAATTAGTATTTGGATGGTTTATAAAAATAGTAAAAGTCTGTTTCATGTGAATTTATTGACTGGTAGAATTTAAATTTTGTTTGGGGATTAATTTGTTTATATAAAGTTTAGCACAATTATATTTTATTTTTATTGGATAGATTTTTTAGTCTTTTTTCTCATATGAATTGCAGTACCTTTACAACATTTTCAAAATAATATTCTTTACCCACACAATGGCAGGTTCAATTTAGCTGAAACACCAATGCTAAGTACAATATTTTACGTATTTGCACACGAATATAATTCGAATCATATGAATAGCAACTTTTAAGAATGATATAACAGTTTTGCTTGATTTCATAACCTGCTCAAAATCACATTTGTAATTATGGTTACATAGTTTACTTATCTCATTGCGATCATTTTTTAATATCAATATTTTTAAGATTTATAGATTAATTTATTGACTATAATTTCCATCTTAAACTGAAATCTGTACTAAAGTTTCACCTCTGCACTAACAATCGTTATAAGAAAGTTATTATTTTAAATTCTTTGTTTTATGTTTCTTAATATTTTATTACTACTAATTATATTAGAAAACAATGACATAGAGCAGTGATGGCGAACCTTTTTGAGAAGTGGGTCAACCTTTGTTCAGTAGTTTTTTTTAGTACTAGTTCGTGGGTCACTATGTCAGTGGCGTCACTTGGAAAGGGGTAGGGGAGGATGGTTAAAAACTACTTTTTTTGGTTCTCAGTTTTAAAGTCCTCTAAAAAGTTTACGTTTCCTTTTTATAATATAGGGGTCATTTAAAAAACCTGCGTGGGTCAGGGTCTGACCCACGGGTCATAGGTTCGCCATCACTGATATAGAGTGATATTACACACAATTATTATTAATACCCATGCCAGTAATTAAACATTTCAAAATGCACGGAACAAAGCAAAAAATTGGAAAAAATCATAGATAATTTAAATAACTATAATTTAAAAGGTAACAAACTTTATCTATACCGCTGTGTTTTATAAATACATTCGCTTAATATATATCCTTTTAAATAATAAATAGTTGGCTATATAGAAAGTAAAAAGCACTTTATTGCTTTAAGTGTCATAACAATAGTGAGAAAAATAATATGTTGCTAAACAATAATGTGTAACTAAGCTGGAGTTATGTGTTTACCTTTAACATCTTTATATTTAATAATGATTTTAGAATAGTTTGGGTCATACTTTAATTAAACTAATATATAGATTTCACACTCTGCATTATATTATGTCAACAAATAAATGCTTAAATACAACATCAGAGCTAAAAAAATGAATGATATCATTCCATTCTTTCTATTTGTGATTAATAATTTATACATAGCTCACAAGGAGTCTCAATTACTTCAATTTCAACATTAACTTTGTTCATAATTGCTTTTAAAATTTAGTTTGGATAATTAAAGTTTCTGAATAATAGATATTAGGATGAATGATATTCTACATGTATAATTTAAAAGAATAAGTTTATTATTAGGATTTTGCCTGAACGTGTGTGATGTTGGTGTATTAGATGTGATAATATGTTTAACTATTTTCATCATCTATCATTAAATGTTGAATATTAAGAATATTTTAAACTTCATATAAAGTTTTCAAATACAAGCTGCTTGTTAATAATAACAATACATAAATATCCGAAGCTCCTCACTGATGAAGGCCACAAGCCAGAAACTAGTCTGGTGATATTGGATGAGTAGACACTAGATAGGGATTTTATGCACAAGCCTTCTGGCATCCATTGATTACTCTGGTTGGCACTGAGTGGCACTACAGTATGGATAGTTTTGCTTGTTTTATTACTAAAAAGTTGTTTGTATTTGAAAAGTTTAAATAAAGTTTAAAATTTTCTAGACATTCAACATTTAATTATAGACGATGAAATCACTCCAGTATGTTATTACATTTACATATCATATAACTACAAATAACACCATTAAATTGCTTTTTACGTGTCAAGCATTGTTAGCCGAGAGGTCAGCGCAGCAGCATTGCAAGCAAGAAGTTGGTTGCAGACGGTTGTTGCAGGTTTGCCTCCAAAAAAAAAAAAAAAATTGATTTTTATGTATTTTTTTGTGGAATATTTAGTAACCAATCGTTTAAATATAAATTGCTATAAAAATTATGATTTTTATAAAATTATTTTCTAAAGCAGCTTCATAGTTATCTATTTTCAATTATCATCTAAGAGGGGACAATGGGGGGGGGGGATGTTTTTGCCACAATTTACATTAGATTTTTACCTCAAGCTAAAAAATAGTAGTTTAAAGCCGATTTATAAATATTACATTTTTAAAAATGTATTAATCTGTATTTGAATATATTGAATGGCATTTTACTTTAAATTACGTTTACAAAGATTGCCAAAATGGATTTTATTTAAAATTTAAAAATCTTTAATAGTGTTAAATAACATGTTTCCAGAATAAAAGTCAACTATTTTATTTTTTATTGCAATTTTTATTTTAAAAAAGAATTAAGATTTTGTTTTTAAGAACTTTTCTTTTAATGTTGCTTTGGTGTAAATTTATCTGTAGACTAAGAGGAATTACACATTTCAACTTTATTATATGCCAGTACATGTGTGTATGTAGACATGTAGATAAAAATTGAAATAATTTATAAATAACTACTTCAGAGCCCCTCAGGCATAATAAAATAAAAGGTACTGTACATTAGGTTTACCATTTGCTAGAGAATGAGAATTTAAACACTTTTCTATCATTACCATATTCACTAACTAAAAATAGGTATATACTTATTTGCTAAAAATATTTGATGGCTAGCCAATATGACTATAGATCATCAGTTGCAAATTTGTTAAAACAAATTACTAGTTAATTTTGCCTAGATGTAAGCCTGGATTATGGGCATGTAGTGGATATGTTATATGTTATCATTGACTTACAACAGTAATTGATATTATTGTTATAGCAAAACGTATAAGATTTCTATTATGACTCAACTTACTTTCAAGTAATTACTTGACTAGATTTAATCTTATGCTGATTGGATTTAGCATTTATCACTACAGATCAATGGATGGATATATGTACAAATAAAATATATACAATAACAGAAACAGATCAATAGGTGAAGATACCCAGAAAGGGATCTGACTATAAATTGGCAGTTTTTTTTTTATTAAGGAAATATTTACTGCAATACAGATTCTATAGATTACATTAGATTACAGCTCTATTCATTTACATTTATTTTAGTCTTTGTTTACATTGATTGAATTCAATTTGAATTTGCATCTCTCTTTTATCTTGTGTAGATTTATGTTACATCTTGGTCTTTGGTTACACCGCGTCAAATCAAGCAGCCATTTTTCATTTGGTGGTAGGTTTCATCTGTTTTGTGTTACCTTTTTTCTTCCCCCTTTTCATCATTCTTCCTGTCATCACTTTTTCCATCTTCATACATTCTTCTTTCTCATCTCTTCTAGTTTCAGTTGACAAATCATTTTATAACTTAGATGTCAGTTTTAGAGGTTTGATTGTTGGCTCATCCAGAGCGATCTGTTCCCACATGTCTGCATACAGTCTGTGGGATGTTATAAGATAATCTCTGGTTTTCAGACTGCAAAGGTGTTTCTTGAAGACTTGCCATGTGTTTTCCAAGTTGTCTCAAAAAACACTACACCTGGTCAGCCACTTTGCAAAGAAAATCATGATTGCCATTCGGATTATAGCAAATTCTCCAGTTCTCATGTGCCGCACATCCTGACCTAATACCAGATATCAATCTCATCTTCATGTCTCTGAGTTTTGAGCAATGGGAGATAAGATGATCAATATCCTCCTCCTCCTAGTTGCATAATGGGAAGATGGGAGAAATGCTCTTAAATCCCCTATGATCTACCAAGAATTGATTTGTCGGAAGAGCAATATAAATTGGCTGTTTATAGTAATAGAGTCAGATAACAAACAAATAAGTGACAAAGTTGAATGGCATATGAGTTCACAAGTTGTTCACAGAATTGCAAAGCAATAAGGCAAGCTCACATTAACTGGAAAAAGCTAGATGCTGTCAATATCTGGAAGTGTCACCTTATCTGGACCCAAGGCAAAAAAATGCATTCTACTTTTTTATACAAAATCATTTTATCTCTCAAAATGACTTTTTATTTCAACAACAACACAAAAATTTATAAATAAATAACTATAGTGTATTTAATATATGCTGAAAATGGTACAATGAATTTATAACATATATAATAAATATAATGGTAATCAACTATTATCTACAGTCTTTCAATTTGCAGAAGTAATTTTCATTAATTCCTTAACTTGCTTCAGAAACAAACAAAAAAAAGACCCGATGCAAACATCATCAACTCAAATCCAATGAATCCTGAATTTTAATATTAGCAGCTTATCTATTAATTATGTTCATTTTATTTCTATTTATTAAAATTGCCTCCTTAATTTTTCTTTTATTATGGTTTCTCTCTTCATGAAGAATCTTAACTCTTTCAATACCAAACTTGTTTATATTTACATGTCCTTTCTCATGATCCAAGAAAACAAGCATTTATTAAATAATTATTATTTTTACTTTTCACACACTTGTATAACATCATGCTTCTTTAATCTTTTTTCTATACTGCAACTCGATTCATTTATATATGATAACATACATCCACAAAAAATTTGATTCACAACATTACTTTTCTGCTTGACAGATATGATATTTTTATAATTATTTACTAATTTATTAACAATATTTGTAACACAAAATGAAACATTAAACACATTTATATATATATGAAAAACAAAAACAAGTTATAAATCATGTAACTTGCTATGCTTGCATTTATGATCAATAGATGGAGCTTTACCAAAACCTCCGAACAAGCATATTTTGTTTACATAAATGTCAAAAGAGTCAGAATTCACTATCTCTTTTGTTAGCTCTACCTTCAGATCAGCTGATTTTAAGGTAATTTGCTATCATCAATAAAGGGTAGGGGCCAGAAACTAGATCTAAACATTAACTCCAAGCGTTTATGCAACAAGTTCCTATCAGTTTGCAAGCATGAATTTTTGAGACATGTAATGTCTTCAAACTCAGCCTAACAAGCCAGATAGCTACATGGGTCTGATATCAGTTCAGTTTCACCACATAGTCAAAGCCTCTGCAATATATATCATTGCAAAAACCTTTAAAGGTACATTTATGAAAAACCAAAACAAGTTATAAATCACATAACTTGCTATCGCTTGTATTTACCAAAACCTCCAAACAAGTGTATTTTGTTTACATAAATGTCAAAAGAGTCAGAATTCACTATCTCTTTCATTAGATCCACCTTCAGATCAGCTGATTTCAAGCTAATTTGCTATCATTAGTGAAGGGTAGGGGCCAGAAACTAGATCTAAACACTATGCAACAAGTTCCTATCAGTTTGCAAGCATGAATTTTTCAGACAAGTAATGTCTTCAAACTCAGTCTAACAAGCCAGATAGCTTCATGGATCTGATAACAGTTCAGTTTCACCACATAGTCAAAGCCTCTGCAATATATATCATTGCAAAAACCTTTAAAGGTACATTTATGAAAAACAAGATATAAATCACATAACTTTCCATAGCTTGCATTTATGATCAATAGATGGAGCTTTACCAAAACCTCCAAAAAAGCGTATTTTGTTTATATAAATGTCAAAAAAGTCAGAATTCATTATCTCTTTCATTAGCTTCACCTAAAGGTGGAGCTAATGAAAGAGATAGTGAATTCTGACTCTTTTGATGTTTATGTAAACAAAATACACTTCTTCGGAGGTTTTGGTAGAGCTAACGAAAGAGATAGTAAATTCTGACACTTTGGACATTTATGTAAACAAAATATGCTTGCTCGGAGGTTTTGGTAAAGCTCCATCTATTGATCATAAATGCGAGCGATAGCAAGTTACATGATTTATAACATATTTTTGTTTTTCATAAATGTACCTTTAAATGTTTTTGCAATGCTATATATTGCAAAGCTTTGACTATGTGGTGAAACTGACCTGATATCAGTTCCATGTAGCTACCTGGTTTGTTAGGCTGAGTTTGAAGACATTATGTGTCTGAAAAATTCATGCTTGCAAACTGATAGGAACTTATTGCATAAACGCTTGCAGTTAGTGTTTAGATCTAGTTTCTGGCCCCTATTCTTCACTGATGATAGCAAATTAGCATGAAATCAGCTGATCTGAAGGTGGAGCTAATGAAAGAGATAGTGAATTCTGACTCTTTTGATGTTTATTTAAATAAAATATGCTTGTTCGGAGGTTTTGGTAAAGCTCCATCTATTGATCATATATATATATCCTTAAAAAATTTCACTTGAGGATTTGAAATATATGGAGTAGATATCCATTTTTTACTATCAATCTTTAACTCCTTTAAATCATTATAACTCTTTTAAAATGACATAGATTATTACTAATATGTTTTATTTTATAACCAACTTTAAGCAATTTCTTGACAAATATCTCAATATTTTATTAATTTATCCCACTGATAATAACATAATTTTTCATTACAAAACAAAAAAGATCTAAAACTTGACATCTTATGTGTAATTGATATTTTTGATTTACAATTTATATATTTCCTTTTTTTGCAATGGTTTGATTATTAATTTATAAATTAACATACTATTATCTCTTATAATAATTAAATCCAAATACTTAATAATTTCATCCTGTTTCTTTTCAATAGACCATTTCAAGCCATTCAGATTATTTAACTCCTCTATAAGCAAATTTATAGTGTTAGTATTTCTGCAAACAAAAACTCATCCACATAACTTTTGTAAATTTTAATATCTTTAAAAGAAGACATATTTAAAATACTACTTTCATACATAGATAAAATAAAATTGCAAATTTGTGCAACAATAGGAAGACCCATAGGCCAACCTTTAGACATTTTATAATACCCATCTTCAAAAGAAGCAATAATGTTATCAAAAAATTTAAAGAATCAATAATAAATTTGATCAAATATTTACAAAGTCCTTTACTTTTTAATGCATGTAGAATTATTTTTATGGAATTCATTCTATCAATAAAACCATACATTTCTGTCACATCTAATGAAGCAATAATATCATTCTCACTAATCACTATATTTTTAATTCTATCTACAAAGTCAAACAATAAAGTAATAGTATTTCCCCCAAATCAACTCCTGAAACAGCTTACCATTATATTTAGAAATCTGATACATAAATGAATCACCAAAATTAATCATAATTCACAAAGGATTACCTTCTTTATGTAATTTTATATTTGCAAAAATATGAGGATATATAGTGCAGGAGTTTGCATCATTACTCGAGGCTTTCTTTTTTTACTTTTTTTAAAAAATACTGTTAATAAATTTTATTCTCTGACCATCCATACTATATTCTTCAATCAAAAAGAAAACAACTTTATCCATTGCAACTTTAACTTTTTCACTATGCTGACATTTTGTCATTAAACACATCCACAGCCCTTTATCTTCATTCAAACCAATCATATCATTCTTCAGCCTATGTTTAAATTCTGAAATGGCCAATTCCCATGACTTTTCATTTGGAATCATATTAAATTTATGACAATTAATTTTTTGATAATTCCATCATGAATATGATTATCATCAGGAATCATTATAATCATCCCAAGTACTGTTAATATATTCAAAGAAGTATGGATAAAATCATGTTGGGAGTAACAAGAAGAGATTGAAAACACAATATATGGGTAAGAGAATAAACAGGTGTTACTGACCTCATTGAAAAAAATTAAAATCCTGAAGTGGAGTTGGGCTGGACATATTACTAAAAGAGATAATAATAGATGAACAAATGAAATCTTAAACTGGAATCCAAGTGATTATAAAAGACCCAGAAAGTGACCACATGTGAGATGGATGGATGAAATAAGAAAGTGTGCAAGGGTGATGTGGAGAAGAGAAGCTAAAGATCAGAATGGATTGATAATGGTTGATGATGATGATGATCTTAGTATATGACTAATTAACAAAATTCATTTCATTATAAGTCTGTTGATACCACTTATTAACTAAAAAAGTCAATTGTCTTCTCAAATAATAAGATACATTTGATTCAGAAATACACTAAATATGTAGGCCCAATACTTAGGTTGATTATAATTTAAAATTAATTGCAGCTGTTCAAAATTTATTTGAAATGATTTCTGATGATAGTCATATTAGCAATGAAATTATCAAGAAAATTAATTGTCATAAATTTAATGTGATTCTATATGAAAATTCCTGGAAGTTGGCCATTTTGGAATTTAATCAGAGGCTGGAAAATGATAATATGATTTATTTAAAAGAAAGATAAAGGGCTGCAGATGAGTTTAATGATGAAATGTCAGTATGTTGAGAAAGTTAAAGTGCAAATGGATAAACTTGATTACTTTTTGATTGACAAATATAATTTGGATGGTCAGAGAATAAAATTTATTAACAGTATTTTTAAAAAAGCTAAAAATAAAGCCTTAAGTAATAGTGGGTATTGTATGATATATTTTTTCTGCACTATATGTTCTCATATTTTCGTAAATATTTTGTAAATTATGATTGATTTTGATGATTCATTTATGTATCAGATTTTTAAATATATTGGTAAGCTGTTACAAAAGTTTGTAGGATTTGGGGAAAATACTATTGCTTCATCTTTTGACTATATAGATACAATTAAAAGTATAGTTATTAATAAGAATGATGTTATTGCTTCATTAGACATGGTAGAAATGTATGGTTCTATTGATAGAGTGGATTCCATAAAAATAATTCAACATGCATTAAAAAGTAAAAGTGTTTGTAAATATGTGACAAAATTTATTATTGTTTCTTTAAAATTTTTTGATGATAACATAATTGCTTTTTTTGAAGGTGGATATTGTCAAATATCTATAGATTGACATATGGGTCTACTTGTTGTTGCACAAGTTAGCAATTTTGTTTTGTCTACATATGAGAGTAGTATTTTAAATATGTGTTCTTTTAAAGATATTAAAATTTACAAAAGATATGTGGATAATATTTTTGTTTGTGGAAAGACCCATAATATAAATTTGCTTCTAGAGGATGGACTATTGAAAATGAACAGGATAAAATATTAAGTAGTTTGATTTACATATTACAAGAGATAATAATATGCTAAGTTATAAATTAACAATCAAACCAGTGAAAAAATGGGGATATATAAATTGTAAATCAAAAGTATCAGTTATGCATAAGATGGCAAGCTTTAGATTTTTTTTTTCATAATGAAAAATTATGTCATTACCAATGTGATAAATTGAAAAATATTGAAATATTTACCAAGGAATTGCTTGAAATTGGCTATAAGATGGGACAGATTAATAATACTCTATAACAATTTTAAAAAAGTTATAATGATTTAAAGGAGTTGACGATTGATAGTAAAAAATATTTTTTAAATGCTCAAGTGAAATTTTTTAAGGATATATATATAAGAATGTAATTAATGTTTAATTATGTGTTACAAATAATTTTAATAAATTAGTGAATAATTCTAAAAATGTCATATCTATCAAGCAGAAAACGTTGTGTATCAATTTTTTGTGGATGTATGTTATCATATATAGGTGAATCGATGTGCAGTATTGAAAAAAAAAATAAAGGAGCATGAATTGTTATACAAGCATGTGAAAAGTAAAAATAATGATGATTTAATGACTGCTTAAGTTTTCTTAAATCAGAAGAGAGGACATGCAAATATAAACTTAAGTTTGATATTAAAAGTGTTAAGATTCTTCATGAAGAGAGAAACAATAATGAAAGAAAAATTAAGGAGGCAATTTTAATAAATATAAATAAAATGAATATAATTAATAGATAAGCTATTAATATTAAAATTTGAGATTCATGGGATTTGAGTTGATGGCATTTGCTTTTTTTTTTTTTTAATTTAATAGCAGTTGAGGCAGATTAAGGAATTAACTAAAAGTATAATCACTGTTATATTTATTATTTTTATTATTACAATAGTTTTTTAAATTAACGAACATTTGATTTGTATTATATGTAGATATAGCATTCGGTTATTTACTTGAATCATAAAAGGATATAATTCTGTTAGTTTACAAATATTAGATTATTATTTTGTCATATTAAATTAATTTTGAACTCTTTTATATCTAGTTGACGTGTGTATGGAAAAATAATGGAAGAAAATAAATATTAAAATAATTAAAAACTGCAATGTAATGTATTTAGGAGAGTAAAATTAATTATATAAAATAATAAAAATCTTTTTTTAATAATTATTATTATAAATGTAAAACATGACATCAGACTTTTTTCTCATCTGTCATAGCATCAGCCGGGAACCCGGGACAACTGCTTGTAAAGCTGCTGTTGCTGACTTCTCGACCACCAATGCTTGACGGCTTTTAAAACTTCAAAAAAATTAGTTTTAATATTTTTTGATGAAAAAATGTTTTAAAGAAAATTTGAAATAAATAGATGTTATTTTTATTATTGACAGAATATTTTTGTTGTCTTCAATCTGGGAATAATTCTATAGGATGTTTAATGCTTATATTAAAATATTATTAGTTAAAGTATGCTTTTAAATGACCAAATATGAATTTACGCATATTAATAAATCTATAATATTTTTTCATTAGTGGATTTGCCAATGTGTCAAATGTTGCCTAGATATATAGTAATATTGGATAAGATTTGGGGATTTTAATATATAACCTGAAACTATCAATATATCTTTAAAATTTTCGGTTTACAAGAACTTTTAGTTGAAAGGTTTGTTGTTACTATAACGTTGAAAAACTATTGTAAATACGATAAGAAACTAAGACTCATTTAATGTAAATCATATTCTATTCTAAAAAATAAAAATAAAAATTGAAATATTTTTTATAATGGGTAATCTGTAATCTATCTAAATAATTTGTTATCTATATCGTAATATGAAAATTTATACTTTTAATTAGTCAACTTGAATACAAATACCATATATTAAAATTCTATTGTTGAAATACAAATGGAGAAAATTCACAGATATTGAATTTGGAGAGATGAGAATCGTCTTGGCATAAATAAGCAGAACAATTAATAAAAGTGTAGGATAAAAAATATGAGTAAAGAAAAAATAAAAATAAATGTTATAATTTTAAATTAAATAAGAAGTTAGTTTGAACAAATCCTGGAAATAAAAAAATACAACAATATATATATATATTATAATTCAAATATATGAAAAAATATTATACACATTTTTTTTTTTTTTTTGGAAAAGTAGAAACTCTCATACAGAAACATGTTAGGAATGCATTCTAAGTTATATGATCAAAATATATATAAAGAGAAGGAAATAACAATTATAAAGTTATAATGAAGGAAACGTTTATACAAGATATTAGAAATAATCTTAAATTAAAAGTTAATAAGACATATAGCATATGTAAAAATTAGAAAAAATATAAAATCAACGGTGAATAGTGTAAGTGTAATACAAAAAAAAAAATTAGATATAAAAAAGAAATAGTAAAAATATTGCTTAAAACAAAAAAAGTAAATAAAAAATTAAAAGTAGCTTGAACAAATAATTATCTAGGTTTTGAAAATACACAAGTTAAAAATTAAGTAAATGTTACATGGAATATGAAGATTGGATAAACAGAGGTGGAAGAGGTATGTTCAATTTTGAGTTAATATTAAAAAAAATAAATAAAGAAGATCAGATTTTGTCAGCTATATGAAAGGTATAATATGCTATGTGGGCAAGCAATGTAAAACCAAAAAAAAAAAAATCAAAAGCCTTTTTAAGAAATTAAATGATATTGAATTAATAAAAAATAAGTTATTGTGATAAATCAAGTCGCATGCATAACAACAGCTAGTATATTATCAGTAAAGAAAAGGAACAAAATATCATCAGATATGAGATCGTAGGTCAGTTAATTGTAATCAGAGTAGTGAAATTAATACATAATTTTTCGGAGAAAAAACTATAGAACTATAAGTAAATAAGATAAATGCATTGAACATATAAATTAAAGTTAAAAATAGCACATATAATTTCTAAAGAAGAATACTATAAAACAAACAATATAATTAATTATAAGATTTTTTTCCATATATTTTTAATCATAAGTTTTGAAAATGTGATAGAAATAGAAATTTGAAATATAACTAATATATACAAGTATAAAGTTAAATTAAAATATATCTTAAAAAACAAAAACAAATGTATAACGTTAAATTATAATATGTATTATGTAATAAATATAGCTTTACTTCTCACTATATGTAAAATATATAATTGTTAATTAGAGAAGATATTAATTAGTATTAAAGTTTATCGGCTTAACGTTTTCGAGGATCCATGCCTCATATTGAGGCATGGATCCTCGAAAACGTTAAGCCGATAAACTTTAATACTAATCAATATCTTCTCTAATTAACAATATGTATTATGTATGTCTTACTTACTTCAAAGTGAAATGGGTGTTTCAAAATGCAGCTATAATAGAAGTGTTTGGTCCGACTTCTATGCTTTGGATATTTGCGTTTGCGATATAAGGAGCTAAAATGAAAGACACATTGATAAAAACAAAAAAAAACTTGAAAAATATAAATAAATATATAAATTGTATAAAAAAAGATATAATGCAAATAATAGTAAAAGTTTGACAGAAAGCTACAATTCTTAAAAACCATTATTTAAGAAACTTTTAATATAAAAGTAGAAAAGGGTCATTATATGAAAAAAATATATATATATAAAAAAAAAGAAAAAAAACTTAGTATTTTTAACAACCTAATGGAAAGAAAAACGAAGGTTCTGGATTTATTGAATGTTCCTGTAAAAATCATGAATAAGTAAAAAAATATAGGCATAAGTCCTACTTTGTGAAAATACTTATAAAATCAAAAATGATGGAGTTGATTTAGAAATTAAAGATAAGATATAGTAACACTAATTGATATAAAGAATGCACTAACTTTAAAATTAGTTTATAAAGCAAAATCCCCCAAAATGAAAACATTGATGGTTTAGAAAAGAATGTAAAAAAAATTTTCTACTCCAAAATCAAGTATGTTGTAAATAATTGAGAATACATGAAAGGTGGATAAATACAAAAAAAAATCCTAGCTAACAGGATGGGTTAAAATAGTGCTTATAGCAAAAAGAGAGAGAAAGAGAGAGAGAGGAGGGGGGGGGGAGAACTGGATTTGATGATTTTTTAAAAAGCCACAGGAAAAAAAAAGAAAAATAATAGATATGATTTTAAAATTAAAGATAATGTCTAAGTTTTACATCATTGTAAAAAAAAAAAAAAATCAAAAGTAGAAGTAATAAAGATATAAAAAAATTAAAACAATAACGCAATCATCACAACATTTTAAGTAATTAAAACTATAGATGAAGTAAATTGATAGATTATATAAAGTAAAACTTACTGTAAAATATTATCATAAACATGAAAATATTTTTAAGATTAAAAAAGAAATTGAAAAGTGAACACTCAAAAGAAAAGAATTCAGTCTTTTTCAAGGTCTTCAAAATTATCAAAAAGGCAAAAAAAAAAAAAAGTAAAATGTCAATGACCTTCCAAATTTTTGTTTCTTTAAAATAATCTAATAATTCAGATATGGTATGAACATAGTGAGATTATAACTTAGCACGTGACAATCACGTGACTTTTAAAAAAGAAAGAAGTAATAAAAAAAGTACTGCAGTGAATAAAGAAAAATTTAAAGAAGATACCCATTTGCATAATAATGACCATTATTTTTTTAAATAATTAGAATTATCAAAGAGATATTATATTGATGATAAGTTATTTTCATCTTTTATTCAATCATTTTTTTAAATTTTAGCATATAATTTAAAAATGAAAACATTCTTTTACTTTAACAATATCCAATAAATGGTATTAAAAATGTAATATTCTTAGAGATCTTCACTGCAAGAATTTGTGAAAAAAATTAGTATTTTTTATTTTACTATTTATTTAATATCAGATTGTCCCCGCTTCTGAAAAGGCAGCCTTTTTTTTAATTGATTGCTTTAACAAATTATTTGTAATATTTACTGTAAGTTAAAAACAAAAGATTTTAATATTATATAAGTAAATGTGAGAAACTGTATTTTTATATTGGATTATTTCCATCATGTAATATGAGTATTGAATGTCTTTAGGAAAATTTAACTTTATTTAAATATTCCAAATACATTCAACTGTTTTGATGTGCTATTACCAGCAATTGAATGTATTTGGAATATTTAAATGAAATTAAATTTTTCTACAGACATTCAATATTCATATTAGATGATGGAAATAGTCCAATATAAACATACAACTAAAACACCATCTGTCACAAACCTTCAGGAAAATGTGAGAAATGCATCCAGCCTGGAAAGATCAGTGTTATCAGCAAGATATTAATAAACCTAAGTTAAAATTTAAAATTTTAAATATACTTGTTATATTTGATATGTGAATTTGACAGTGTTACAGACAACTGCAAAAAATTATGGTTTGTTAATAGTAATCATTTGCATAAAATATAAAGAGTGGAATTATTTCATTTGCATAAAATATAAAGGGTGGAATTACTTTCTTTGCCTAAACCCTGCTTATAAATAATTACAGTTTATTTAGTTATAGTTATTTATTTATTAAAACAAATTTAATTTTTATTTTATTTTATTTTTCAATTGTAAATTTGACAGCATTGCAAACAAACATAATATATTTCTTTAAATGCTTAAAAATTTGACACATGGTAGCAAACATGCGTTCACACATAAACAACGAATATTATGAACAATCATTCACATGGATTTTATATATATAAATGGCGCATTTAAAATTCATCTCTTTTCTATAACTTTATTTATTTATCTTATGTTCCACAGTTTGATTCATCTATTTTTTATTTAATATATTAAAGAATATGTTCTCAATCGATTTTATTTCATAATAATTTTATTTAATATTAAGTACTCTTTTACTGATTTTATTTTATATTCTCATATATATAAAAGACATATTTTGCGGGTTCATCCATGTTAAAATATTTTAAATATTGATATACCGACATTTCGACTTGGTCACACAAGTCATCCAAGTCGAAACGTCGGTATATCAATATTTAAAATATTTTAACACGGATAAACCCGCAAAATATGTCTTTTATATATGCAACCCGTGAAAATCTTCGTATCAATATATGTATATTAAAACAATCCACTAGAATAAAACTACAAAATTTTTAAAAATGCCTATATAAAATTGAAGATTAATATCCTCTGCTATAGCCAGCTTAGGAGTATTCCGCCATCTTAAGTATCAATAAGTTAATATTTTAAATATTCTAGTGGATTGTTTTATTATACTTATATTATTTGATATTATATATATATTGCAAACGAAGAAATAGAAAAATTATTGGCCGAACTATATTCCAAATGTCTAAATGATAAAGATTTAATCACGTGATTGGGAAATTTCAATAGCAATCTGATAAAAGTGATATGAAGAAATAAAAAAAATATTGGCAAAATTATATATCAAATGCCTAAATGATACAGATGTAATTACATGATTGGAAGAATGCAATCGTAATAATAATATCTAAGAAAGGTGATAAAGAAGATATTAGAAATTATAGATCTCTCAGTTTTCTATCAGTTTTATACAAAATCTTTACTAAGAAAATTATAACTTGTCTACAGAAAATTTTGGATTCCAACTAATTAAAACAGGGGTCCCCAACCCTATGCCCGCGGGCACCATGGCGCCCGCAGACCATTTTATGTGTGCCCTCCACTATCCAAACACGATAAAAAATTATTTATCTGCTACAAATAAATTTAATTTTTAAAATTTCTTATAAATTATTGTATTATATTGTAATCAAATTGAAGAGCATACTATACTTTTACAGCGTTAAAATATAAACGTTAAAATTTTATTTTTGAAATATTTTTTTGTACATTATGTGTATTATTAATAATATCCAACTATAAATTTACATTGAAAAAATAAATAGTGCCTGCCCCCTGGTTGAAAAAATAAATGGTGTCCGCCAACTGGCCGGTATTATAGAATGTGCTCTTAAGTGCAAAAAGGTTGGGGACCCCTGAATTAAAACAAGTTGGTCTTAAAATGGTTTAAGTACAGTGGATCATAACCGAGTATTAAGAGAATTTATCATTGTGTTTTGGATTTGAAGATTAGGGTAAAATATAATTTTAAAGATATTGTGAACATGATTAAGACCTTAAACCATCAAGATATAAATGCAAAATACTGACAGAGTCTGAAGAATATTTATTAAAATACAATAATGTGATTCCACTGCTCCAAAAACTTTTCATAGCAGTTTTACAAAAAGAATTTTATGCATTAAAATGGAAAGCTAAGGGAATAAAAGTAAATGGAGATTATTTAAATCATCTAGATTTCGCAGATGATGTGATTGTTTCCTCAAATAATGCTTTACAGCTTCAGGAAATGTTATAAAAGTTATCAAATGAGAGGGAATTAGGATTGAAGTTGGAAAATTAAAAAGACTATCTCAAAGGAAAATCATAAAGATTGATAATAATTAATTAGAATAAATTAACAAATAATATTCTTAGCTCTGAAATACAGATAGAAACATAATAAATGATATTAATCGTAGATTTAAATTTAGATAGATCTTGTGATAAAAAATTTAATTAATATTAGATTGACCTTAGGTCAACATGGGTGTGACAAGAATCTCGGCTTCATGGTGGCCTTTGAGCATTCCATCATCAGATTTTCAATTGGATGGACGGTTGAAGAGTTGGTGTGTAGAGTAGATTGAAGCCTGTCCATTAAAGTATGGAGATTTTCTATCTTAATATATAGCTGAGCACTTATAGTATATATGTGTAGAGATGATAATTTGGACCAACTGATGATTGCTGGTTTAGCATGAAATACGGATATTGGTGATTATTTATTTTTTCTATTTTACGTGTGCCCCCCCCCCCCCGCTGCTATCCGAACACTATAAAAATTATTTATCTGATACAAATAAATTTAATTTTTAAGATTTCTTATAAATTATTGTATTATATTGTAATCAAATTGTAGGTCATACTATACTTTTACAGCATAAAAGAGTCTATCATTAACAATATCCAACTATAAATTTACATTGAAAAAATAAATGGTGCCCGCCACCTGGCCGGTATTATAGAAGTGCTCTTAAGTGCAAAAAGGTTGGGGACCGCTGTCTTATACCCTATATATTAATATTAAAAGAAAATATGCCTATGAATTTAAAAAAAGTAGGTTTTAAATAGATGGGTTGTATTAGTTTTTACTAAAAGGTCTTAAACTTGCGAATTTAACAGATCAGTTCAGACTTCCGACTATACAATGAAGTACGAAAGATACATTTTAGGAACAACAAGACAGAACTGAAAGTGAAATACTTCAGTGAAAAAAATAAATGTGACATTGTCATCAAAAAAAAAATTAAGATTCTGAAATAGATTTGGAATAGACATATTGCAAAGATAGACGTTAATAGATGAGGAGTTAAAACTTCAAACTAGATTCCAAGAGATTGTAATAAAAGAAACTATGAATATATTAAGTGTGAAATGGATGTATGAAACATGGAAGTTACTGGAAAAAGTTATGCACCAGAGAAACTGAATTAAACTTGAAGAGATTTTTATTCTGCAGTGAATCAGTAATGGTAGAAAATGACAATGATGATAATGTGCATTGATTTTAATAATATAAAAGAAAGAGTAATAAAAAATAGCAGCGGGAGAAAGATATCCTTGAAAAATGATTGTATGAAGAGAAAAACAGTTGAAACGTTGGGGTTTTGTATTATATACATATATATGTGTTCAGTATTGATATAAGAAATATAAAGTTTTTGAAAAAAAAAAAGAGAAGGATTTCTAATTTGTTGATATTATTGTAGAACATATATATTAAAAAAAAATTAATGGACATTTGCTGTGTTATAATATATGAAAAATTTTTAACTGGGCTACTTTTTAATCTCTCAAAACATCAATATTTTTAAGAGAGCAAATAAATTACAAATCAATAATAATGATTTAGAAAATGTTAAAACATTTAACAACAAATCAGGTTTGAATTTGTAATAAAGAAAATTTAACTAAAGCTGAGCTCTTTCAATACTGAATTGTATTATAATCATAGCATTGTAGGATTAAAGGAAGTTGAGATCTAGATTTAAAGTCACTTTTGAACAATAAAAAAAAGTTTATCTTAAAATTGAATTCTTGGGAATAGATTTACATACTAATGACGAAGTTAGTAGCTACAAATATCATTTTTTCTAGAAAGAGGAGTGTTAGAGTCCTTTTTATTAAAGACTTAATCATCTTTATCTATTGACCATACCTCCTTCACCTTTCTATTTCTGTTTTTTCTTTTGGAACAAAAGATGTCAACTGTGGAGAGAGCAAAGTTGAGATCTGACTACAAATAAATCAATAACGCTGTCAATGTAAATTATGTACACACATATATTTCTGTATCATGCACTGAAGAAAAAATCTTAATAGTAGTAATATATAGTCGAGCGCGCTTTACAGTTTCAAGTATTAATTTAGATGAAAGTTAATGATTTAAAAAAATGATAATCTTTTATCTGACAAAATAGATTGGTATTAAAATAACAATAAGGTAGACTTATTTACAAGTTCATTTAAAATGTTTTTTTGGTTGATCTAGTTTGCTTTATCTCAGCAATGTATTTAGACTTTTTGTTTTGTGAATAGGTTTATATTTTAGTATATTTTAATAAATAATATTTGATATATTTTCAAACTGATAAAAAAGATTAGTTATTCTCAAAATAGGATTAGAAAAATGAAAATACTGAGTTACTTCATCTTACTCATAGAAAGATATTTAAAAAAATGGCATAAAGGAGCTCTCATTCAGCTTTCATAAGTTAGACCTGGTAAATTAGAACATGGCAGAAAATCATAGATTACAGTATAGTCTCGTAGAAAGTTTTAACTAATTTTTAGACTGAAGAAATAGCCATGTTAATAATGTATATGATAATAAATATAAAAAATGATATAACAGACCCTATTATATAATTAATATGTTAAAGAGCTATATTTTATAATATCACTGAGAATGATGGTATTTTAAGTATTTATTAATTCATTTTTTAACTAAAGTAAAATATGTTATATTTGAAAACCAGGCACTCTTCACAAACCTGGTGCTTGGTTGTATATATAGGGGATTTGAATTCAGACTTTCAATCACTCTTCAATCATCCACACTATTTCATACAACTGATACACATGACCATACACATGTAGAAAAGATAATTACCAATATACATATTTTATGCTAAACCAGCTCTCATCAGTTGGTCCAGATTATCATCTCCCACCCGTATATACAATCAATGCTCAGTTTATATTAAGATAGCAAATCTTCACAGTTTAATGGATAGGCTTTAATTCACTCCAACCTCCAACTTTTCAACAATCCATATCATTGAAAATCTGAGATGGAAAGCCCAAATCCCATGCTGATGCCAATATTAGAGCCATACTTATGTTGACCTCAAGTCACTCTGACTTCTCATGTATGGAACCGTATCCATTCAAATATATATTTATCTTTTCTACATGTGTATGGTCATATGTATCAGTTGTATGCGATAGTGTGGACGATTGAAGAGTACTTGAAAGACTGAATTCAAATCCCCTATATTTACAATTAAGCCCCAGGTTTGTGAACAGTGCCTGGTTTTCAAATATTTACATATGAAGCTTGAATCCTGCCCATGGACATGGTCCTATGCATGAGGGATCAGAGTGACTTGAGATCAACATGGGTATGGCTATAATATTGACATCAGCATGGGATTTGGGCGTATCCATCTCAGATTTTCAATGATATAAATGGCTGAAAAGATGGAGGTTGGAGTGGACTGAAGCCTGTCCATTAAAGTGTGAAGATTTGCTATCTTAATATAAACTGAACACTGATTGTATATATGTGTGAGAGATGATAATTTGGACCGATGAGGCCTGGTTTAGCACAAAATACATATATAGGTGATTATTTATCTTTTCTATATGTGTGTGGTCATATGTATTAGTTGCTTAAGATAGTGTGGATGATTGAAGAGTGCTTGAAAGTCTGATTTTAAATCCCCTATACTTAAAATATGTTACATAAGAAGCAAGTTCTGAATTGTAATCTATGACAATGAAACACTCACCAGGATTGATTGTTTCAATTACCAAACTCAACATCACCTACTAATACTCAAAGTAGGATTGAATTTTATTTATATGTTAAACATATTTCTATTTCTAAGTGTGAAAGTTTAAACACACATAATTACTAAATGCGAGACTATTTGTGGATGAACATTTTATATTTTAGAGAAACAATGAACTAAGATGCACATACTCATAAAAATAATTATGTTAGTATGTGCAAAATAATTTATAGATATTAAAAAATACTAATAATATTTTTGAAATAATTATAATTGAAGATAAGAAGAGTTTTCAGAACGTTAGTATTTTAGCCTAAAATTGTTTTAATTTCTTTTAATATTCCAAATATGGTGATCTAAACTTTTCATAAAAGATGGGAAAGATGCTTAATATTGAGAAGACCATTAGTTAAAATTATGTCTTTGTAGTTTATACACCCAACTAATTAATCTAGATTCCTTCATTGGTGATGTTTTCAAAAAATGGAATGATAGTCAGATATATATGGAAAAGATTTGGTATTTCCAATTGAAAACTTGAAATTATTCAAATAAATTCTTTAAAACTGTGAGTTTGCAAAAAAAAAAAAATGCTTGAAAAGATATCCCATACTTATGTGGTGAAAATGCCATAATAAATACTAAAAAAAAACTAAGATTAATTTAGATTAATCAGTGTTAAATATAGATTATCCAATAAAGAAACTAAGTATGTCGTTCACAATATTCTAAAGCAAGTCAAAATTTCAGTCTACATCCATGGGTATATATAATGTAATTGAGTAGTTTTATGGATTGGGAGTTCACAAAAAGTTTAAGTACGGAAGTGACATAACAGAGCATGATCACTAGAGTTTGCCCAATTATCACTGTACTAAAACACACAGAGTGATTAGAAACACTTCAAAAATAATACATTGTACAAAAATTTCACAATTTACATGTTTTTTTTTTACATGTCAAATGCGTTGACCAAGAAACGAATCCGGGCCAGCTGCTTGGAAGGCAGCTATGCTAACCACTAGGCCACCAACACAATTTACATGTTAACAGATAAATAAATTAATTGAAATTTAGTTAACAAATTCACTAATCCATGCTGCAGACAAAAATTTATTACACCATACTATTGAACTTAAGAATACCAGGTATGGAAGGCAGTTTATCACAATTATAAAATAAAAATTTTAATCTACTAACTCATGTGATATTTAACAATCTAATCATTTTCCGATAAAATGTTGTAAAAGCAAAATCCTAGATGGAAAAAAAAAACACTCTGTATTAAAATTAACATCATATGATCATCATTTCGTATAGAGAGTTTTGCCTGTATTAAAACTATTATATAATTAATGTTTAAGCAGTAATAAAAATTTCCGTGCAAATTCATTTTGTCTCCAAAGATTACTTAAATAGATTGTTGGATTATGTTTTCATGTAATTTCATTTACAATGTTTCCCAAATATGTATGGTTATGTGCTTATTTGATTAAATTTATATATGTATAAATTATATACTTTACGACGATCCATTTCGATTATATATCTATTATAGGGAATTTGAACACAGACTTTAAAGTTCCCTTCAGCTATCCACTCTATCTCAAACCACCGATACACATGACCACACATGTGAAAAAGATAAACGATCTCCAATATATATATATATATTGTGCTGAACCAGCTTTCATCAGTTGGTCCAGATCATCATCTCCCATATATATATATAATCAGTGCTTGGTTTATATTAAGGCAGAAAATCTTCAAACTGTAATGGACAGGCTTCAATCTACTTCACCATCCAACTCTTCAGCCATCCATACCATCGGAAATCTTATGATGTAACATCTAAATTCCAAGCTGATGCCAATATTATTGTCATATCAAAGTCACTCTGCTATCCAATTAATCTTCTCCAGGTATATAAAATTGCCTGTACTTCAAATACTACAGATTCAGTCTGCATCCTGCCCATTCCTCTTCTGTGTATTTAAATGGACAAGTTCCTAAATATAAAATATCAGTGTGACTTAGGGTCAACATGGGCATAACAAAAATATTGGCGTAAGCATGGGATTTGGACTTTCCATCATCAGATTTTTAATGGTATGGATAGCTGAAGAGTTGAATGATGGAGTATATTGAAGCATGTTCATTAAAGTTTGAAGATTTGCTATTTTGATATAAACCATGCACTGATTATATATAATTTGTGGGAGTTGATGATCTGGACCAACTAATGAGTGCTGGTCCAGGTTGAAATATATATTAGAGATGATTTATCTTTTTCATGTGTGTGATCAAGTGTATTGATGGTTTGAGATAGAATGGATAGCTGAAGGAAGGTTGAAGTATAATCATAATTAAACTCCAGTTATATAAAGCATGTCTGTATTTCAAATATTATATATATATATATATTATGATGATGATGATGATGATAATAATAATAATAATAATAATAATAATAATAATAATAATAATAATAATAATAATAATAATAATAATAATATATTGTAACAGGATGGGGGGTATTGGGTGGAAGGAAAAACAAGTTTGAACTGGGTGATGGAAAGACATCATCAACTCCAGTAAACAAAATCAATAATAAGTATATTTAAGTGAGAAGTGGTAGGAAGTGGAGGTGAAGAAGTGGTAGGAAGTAGAGGTGAACCTGGGGTGATGGAAAAATCATCATCACTCCCAGTTCATTTAAAATCAAAAATCATTAATTTACAAAATATAATATAAAGGTCATATGAGATCACATAATCTCTGTGAGATCATTGAGAGATCAGCAGAACAACTATAAATCCACCAGCATTATAAAGTAAATATCAATATAAATAAGTATGAGTACTACTCAAAATACTTGAGAGAAATAACCATCCATCAAACATCATTGATGGGAATAAACAAATCAGTACAATACATCAATACAGTAAATCAACAGTCAATCTGGTGACTGAATTGGAAATGGGTCTTCTGTAGACCAGGCTAACTATTGAGCCTTTGCCACCTTGCGCAATTATCTAAACATAACTTGGATGCAACAGATTAGTGCCCATTCATTAAAATACACAAGCAGAAAATCTAAACAACAATGCTGGGACATTAAAACATGCTAATCATCATCAATGCTCAGGCCACTTGTACTGGCCAACTATAAACTTAAATTTTTTTAACAAGACTAAACTAAAATAAAATATAGTGCATGGTCTTTTGCACCAACCAGGATGATGATTGATCATCTCTGGATGCCCCACAGCACTAAATACACCCCCCCATTTATATATTCATCCTGTGCTTGAATCTAGCTCAGAGAACACAAGCTTTTTTACTGTATGTGACCAAGAGATGATGTAAACAATTTTAACAATTAAATGAGTTTATTAATAACTGATTTTGAAAAGTATACAAAATTATATACACAACTAAAGTTATTACATTGTTTTACAATATTTCTCAATTAGTTTCTATAAATGCACACACATATATATATACACAGATGTGCATTTTATAATATACAATAAAAACATTTCAATTAACATAAAATTATTATTAAAAAATGATTAAATTTTACATATGTGTGTGCCTCTGACATTTACATCATATTTTAACTTAACAGCAATAATACTATATTTTCATTATTAAATTATTTGGAAAATATGCACAAATTTCATACATATATGTGGGTGTATAAACAAAATATAGATATAATTTAAAATTAGTTTCAATTTATAAGTTCTCTTTTTTTTCCCTTAAAAAAGTATAGTCAATTTTTGGCAGGTATTTGTTGATTAATTATCAATGTTTTTAAATTAAATTATTGAATCATCGATTCTTTACTTTTTTTTTTGAATATAAATTTTTCAAACTAATGTCCAAGAGGATTATTATTTTAAAACATCTCTTTTGCCTTTAAAACCAAATGGTCAATGAATTATTTTTCATTCTTAATTATAATTAAAGCAAAATTACTTTATATTCTTTTAAAATATATAGATTTTTAACTGACTTAAAAATAATATTGTTCTATATATGTCTATTTTTATATAACTTATTTTAAAATAACCCACCAGCTATATATACTTTAGGTGTGCTTCTCTGCATATATCTGAGGCAGATTATGTGTAATTAATTCTTCAAGCTGGAAATTATTTCTTGGTGAGTTTGGTTCTAGTGAACGTCATTATCAAGAAAAAGTATAAGCCATGTAAAATGTTGGTCTGTAGTTGGCCTCCCGTCTGTGTAGAACTGTTCCAGGCAAGTAGCTGTCTTGGTTTAATAGATTTCAGGCAAGCAACTGTCCTCCACATTTAAGGCTATGAATTTCAGCACAAAGAAGTGGGTCATTTTCTCCATGTGAATTCAAACTCCTGCAAAGGAAATATTAGCAGCTCCTGAATCTAATGTTCTGCCTTCAGCTATATCAGTTTATGGTAGCTATTCTGCCAACTCTAAGGTCAACTAAAACCCACTGCTGCAAACTTCAAGAAGCTGCAACAAAATATTATAACCAACTTTTCAGCTGATCCTTCTTACAAAAATTATTATCCAGACTGGAGTTAATTTTGTTATCAGCCCTTTTATAAAATCATCTAAGGTGATAAAAACACAGTGGCTATTTTCCATCTGTTTAATCCATTTGAAAGCAAACTGGAAATTTCTATCAAAGTGTGGTATTCATGTTTTTACCTTAATCTTTGGAATTTGACGAAATGTGTAATAATCCTTTAAAATTTTTAATCTACAAAGATTTTTAACTAGGTAATAGAAATGCAAATAAGCATTAATTAAAAAAGATATTTTATACAAGTATTAATTAAAAGAGTATTAAAAAATAAATTATGCTTTTTTTTTGGTTAATTTCAAAATCAGAATTACAAATATTATTTATCAGACCTTTTTAAAATACTTATTTCACAATAAAATTTTACTTTGAACCCAGAGTTATTTAACCCTTTATTTATTATTATTTTATTTTAGGAAATGTAGAAAAATATCTGCAAAAATTTATGTCTGTGTTTATTTCTACTTTTCCTTTACTTTATATATATATGCACACACACTATATTATTATGGGTGTACCATGTAACCCAAGTGGTTACAATATATATATAATTATTAAATAACAAATTAATATAGAATAAAACTATCCTTCTACACATGAGCTAGAAATAGGCAACACTTGGCGGCAGTCACTCATGTCAATAAATTTTTAAAAGAATTGGAGTTCTATCCATTCTTGAAGTCTGCTATTAAATAAACCAACTTTCATGGATAGTTCTGGAAATAGAGGTGATCCCCTTAAAATTCAGACTTTAAAATCAGCTTATTACTTCTCTATTCCTTTGGGATAGTAAATAAATAAATCAATAACTCTGCTTATAAGGTAAATTGTATACACACATATTTATGTCATAGAGAGTGGAACAATTTAATGACAATAATAATGTTTAGATGAGTGCATTTTTGATACTGAGTACCAGATTCATCATGACTTGTTGATTGGAACACTGGTGTTTCTTTGGTTGATAACATTATTAAACATGGCAATAAACTAGGCCACTTTTATTTTCCTCTTCCCATTATTAAGGTCATTGCAGACAGTATTACTTATTTGATGGTAAAATTCATGCTCAGTATTTTTCTTATGATTGGAGAAAACAGAATTATCCAGAAACTCCAGTTTAAATTTTTTGTATTGATATATGAGATATCATAACCATTTTGATACACTAGCTATCATCTTACCATAATAAGAGGCATTGAAGCCAAATCCTTAGCAAATAATTGAGTACACAATTCCATACATATAAACTTTTTCTACTTTATCTTTTGACTCATTGCTTAATCCATTTAGACATAAAGTTGATCTGAACCTGACATGAAAATCTTTACAATTTATTTCTTTTAAATTCTTATTTAGATTTGGCACATAAGCCAAAAACTTAGTAAATAATAAGCTGATTTAAAAATGTTTTTTTAAAGACGATCATTCTCTCTGTTCAACACTGTCAATGAATGTTGACTTATTATAATAGTAAGTTTAAAGAAAGGATGATCTTCCCAATCTTTTAAAAAAATTATTAAAAATATTGTCTAGTTATAGCACATGGGTGGAAAAGCAGTTTTCTTTCATTTAAATTACAAGTGGCCCTTCAGTACTTTTAAGATCACATAACCTGTGCTAATTTATCTGAGATTGGAGTTTTTTTTTTAAAAAAGACTCAGCATTTTTTTCAGCTAGCTTCCTCATTATCATCTTAGCTATTTTTGTCTAGCTACTTTTAGCTAGAGATAAAGGAAGCATGAAAAATAAGTAAAAATATTGATCCTCTAATAGAAGGCATCATTTACCTACCTCTTTGAAGGACTATTAGATAAGTATTTCTCAATAAATAAAATATTAAAAAGTTGCTCTATCTATCTATCTATCTATCTATCTATCTATCTATCTATCTATCTATCTATCTATCTATCTATCTATCTATCTATCTATCTATCTATCTATCTATCTATCTATCTATCTATCTATCTATCTATCTATCTATCTATCTATCTATCTATCTATCTATCTATCTATCTATCTATCTATCTATCTATCTATCTATCTATCTATCTATCTATCTATCTATCTATCTATCTATCTATCTATCTATCTATCTATCTATCTATCTATCTATCTATCTATCTATCTATCTATCTATCTATCTATCTATCTATCTATCTATCTATCTATCTATCTATCTATCTATCTATCTATCTATCTATCTATCTATCTATCTATCTATCTATCTATCTATCTATCTATCTATCTATCTATCTATCTATCTATCTATCTATCTATCTATCTATCTATCTATCTATCTATCTATCTATCTATCTATCTATCTATCTATCTATCTATCTATCTATCTATCTATCTATCTATCTATCTATCTATCTATCTATCTATCTATCTATCTATCTATCTATCTATCTATCTATCTATCTATCTATCTATCTATCTATCTATCTATCTATCTATCTATCTATCTATCTATCTATCTATCTATCTATCTATCTATCTATCTATCTATCTATCTATCTATCTATCTATCTATCTATCTATCTATCTATCTATCTATCTATCTATCTATCTATCTATCTATCTATCTATCTATCTATCTATCTATCTATCTATCTATCTATCTATCTATCTATCTATCTATCTATCTATCTATCTATCTATCTATCTATCTATCTATCTATCTATCTATCTATCTATCTATCTATCTATCTATCTATCTATCTATCTATCTATCTATCTATCTATCTATCTATCTATCTATCTAGCTAGCTAGCTAGCTAGCTAGCTAGCTATCTATCTATCTATCTATCTATCTATCTATCTATCTATCTATCTATCTATCTATCTATATGTCTGACGGTCCCTTTGTTCCTCCATTTGTCCAATCTATATACCTACCTATCTACCTACATACTTACCTACCTATCTATTTACCTACCTACCTACCTACCTATAAAGCCTGCAAATATTTTTTCCCAACATTTTTAGTGGATATTTAATATATATTCATTTAATTTAGTGTTAATTGTAGTTATTTCGCTTTCCTTATAAAATGAATTTATCCTTTTTTTACTTTCTTATATTTGAATAAAAATAGGTTTCGTAGTAATAGTAAGATGTAATTATATGTAATTAGTGATTATATGTAATTAGTGCTTAATATTTTAAAAATTCATTACTGACTGTAGCAAAAAAATTTCTGAAAAAAATTTATATATTGCATTTTAAAGCAACACTAGTGAATAAGGATGTAACAAATCTGGTGTGTCATAACTAGAAATATTGTTTTACATCTATTGATATATAATGAATTCTATATCAAATTTCACTCTCATTCTTTTAATAATGCAAAAAGATTATATATATATATGTAATTATATAACTGAATATTTGTAAATACAGTAACTAAATAATTAAAAAAATTGTATTCACTTAGGAGCGCTTTCGATTATCCAGTAATCTGTGTCAACTAAAGCTTTGAAATGCTAACATTCCCACAATTCCATGATCTTAACTTTTGCTGCTTGCCTGTTAATTAAGTCATGTTTATATTTATATATTAATTTTTTAATTATTTAGTTACTGTATTTACAAATATTCAGTTATATAATTACGTATATTGTTTTAAAAATACAGACATTGAATCATTATGTTATATATATATATATATAAACATTGCAAGCATAAAGCTAAACTAGTAAATATAAAATCAAAACTACCCCAAATCCAAAATTAAACCAGACCAGCATAAAAATAATATAAAAACACAACCTAAGGTTTCACTGCTACAGGTAGACTTCTCAAGTGTAAAGAACTACAAAAACTACACAATATATATAATATTAAAAACTACCCACAAATCCATTAACTTCCCATCCACTCTTAATATTAAAAGAATTCTTAAATAAGTTTAAAAACTACCCACAAATCCATTCACTTCCCATCCACCCTTAATATTAAAAGAACTCTTAAATAAGTTAATTTAAGAGTTCTTTTAATATTAAGGGTGGATGGGAAGTGAATGGATTTGTGGGTAGTTTTTAATATTATATATATTGTGTAGTTTTTGTAGTTCTTTACACTTGAGAAGTCTGCTTGTAGCAGTGAAACCTTAGGTTGTGTTTTTATATTATTTTTATGCTGGTCTGGTTTAATTTTGGATTTGGGGTAGTTTTGATATATATATATATATATTAGTTATCTTATATCTACTTTACTTTGTATTGGCTTGTTTAAGTTTTTAATGTTTTGTTTTTTTTTACTAATAGTAGTTAAACATGATTTTAAATTGTGTGGGAGAAAGTATTTTTAATATTCCTTGCATACTATTTTGAAAATTATGAATAGTCCAATTAACAAAACGATATCATAATAAGAATCACTGATCAAAATGCATTCAACGTGTTACTGAGGAAAAGTAAAAGATACTTCTCTAGATGGGCTGATGTAACATGGGTAGATTAAAGCTCGATAAATATTTAATTGCCAGTGACTTCATGCTGGAAAGAAAATTTGAAGACATATGGAGATCACCAATAACTACTGTTCTGATAAGAATAAGACCTTAAAAATAACCTGATGTGTTCAAATAGGAATAAATTGCTTTCTCATTGAACCCTTAGTAGTTAACGAAATAAGATGGATTGGACTTGGAGATTATAAATATTTTGATCAAAGAAAACATAGAAGAAAATGTTATGACCTTTATTATCAAAAAGTTTATGATCAGATATATTGACAGAAATTATTAAACTTGCATCTAGGTAGCGTTTTAGTAATTGATAACTATAATATAAAAATTGGAAATGTGAGTGAATATCTGAAAGCATAAAAAATGTGACAATGCACTTTTAAGTAACCAAAGGACTGCCATCACATGATAGAGTTTATAAGAGTTAAATTGATTATATTTGGACACTACTGATGGGAAGATTCAGTTTCAGTAATAAATACTGACCAAAAGCATATTAGAAGACAAATTTTAAGTTATTCAAATGTAAACTTCAAGTAAAGCTGAAAATCAATTATAAGCTGATCCATTGTAAAACCACTAATACATCATATTAACATCATTTTCTATGCTTACAGAAGCTCTTACAGCAGCATCAAATTCTCCATAGAGTAGTAAGTACACTTCAGTGCAAATCTTAGTAAATATTCAATGCAGAAAGGTTGTATTAGTTCCTAAAATTTAGGTGCAGTGCTTTCAGATCCAGGGGTCCTCACTAATGAAAGCCACAAGCTAAAACTCAGTCCAGAATATTAGATGAGTAGACATGAGATAGAGATTTTATGCACAGATCTTCATGAATCCTAAGATCTAGGTGGAGTGCTTTCAGATTCAAGGCTTCTAACTGATGAAAGCAGCAGTTAAAAACTAGTCTGGGGCTATTGGACGAGTAGGCACTAGATAGAGACTTTAAACAAAACCGTTTTTGCATTCATTGATTACTAAGGTTTTCACTAGGTGAGCTGCTACTGTCAAGTATATTTGACATTAATCAATTTTCAGAATAAAATAAAAAGTTGATTTGAGATTTTAGGTAGATAACGTTATGGATGGAAATGAAAAAATATTAAAAGTTAATCTGTAAATAATGTAAATATCAGAAAAATATCAGAAGAGTAATAGTATTTGAAAAAAAAAGACACAATTAAAAAAATTAAATGATTTAAAAAATAATTGAATAGAAAACATCAAAGATAATCTAAGCAAAACAAACAATAATATTAAAACATTGACAGACAAACAAGTTTAAAAAACAGAAACTAATTTTCAGGATATTTATAAAATAAAATAAAAAATTTGGTTATTAGTAGCTTCAGGGGAAAATGCTAATAGACAAATTAAACAGAAGTGAACAAATACTTTTGGTGAGATGGAATAATCGCCACTAGTAAAAGATGAGATCAGTTTAGCGTTGATATAATTGCCAAAACAATATGCCACACAAAGTGATGCCAATTCATTAGAAATTTTGAAGGGAAAGTGATTTTTTTTGATTGGTTATTTTAATCAACCAAATTAGTCAGCATTTTACTCTACTTAATATGGAAAACAACTCAAAGATTGGGAAAAAACAAATTTTAATTAATATATAAGAAATTTTGAAAGTGTTTTAAATTTCTCACATCAAAATCTTATATGTTTTTTTCTCAAAATAGGATTTATTAACATAATATTAATCTTTGAATTTACATGTTATATGTAGTGATATACAAGATTCAAACTATGATTTACAATGCAGAACTTGATTTACCGAGTGAACAGAAAAACCTTGAATTGTATATGCATATATCTTGCCATTCATAGCTTCTCTCATAGTTTACTAAGTAACCTTTGGCCTTAATGGCAACTAGGTAGATCACAGCTGCCAAGAATCACATCATCCCCACCATCCAGATGAGAAAGTAAAAACCCGTACTAATCCCTGTAGCACCCATGTCCCAGCCCCCCTCCTAAGGACTAGGAACCAGGCCTTAGGGTATTTCCAAAGCTCAGACTCTCTCATCCAATGCCCTTACTAATCCCCACAGCATCTGGATCCCCTCCAAAACCCAGGCTTGTGAGACTTTTCAAGCACCAGAACCTGCCATCCAGATGGTAGAGATGAGTGGTACAGCAGTTTAAACCATAGTAGAACCCTCTGGCCTGAGTCACCCAAGCATGAGATTCTCTCATCCTCACAGCAAAGACAAGCAATGCTGCAGCACTAATCAAAAATGTAAATCTCACATGCTTATATCATATGCCATCTACAGATTATCACATAGTCTAATAACCAACCTATGAGTCATATAGAGAACAAAGAGACTAAAACCACACTGCATCACATCATCTCCACTGCCCTGAAGATGAGAAAGATGAAACCCGTACTAATCCCCATAGCACTTCACATCCCAGCCCCCCTGTAAGAACCAGAGTTCAGGCCCCAGGAATCTTCCAAAGTTGCAGACTCTCTCATCTAAATCCCATATGAGAACCCAATACACCCACATCTCAGCCCCCCTTCAAGACCAAGAAGCAAGCCCTGGGAGCTCTCCAAGCAACAGACTCAGTCCTCAAGACCGCAAAGATGAGTGACACAGTAGCCCCAATCCAATGATCAAATCACAGTTGAACTCTTTGGGAACATTAGTTTTGTCCATCATGTTTCAGCTTCCAGACAATTTCTAAAAAACTAGAAGTCTCAATCCATGAGGTCATTAACTATTGGTAAAAATCAAATGATAAAACTAGAAGCACAATTCATACGATGAGGTACAACTGTTAACAATCCAATGTCATAATAATTGCTAAATTTAAAATCACAGTGCAAATCTCCAGGATTTCCAATGCCTTGCATAAAAAATTCATCATTACTTTCCAAAATCAAGAACTTTAATGTATATGTAGTAACCAGATGCTTGCATTATGTGTTATACCACAATATAATTCTAGATCTGTAGAGCAATCAAAGATGTACATAGAGTAATGTATCCATAAAATCGCATATTGAATAGTGTCCATCATGTTTCAGCACCCTGATAACCTATGAAAACCAGAAGCACTAATCCATATAGTCAAATGTTAAAATTATCGATTTGTATAGTTCAGCATTCAAGATAGAAAAAAATGTTTAATATAGAATGTAAGGTTGAATAATTAAGCAACACTTGAAATCAAATATTCAGATACAGTCTAAAACAATTCACTATAGTAGAAAAGAATTTTTTTCACATGTCAAATCTCAGGTCTAAAATGCAAGCACAAAACTGCAATGAATAACGTTGTCATTCTTAACAAATGAATGAGCCATCCAAATCTGGTAAAAACGTCAGTGATCCAACATCAAATGCATGGATAAAAGATAAAGCAACACTTGAAATAAATAATCAGGTACAATGAGAAACAATTTACTATTGTGGAAAAATTCTTTCTTTAATTAAAAGAAAAATATCAGGTTTAAAAAGCAAGCATTAAAGTCTAAATGAAAAACGCTACTATTGCTAACAAATAAATGAGCTATCCAATTATGCTAACGATCCCCACAGCACTTTTTCCCCAGCTCCGCCCCATATAAAAACTAGGATTCAGGCCCTCAGGCTCATCCCAACAATCAGAAACTCTCACCCAGTCAGCAAAGCTGCCTTGAATCAAAATATTCCCTGAAAATTAAGTCTTTCAATAGAGATCTCTAGAAAATTTACATGGCTGTCAGTTATTTTTAACCGCGCTCCAAAGAAAATTTTAATCATGCTTAGTTGTTGTCTGATGGTGCCATAATTCTTGGGTACAAAGGATCCTAAAAGGTTACTCTGGTCAAATGGAAACGTTTTAGAGGAAAAAAATCTCTAAAATATAATTTAGGTAACCTAAACGGGGAGCCAATAACAGAGTAGACTGGAGACCCTGGCTCCCTCTAGTAAAAATATTAGAAGTATTATTATGAAAATCGCACATCACATATCAAAATCAATTGAAAACCAACTATGAGATTAGAAACTAGTTTAAGGAAAAGATAAAAAAACATATACATTTGTTATAAGTATTGAATAATAAAAAGATTGAGATGATGCTAAAAACATTCCACACATATTTTAACTGAGCAGAAGACTTGATTCAGTTTACAAGTTTAGATGATAAAATATTCTTAGAAGAATGAGTGTATGTTGCAATTGGTCTGCACCATTGTTAATAGATTGATTTCATATTAGCATATCGGTGCCTAAATAATTCAGCTTTTTATACTAAATATATAGGAAAAGGAAGCCAAATTGAATTTAAACAAATGTGGATCTGTTATTGATGGAAAAAAATCAATTCAAACTTTAAGAAATTTTCACCTATGCCCTCTGTGAAAAAATGTATTAGAGTCTGCATCTCAAAACAGCTACTTCAAAAGATACATCTCTGAACTATATTTTGCAAAGATTAAAACACACTCATTGTTTGAATAAGTCTACATTTCAATATTTAAACCTATTATTATAAAGAACTGAAAATTTGGAAATAATTCAAACGGAAGTAAATCTCCGTTAATGCTCCATTTCTTAAATATTATAAGAAATAGCACATTATCGGAGATTGACTTCCGTTTGAATAATTTCAATATTTAATATCTTTGCAGAATATAGTTCCAAAAGGTACCTTTTTTGAACTAGCTGTTTTGAGATGCAGACTGTAAAACATTTACCTACAGAGAGAGCAGCTGCAAGTTTTTTAACATTTGAAGTGATTTAGTATTTAATATTATTTCAGGTGGTGGTGTGCACTGGAATTATTTTCACTAACTTTAAATATACGACGAAACAATCTTATTCAGAAAAAACAATTAGTTTTAATATTCTTATTAGAAAAGCTTTAAAAATAAAATAAAAAAGATGATATTAGACCTAAATAAATAAAAAAATACTGTTTATACTGTTTATAATGACAAGATAAGCAATAGATTTTGAATTTAGTAACTAAGATATAGAAATGATTGATAACTTTAATCACATTGAATTATTCATTAATGTAAAAGACTCTAGTAGTAAGTAGATTTATTGCATACTGCATACTAGTATTCAGCAAACTACAGCGAATTTTTTTTTTGTCAAATGTAAAGACATAGCTTTAAATATTTTTGCAATGACTATAATTATTTACTCTTTGACAGAGTTTTGAAACTATTCTCTACTTTGCAAGAGAGAGAAAGAGAGAGAGAGAGAGAGAGAGAGAGAGAGAGAGATAGAGAGAGAGAGAAAGAGAGAGAGAGAAAGAGAGAGAGAGAGATTAGCATAGGCATGGACTGATAAGCATTTGGTACATTTAGCTTACCCGAAGAGTCAATATTCATGAAATGTGTGGATGATCTGAATATCTGCAATGAGGAATGATTATTATGTGGTGAGGTTAAGATGATGGATACTGATGGAAAGTTAAAAATTAAATATTTGACACTATCCATAGTAACAATTAACCATTCTTTCACAAGTTGTAAAAATAAATAAAGCCTAGTCCTTAGCTTGTGAGAGAGTGCCATAATGGAAAAATATTGAACTATGAGAAATCCAGATATTTGATATCTCTAATGAGTGGAAATTGTTTATGAAATGAATTGGTGAATAATTGCAGTATGTTGATGTTGAAATGGGGGATGCACTGTTAAAAATTATAAATTAGCACTTTGAAAATATCTTTAAAAATGCAGAGTTGTTCAATCTATGGTATTTATGATGGTGAACACATGCAAGCTAAAAATAAAAAGGATAATAAAAGTATTGATTCTTCTGTATTGTGACAGCAAAGGATTTTTGATTTTCCTGGACAATAAAAAAAAGTAAACAAATGAGTACCTGATCAGATTAAATATGAACTCTTAATTAAAGTACAGGTTGAATATATTTTATTTTATCCATATCATGAGATATTACATAATTTATTACAAAAGTGCGCCATGCTTTTGAAGATTAATAATAAAAGAAGAAAAAGGTTAACCAGCAATGAGTCGAGTAAAAATTCATCATCATCAATAAATGAATAAGATTTCATTATGGATAACATCTTATTTATATGGTTTTCAGGAATCAATAACAATTTGATAACTTTTATTATTTATAAGAATAATTCAAAAACACTTTTCCACAATGTTCAGGTGTATCTCGTGATTACCCAAATATAAATAAAGTAATGAACGCATATACCAAGCATATAAATTTTGAAAATAAACTAATACAAAATTTAATAAACAATGTTTGCAAAATATAAATGTACATTTCAACATCTGCGTTTTTTTTATTACTTTTTTTCTTTTCTAAAGATTAAAAATCAATAATAGTTCAGTTGCATTTAACTTTCAAAATGCATGAATGGATTAATATTTTTGTTTTATCGTACATTCCCAAAACTAAGTTCAGTAAATACAAAAAGGGGTAGTCACTTAATGACGGCATTTGTAACTGAAGAGGGGAGGGAATGCCTTAAAAGCATTTAATAATTAGAAGGGAAAAAAAACTTCATTATCAATATCACGAATTGGTTTCAATTATATTACACTGTGATTAATGAATCATTTCTAAAATTATATTTGCAAATTACTGTTTTAAGAAATTATATTCGCACCAAAAAATGTTACTTATTTTATGCTTTCAGTAAAGTTGCATGTTAACGTCGCTTTGAATTATCGATCCCCTATTCGTTGGCTGACACACGCACGCTCAGCTACCGCCGTTTCTAAGTTAGCATCCATAGATGGTGTTTAGATTGTTTTTCCATCAAAGTTTAATTATTTAATTTTATTCCACGTAATTACATGATGTTATAGAGTGAAGATTTAATGTCATAACTGGATTAAAAAGTATCAAAAAATTTATACAATTATCTCACGCGAATTAAGCGTATTATATTTTCAAATGCTTTTTCTACCATTCTCTTATTTCTGGAAATACGGACCGCGTGCAAAATAAATCGCTTCTAAGGTTCATCATGGTGTCATTTCCGGACAGCATTTTTGAGCTAACCAAAAAGTGTGACCAATATTATTTCCGGATATTATAAAATAGATTATTTATTTATATGTCGACATTCGTATTTTTGTAATATAAAATAAAATAAAATAAGAGAGTGAAAAAAATTGTTAATGCGGAAAATATCATTTTTCGTTTGAATTGAAATATTTGTAGTTACAAAAAAAATGATTTATTCAAATGTTTATTTAGAATAATAACATAATAATCAATTAATCTTAAGTGGATTTAACATTACAAATTTTAAAAATAAGATCTAGCAGACTTATAATCATTTCAGAAGCGGATCAGATGTAAAGTGCTTAATAGTGATCATTTGCGCAGCCGTTGACGCTTCACTCCGCCGGCAGATTCTGCCTGACACGAGTCTTGTCTTACTTTGAACTGAAATTTTTGCCCAAAATATACACTTCCACATAAAAGGATATAGTTATTAAAAATTCATCATGACGAAGGATAAAAAGGGAATAAAAGGTAAGAGTTATTAATTTAAATAGTAATGTTATAAAAGAATAATAAATAATAATAATAATAAAGATTTGCAATAAAATAATACATTTAAAATTACCATTTATCTTGTTATTCTAAATGATTTAAATCTGTAATATTTCGATTACAGTCATATCTCGATATTTATTTTTATAAAGTAATGTCTTGATAAAATATATTAATCTGGTTTTTTACTCTTCCCCTTTTTTATTTAAATATATATTTAAATGATTATATTCTTTTAAATTTCTTTTTCTAAAAAAAAAAAAAAAAAAAGAGGAAGAGATGGCGAATATATATGTATTAATATATTTCTTTTCCGCCCTTGAAAACGAGAATAAAAGACGGATTAAATATTTTTCGTTTCCGATTGTTTATCGAATTACTAATAAAGATATATAAAAGTATGGAAAACTATTACTTTAAACACCAAAATTGTGTTGCATAATATGTTAAATGTTTTAGTTAATTTGCTATATGTTTCAAAAAATGATAAACTGAAAGAAGGGGGTAAAAATATGAAATTCCATCAATAACTACCATACCATAAATGAACATTGAAACAATTTATTTAAAATATTGAAGTATTATAATACAATTGGTAGAATTTTTATTATACGTTTTTCTTTTTTATTATTTGGAATCACAGTCAACGGAACTAAAAAATATGGCAATATTATGGGCGGGGGGGGGATTCATAACTCTTTTAGTGTCACATGTTATTTATTATATTCACAAAAACGTATATACAATAATTTTGATTTTTATTATGCATATATATGCATGAAATCACATACACAAATAAGCAAAATATAGAATTTTATTCATTGTGAATATATATTTTTTTAAAAAAAGAAACAAATTCCAACTTTCTTATAGTGTGACGTCAGTTAAAAATATTTTTAAACCGAAAAGAAAAAAAAGGGGGAGAGAGCAAAACTGACGGCCAGACGGGCAGGAAGAGAACTAAAAGAATCCAAAAGAATATAAAACAATAAAGATGTCCAAGAAATCAAACAAAATTTAAATATTTTATTAATTAAATTAAGTAAAAAGTAGTACCCATTCGATTACTAAGAGTTGAAAAGCATATTTCCAAATATAAATTTTAACTCTTTTTTTTTTATGACGAGCACATTAAAAAAAAATGAAAAGAAAAATTATGCAAAAAGAAGATAGAAATAAGGAAAGATAAAGAAATAAAAAATTAGGAAGAAAAAAAAGTTTTATAAAACAAAATAATAAAAAAATTAGATAATTTAATAATATAAAAATATGAATAGTAATAAATCATCATTTATTTATCTTTACTGGACACGTAAAAACAAAATTAGCTGCAGTTATTAAATATCAAAATAAAAATCTTTTTCTACTTGATTTGTCAGAGATCAAGTAAATTCAAGATTTCGCAGTATTCTTTCTTCGTTGCTTTTATGTATATGTATAAACTGCATTTATATATTTAAACAATCTTTATTTCAGTTTTAATTATTCGAGTATATATACATTTTTTTTAATTTAAAAATTTAAACTTTAACTTACCATATTAATAAATTGGGCAGAAAAGAAACAATGCTGTAAGTCCTTATTATACTTTTTAATTTCACCAGTAGGTATCACCTGAAATTAATAAACAAAATAGTAAAACAGTCATTTTCATTTTATTTTTTCAGATAATTTTAAAAATGGCAGCATGGGCATTGTCCTTCTTCATCCTCATATCATTTAGATCTCAGGTACAGATGAAGTTATATGCATTCTTAATGAATGCTCATTTAAAAAAAACACTAGGTGATAGGTTTTGTGAAAAGAGACACCCTCATAAAATGTGTTGATTTTATATCTAATAACAACTAAACATTCAATTAGAAAATAGTGCAAACTTTGAGATTTATTTTTCTGCTAATTCAGATTTTATAGAGGCTGTGCAGAACAGTTTAAAAATCTAAACATTTTATGAATCTATAGGAGAGAACTAAAAGGAGAAATGAAACACTTAAGTTTGTGGTGACGACTTGAAACTAAGTAATTATTTGTTTATAAGATATGATTGAGATTATATTTAATTTTTGATCCATTGCAACATGAGTTATTTTTAAAATTAAACCTACTTTCTTAATTCACTAATTCATCTAATCTTTTTCACAATCTCTTAAAGCATTTTTGGGGATATATGTTAAGATTGCAGTTGTCCATCTATTATAATGCTTTCTGAATATATATGAAACCCAGATCTATTAAATCCTCTTAATTTTCTCACTCTTGTGACTTCCCACCTATTTTTCCACTTTTGATCAATTTTGATTAATGTTAACATATTTATCTCTGCTTTTTAGCTAATCTTTAGTATGTGTGGTCTTTTTTAAATAAGTATCTCTGTTTTTGATTAATAAATATATGCTCCTGAAATATGCTTATTAAATGTTATTTTTCAATCTCATATTTGCATAAAACTTCTGTAGAAAGTTTTTGCTTGATGGGATAGTAACATCCTAGTAATACTAATAACTCATGTTGTATTTTGAGAAATATTCTTTGCACAATTATATCATGATGTCCCAAAATTTTAATCACACCGGAAATGTTTTTAGAATGAAATTCTTTTTTTAGTTATCTATAAATTCATGAAAATAAATTCTATGATTTCTTGAGTTCAAAGTTTTCTCTATAAGATAATCTGAAATTATCTTAGTAAAACTTATATATATTAATTCTATATTCTCATGGATAAATGATGAATTCATAGTATTGTTTCCGGAGCTTCCACATTTTCATGTAATATATATAATTAAACATCCACTTCACTACATATTCTTAAAATATATGAACAATGACATTTGAAAAAGACAAATGACCTCCAAGATGCATTTCAGGCTGAAGCAACATTGTTCTTCTGGTTCAGACCACAATCTCTAACACCTATTTTCATTATTTGTTCAGTATTTATTAATATCAAATTATTACACTTTGATAAACAAATCTCACATTTTTTGCATGCATAATTTTTTTTATTTTTTTTTTAAATTTTCTTATTAATGTTTTAGAATGTGCGATAGAGTGGAATTTTAAATGTACTGTATATAAAAAATGATATTATGCATGAAAGAAATGAAGTGGGATTAATTATTTCATGTGATTATGTTTAATTAAAAAGTAGACATATTAATCTTTAACTATTTAAATTTTTTATCTGAGCTAGGGATAATCTTTTTCCTAATGAATGATTAATAATAATCGATAATGTATCGATTTGAGGTGGATATTATTAAAGTTGTGAATGTAGAAATATTGGCACTTGTAAGTCAAATTATAATATATATGTATATAATTATTGAAAAATAGAAAAGTCAGCACTTTTTAATATCTTCTTTATCACTTTTATACTATATTATTTACATTTTATAGTTTAAAGACGTAGTAGAGTGATAGATTCTAAAATTCGGATTTGTGGAATGCAAGCCAACTCTCATTTTAAATGCTTAAACTTCTTATGGATTCACCTAGCTATAAACAATTCAATTATTACATTTTATTATTGCATTCTTCCACTTATTTTTTATAACTTATCATTTAAATATTTTTTGTACTTATATACCATTTTTTTAAAAATGTTTTATTTTTAAATTATCTATCAAGATTCCTTGTATCTTTTTTCTTCTTAAATGATTTTATTGCAAGTCTTCCTTCTTTATTTAAAACGTATAATATTTCCATTAATATTACTGTTATTATATGAATTACTTTATTTTTATTAATATATATTTATAAATAGAATTTTAAAACAAATTCCATGATGTCAATCTTACTTTACCATCCAAGTACACTTTACTTTTTATCGCTAATATAAGTTTTACTTTAATATTAAGGTGAAGGATTTTTTCATCTTTAATCTGATTCTCTTTCATAGTTTTCCTTAACATTTCTTTATTATTTTTATTTCATTATATATATATATAATCATTTTACATTACTCCACGTAATTATTTCTACCCAAGATGATTGCTTTTACTTATTAGTATATTTCTTTTTCTCTATATGTTGCAGAAAACTTATTATAAAAGAGTTGATTATTATTTCTGTTAGTCTTTTTGTTTATAATAGTATAGTATTTGTTATATTTTATTAACAACATTTATTTTACATTACTTACCATAATTATTTTTACTTTAGATGGTTGCTTTTAGTTATTACTATATTCCTTTTTTCCCTCTATATGTTGAAAAAAATTATTATAAAAGGTTTATTATTGTTTTTGTTAGCCTTTTTTTTTGGTAATATTATGTTATATTTTAATAACAACATTTGTGTAGGAGCTTTTTGCAAAGTTTTTTAACGCTTTAAAATGATTTACATGTTTTAATGTAAATTTATTAGAGCATATCACGAAGGATAGGAATATCAATTCTTATATTTGGATATTTGATAGCTTTTGCATTTCTAGTTTTGGATTAATACATACCTCATATCTCAAAAAACGAAGATTCTTTTATGTTAGTTACCCCCTCTTCCCGTGCTTATACTTGATTGTTTCTACACCAATTTTTCATCAATGTTTTCAGACAATAAAATATATAATACTTAATTATTTTTTCTGTATATTAACTTTTATTTTTATATCAAATTTATTTACTATCCCATAATCTTTAAAATGTTTAAATTCTAGCATTAAAATTTTCAGTGTCTGTTAAAAAAATATATGATATTTTCCATCATCTATATCATTAGCAACTGTTAGTAATAACCAACAAATAGACAGCACAGATTTACACAATGTTCCCAATGGAGGGGTATTATTCTCTACTTTTCTTCTGGTATTGCTGGCCATATCAGTGACAATATTAGCATAAGAATCAAATTGAAGTATGGAGAATAATGCTATTTGAAACACTGTGCAATCTACTAACCTGTGAGGTCTATTTGTGTGTTATTACTAACAGTTGTTAATGATAAATGATGGAAATAATCCAACATATTATCATATCTATACTATCATCACTAACCTTTAGGAAAATTAAAAAATATAGTTTGGCCCATTTAAATGTCTTTTGTATATCAATTATAATAATTATTTACATGATATAATAAATTTAGACTATGTGTTTAGTATCTTACAATAAGTCAAAAAGTCTGATGTATCTCCATTAAGTTGTTCTACCTTTTAACTATAATAAATTCTATTCCACTTACATTTTCAATAATTATAATCAATAAAGCAAGTCATATATTGTGTTACATTGCTTTTATGAGCTTGCATTCACAAATATGTATTATAGAGAACATACTAATAACTCAAACAAGCTCTTAATTGATGTGTGGTAAGAGAAAAATATTTAAAATCTCTATTTAGAACATTCCCATCTCCAGACCAATTGATTTTGAGATTTTGGCTCACCTCAATGAGTAGCTAGAATATTCAGACACTAGATTTAAAATATTTATTCAAAAACCAGCACTTATTTAATATAAACAAAGCAAAGCAAAACTCCATATAGTAGTGCCACCTGTGCTAAACAGAATAATCAATGGATTCCAGAAGGCTTGTGCATAAAATCCCTATCTAATGCCTACTCATCCAATATCCCCAGACTAGTTTCTGGCTTGTGGCCTTGTCAGATCCAAAGCTCCTCACTGACGAAGGCCACAAGCCAGAAACTAGTCTGGGGATATTGGATGAGTAGGCATTAGATAGGGATTTTATGCACAAGCCTTCTGGCATCCACTGATTACTCTGTTTAGCACAGGTGGCACTACTATATGGAGTTTTGCTTTGCTTTGTTTATAAACAATTATGTGCTAGTATTGGAGATGTGATCATGTGATGCTTGCTGGTTTAACACTTATTTAATATGTAAAATTTAAGTAGAAATTCTGAAATTTCAGTTAGATAGCTGAAGTTAAAGACATTTTCATGTCCAAAAATATCAGAGTTTCTACTTAAATGTTATATATTAAATAAGTGCTGGATTGTGAGTAGATATTTTAGATCTAGTGTCTGAATATTCTAGCTCTTCACTGAGGTGAGCCAAAAGCTTGAAACCAATTAGTCTAAGGATGGGAATGTTCCAGATAGAGATTTTAAATATTTTCACTTACCACACTTATCAATTAAGAGCTTGTTTGAGCTATTGGTACACTCCCTATATTACACTTTCAATAATTGTGTCTTTATAGTTAAGTACAAGTTAGTTCAATTATTTTTTGTATTTTTTATTACTTTCTTGAAGTTTAATAATGTCCCATATAATATTATGTAATGTTTTTGTCCATTTTATGCAATATTTCTTTATCTGAAAGTGACATGCAATTGTAGAGACACAAATACAGTTCTCATTAAATGAAACATTTAACCCTTTTGTATTCTGATGGATTTTATTGTTCTCACTAGATTTAAGCTTTCAACTTTTACTTTAATATTAAACCATTATTATTTATCAGAATATAATAAATTTGACCTCATTCAATAGATATTTTTGTTTAGAAATTAAATAAATTTTAAAAAATTACATTTGATTTCTAGAATTATTTTAAAAATTATATTTTAGTGACAACAAAATGCTGTCATGTCATCAAATTTCAGGTCGAGTTGCTCTCTTTCATGTTTGATTTAAAAATCTGAACGAATTTTTTTTTTAATAACTACTAAATCTATCAATTTATGCTTTAAAAGTTTAGAATTTTTTCATAATTTTTACAATATTTACCACATTTAAAAATAAAACATTTCTGTAAAAATATGTAAGGTTTAATATGCTTGACATATATAGTGAAATTAAATTCATAAAAAATTACACTATATACATCAAGCGTATTAAACCTTACATAATTATTAATAGTGAAGAAAAATCTGAAATTAAAAATATGTAATAACATTTGGCTTTGATTTTTAATAATTATCACACAATTATGATACAAATATAATCACAAACTTTTCAAAAAATCACGTTTTTAGACTATCGTAATATTTTCTTGATGATTGTAATATTTCCACAAAATACACTCTGCAAAGTCTGATAAACAATGTTATTTCTCAAACCAGAGTTTCAGTTCCTTTGTAATACCAATTACTTGATTTTCCCTGCCATCTTTTGATTTTTTTATAATTAAAATATTAGAAAATAAATGTACACAAATTTTAAAGCTGTAAAAAAAAAGTTTTGCAAAAGTTTCACCCAGGAGAAAAATGCAAATTTAATTGCTAGAAATCTTCCACGCTGTTTGAGCATGAAAATAAATGGAAAGGTTAAAACTCACAGATTTTTAGCATTGTGTATCATCAACCATTGCATTTTATGATGATTTTGTAATCTTCAGGAAATGAAGTGTGATTTATGAATAAATTACATGGCCTCTTCATAAATAGAATATAACTGTGGCACAAAGCTTCTGAAAAATACACATTCAACAAACATCACAACTAGTGATTCATATGCATTTAAACTATCTTCAAAAATATTTACAGATGACTCCTTCTTGAACTAACTATTAGTCTAAGAAGCAAAAATGATCATGATCATTTCTTAATTCCAACCAAAGAGATGAAAGTTAATAAGCTCTACATATTCTTATGTTAACATTTATATGGTTACAAATACCTACAACAACAATTATTTTATATACAAATGGTGGTATTATTTCTTAAAAACATTAGTGAAGTGCAAACTTTTTTTAGAAGCCTTATATATAATAATTTAATTTTAACATTTTAATAAATTCATTTTTGGTTAAAGAGAAGTTTAGTCAATATAGTATTATCTCTGCCAGCACAATTAATTTTAGTTTATCATTGCCTTGGAAACATCATGTCTGCAAATTTTAACTAGAATTTAATGAATTCCCATATACAAACTTTAAATTAAACATAGCTCCATGACATGTAAACAAAGAGACTCTTTCCCCAGGCCATGAATTAAAAGAACTGATTCTTTATTAAACATTTAGAGTACTTTTAATTCATAACCTGGGAAGAGAATGATTTACTCTCTTTGTTTACATATAACTGTTTTAATGATTGGTAAGTGACACTCTAACAGAAGGTGCCTTGTTTTTAGCTCTGTTTAATTAAAATCATAACATAATAACTCTTCTTAAAAACCAGATATATTTTCTTTTATATTTAGTGGTTTGTCAATTAGAGTAAAAACTTCACTTAAAACTAGTTTTTTATATACATACGTATATACTGTATGTAACTATTTTGCCTTGATTTATATATATATAAGCTTACTAATATGTGAATTTGTAAATATATGGAATAAATACGGATGAATATTTATTACAACACTTCTTGATTGCGAAAGAAAATTAGCATTCAAAACTATTTATACGTTAGGGCGATTACATGTCTTCACATTTTATAGGAATTTACAGAAAGTATTTTGTGGATTAAAATGAAAAACTAAAGGAATATTTTTAAATGTTTATTATTTAAGTCATGCACATTTTGAAAATAATGTTGCTTTTGCAAACAATGTTTCTGAGTTTTAGGAAATGTTACAAGAGCTATATCAGATATAAGAAATAAAATACAACGGAAATTAAATGTTAAAAATATTAATGTTCTTTAGTTAGAATAAATAAATATAGATTGATAGTACTAAATTGTACACATTTAAAATTCATAAATACTTTGTGTAGTGAATTTATGTATATGAAACATAATGAATTAATCATTAAATTTAAAGAGAATGTTTTTAGTAGAAATAATTTAAGATTAAAGTAAATTTATCCAAATGCTTGAAATTAGAATATATGGATAAGAGACTAAACAGGTTGAAATGGATTTGAGCTGAACATAATTTTAAAAGAAATGAAAATATACGAAGGAGTGAAAATTTAAAATGTTTCCTAAAATTTTGTAAAAGATTTAGAAAGACACCATATATGAGATATAATAAGGAAGATTACTGAATTAATGCAAATATAGAATCTATTGATTGAAGAAACTTCAATAAACTCAGAAAGAATTCCGTTCTGCAATCTGATAATGGCTGAATATAAAATGATACATATTTAGTTACTTTTAGCTATAGGTTGAAACAAGAGTAAAAAAATCCTAAAAGCTCTAATGGAAGCTATCGAAAAGCATTTGCCTTACAGTAGACTATTTAAAAACTGTTACGCTTCCATATATATAATATTTAAATGCAAGTATATTGTTTATACTGAACTTAATATATATGTAGATGTGCGTGTATTAGTAGGTGCTTATATAAATTTTGTAAACATACACATACATCTTTAAAAATGGAAACAGCCATTTTTTTTAAAATAACTATGACGTTCTAAAAGAAGTACAGAAATATTTTTTCCAGTTCTTTATTTTGGATGTCTTGAATACAGAATTTTTCTTTACATCATCATCATCATCATCATCATAATAATAATAATAATAATAATAATAATAATAATAATAATAATAATAATAATAATTTTTATGGGATAAAAATGTTGATGAAAATCAACTTTTTTAAAGATCATTACTATGAATAAATATAAATATTCCAAATTCAAATATAGTTTCTCAAATACATTTCTTTAATCTTTCCTTCTCAAACACACGCATGCTACCAAGCACAATCAAACTCATACATACATAAATTTCATACGATCTATGCACTTAATAAATAAATTTGAGCGTTACATAAATATATATTAAATATTTCACACAGAAATTTTTTTAATTATATTTTCTTCATTCTTTTTTACACTTATACATACAGGTGATTATTACAATAGTAGACAAAACTAAAATTTTTAGTCTGAAAATAATAATTATTTTAAATAATAGACTTTTTCCATTTCAAAGTTATATTAGATGGATAATCTTTCAATATTTACATTTAAAATAATGTTATTTAATAAACTATGATTTAAAGTTTAAAAGTTTTTGTAAATATATATTTAGAATTAAATGGTATATTTTGGAACGAAGGCTAAAAAGAAAAAGGAATAAGATTTAATTTAGTAAATATTAAAATAATAAATATTGAAAGAATTTGACAATTTTTGGCACCCTTAAATTACCCAAAAATTTAATACCGCTTTCTCCATCCATTGGACAGTGCATTGTTTTTTTCTAAATATAACAAATGTCTACTGATAAAATAAATTTAAAATAGATTCAGGAGGTTAGAAATAAAATTTGCACAACTTTAATGTAGAAGGTAGTTTTTCTTCAATCATGCAATAGCCCGACAAGCATTACTTATTTGTCGACATTCTCAAACTTACTTGTTCTGAGAATGATTCTGAATATTTCAGCCTTAGGGTCAATGTGCATTTATGTCTATATATAAAAGCACAATCACTCTAAATTTGATATTACCAAATATATTTTTCATGCTCTTTTTCCCCACTTCCTTCATTAATTTATTCTTCTAATACATATTAAAGTGCTTAAATGTGTACATAAAAGTAAATGATAAATTTTTAATTTTTTTTATTTTAAATATCGATCAGTAGAATTTTGGAGGTAATCAGCCACTGTTCTTACAATTTGTGGATAAGGTGAACACGTATATCTTTTAATGATGATGGACATCATTTCTTTTTGCAATTTTCTTCTTCTATGAAACTACATGCTAGGAAAAATATTAACATTTGTCACAGGATTGTGAGTAATTCATCTTAATGTGGCACAAATATTTAGTTTTTTGGAACATTTCATAGTTATTTTATTATGATCTTGAAAATATTCTTCTCCCATTGGCAAATATACAATGTGATATGCTTAACATCACTCTGGAAGAAAAGACATTTCTGCTACAACTCATTGTTCACTCTTCCTGGTGAAATATATTTTGATTTAAATCAATTATCTTAACCAAATTATAGCTAATCATTAATATATTTACAAAACATGTTATCCATCATCAAGTTGTCTACCTCAAAAATTATTTATTCTAATTAATCAAACTTTAATTACATGTTTTTTATTTTAATCAACAACAATTTTTTTAAAAAAAATTTAAAACAACAAAGAATGAAAAGAAAACAGAGAGAAAATATATTGTTTTTTTTCTTTTTTCAAATTTGATTTTTTTTTTCCATGTGTCAAAGCATTGGCCGGGAAGCGAACTCGGGACAACTGATTGCAAGGCAGTCATGCTGACCACTCGGCCACCAACTCTTGACAAATTTGATTTTACTTTAAATAAGCTGTGTTTAACATTAATTTTAATAACTTCATACCTTTTTGTTTATTTTTGAATTTTAACAACACTGGTTTGTTTCTATTACAGTAAGTAAATTTTAATCCAATTTATTTTCACTTTAATACAATCATATAATATTGGTATTATATATATCTGCTCTCACATAGATAAAATATATGAATTTGACTCATTTTTATTGCTGCCACCAAAATTTAATCTACTTTCTCTCTCCCTAGAGCAAACTACAAAAGGCTCCAACATCCTCATCCACGATGGAAGTAAAATTGAGTGATTTTTTATGTATTCATGTAAACTAATTTCAACTTTCTATTTACTTATTTACTTTTATTATGGTTATTTTTCTTTACCTTGCCTTTTTCAATCATCACAATTGTTTTCTTATTACTCTAATAGTATGGTTATATTGCTGTTCTTTTAACCAAATAGACCCTATCTGGCTTTTGACAATTTAAATGATATGAATACTAACACACAATTCTGGGATAGGTGAAAAAATTCAATTATTTAACATAACTACACAATGTCATATGAATACCAGGAGTGCTACTTCAATTTAAGCAATGTAAACAACTAATAACCTGAAATCAAAATAAAAAAGCTCTTTGTTAGTCTGAAGCCTTGCTCATGGGAAATTTATAAAGCTTAGAAGCTAGTGGCTAATAGTATGCAAATATACATGGTAAACAACCACAATATGAAACATAAATATTAAACCTTGTGAATTTTTGAACTTAGAGGTTGTTTCCTATGAATTTTAAAATGGATAAAAGCAATCTTTATGCCTATGACAAAAGCCTCCATCCATCAGTATGTAAAGTGCAGTAAACACACATCAACAGTTAAAAATCTCCTTTCAATGAACTTGTTAAATTTTTTTTTTTTTAGAAATCACTTGTAACATTTGTCATAATTTTTTTAAAAGAATTTGCTTTTTAACAGCTCCAGGGCCATCAAAATATAAGCCATCATTATCCATATAAGGAATAAATATCTCATGTGTTTCTTTATTAATGTATATATGTCACCATTCAGGGTGACCTAAAATATCTTTTATTAGTCTCAAGGTTCTTTCTGCTGGGGTGAAACTTCTGCTCTCCATTTTTATATTTTCATTTTGATATTACAGCTCTAGTGTTTGGATCTAATAAATTCCTGATGACCTGTCTAGAATAATTAATCACTTTAAATTTAGGTTGCTATTTCATTGTCTTATGATTTTTGGATTTCCTTGGATTACTTGTACATTTTCATTTCGATTTGCATGTTTTTCACTCTAAATCACACCTCTCTATACTTTTCTTCATCTGTCTTTCATCATCCATTTACTTAATATTCTGGCTGGCAATAAAATTCATTTTTTATCTGAATCTCTTTTTTCATTTTTGGTCTCATCTATATAATTTTAAACATTTAGATTAATCTTTGGATCCATGAAGTATCCTTTCAATTTACCTTCATCATCACATTTACCTTATCCAAGCCTTCACTTGTATTTTCATCTAAATAATCAGCCATAACACAGACATCATCATATCATCCTTAATTATTATCCAAGGTTTCAGTGTCCTTGTTATATTTATTTATAGTATTCATATCTATATCCATTTTATTTGTGCCTTGCATACCTATGTTATTTTCATCATAGCATTTTATATCAATATCATTAACCATCCTGAAATACTTCACTCTTACAGTTATCTGAAATACTATTTCATTCATTCAAATTATAATTAGCTTCTATCTCTTGTGACAATGGCATTGCATTAAATTTAGCTTTTGTTAATACTTCATGTGCCACAACATCTTCTCTATTATATTTTTAAAATGTTTGCATATTTTCTGAATCTCTTCATTATATTCTCTGATTTCCTTTATCAGATCATCTTTAATTTCCTCCTTCAGACTATCTTTAAACTCTTTGAATAAACTTTTTATTTGACCAACTAACTTTTTCATCTGACTTTTATTGTCTCCACTCATTTGGCTAGCCATCTTTTCCTTCTTTTTTTAAAGAATTTCAGCTAACAAGTTCATCATTATCATTGCATCACAACACTATTCTTCTTTGAAGCCTCAAGTTTTTTTCCAATCTGTCCTTTATTAATATTATCTACTGTTCTGTCACCAGTAGTTTTTCTGCTTTTGTATCACGAGTTTGCATTTTTGCTTTAGCTTGTGTAATCATCTATGCTACTTTTGTCAACAGAAATACTAATAATAGCAAAAGAAAAATTCTATCATTTTTTCTTCTATTTCATTAATCAGCATGGATATCTCTTACCCAAATAGCAGGCCATACATATATTTTATAATACCCAATCCTACTATTTTCCTAATATAATCTCTCTTGTCTACAATCTTCTATTTTTCTTTTATCTTTTATGATTTTCCAAACTATTCTAGCCTCCTCTTTATTCCTACATTTCTTTTTTTCTTATGCAATATTATTCTCTTTTTCTCAGGGTTTGTGTCTAGTATACAATCTCTATTATGTTTAATAGAAACATATTTTGGAAGATTCAAATGAGCACATATGTTGGGAGACCAATATAATAGGGTTTTCTCTTGAACCCAATCATAAGATTGATGATGAACACATTGAAGAGCTTTAATAGTCTCTAAGCTATCACTGGTAATGTTAGCTATTACTGCACACCATCATTCATCCACATATATATGACTCTACCACAAGCATATCCATTTAATTACATATAAGACAAATATTATCTAAAAGATCTAAACTCTATAGATATTTTCTCCTTTGTTTTGAATTAGTGAAATTTCACCAAGATCTGCCTCTTTAAAAAATGACCAGGGATCTATCATGTGATAATTCCATCAGTATGACCGGTAGCTTGGGATACAAGAAACTCAACAATAATATTGCCCTAATTAATTAATTTAATTACAGAAATGCAAAAATGAGATATAAACATAGACCAATGTTTGAAACTTAACTATATCTCATTCCACACCAAAACAATAATATAAATACACCATAACACTCTCTTCAAATAATGAATTCTACTACACTTCAGAAATACAAATAAAGGTTATCAATAAGATATGAAATATGTTATAATTTAATAAGTACTGGATTTTAATAACTTCCACAGTAATCTATTTTTATTACTGTAAACTAAAATATCTCCTCTCCTTTCATATGCCTGATCGATGTTTTAATTATAACATAAAAATATTAATAAATAAAATTCCATAAAATATATATAATATATTTAACTTAGCCTATAAATACATAGACTTATACATAAACAGTCTTACCAACTTTCTGTTTTAATGTAAGCTTATAACTAGTTTAATAATAAACTTCTAATTACTGAAGTATTTAGTTTTAGCAATCCAAGTATAGTTTGATCTTTCATAGTTTACTTTAAAGTCTCATTTATTATTCCAGGATGTTTGTTAAATACAATTATTCTTTAGTATAGGAGATTGGATGGCAGAAGATTTGGAGGGTAGAATAGATTGAAGCCTGTCCATTAAAGTTTGAAGATTTGCTATCTCAATATAAACTTAGTACTGATTATATATATATATCATCATCATCAACAACCATTATCAATCCACTGCAGGATGAAGGTCTCTCCATGTTTAATCCATCTTCTCCGATCTTTAGCTTCTCTTCTCCACAACACCCCTGCACATTTTCTTATTTCATCCATCCATCTCACATGTGGTCTCTTTCTGGGTCTTTTACAATCTCTTGGAATCCAGTTTAAAATTTCAATTGTCCATCTATTATCATCTCTTCTAGCAATATGTCCAGCCCAACTCCATTTCAATCTTTTAATTTTTTCATTAAGGTCAGTAACACCTGTTTGGTGTTGTACCCATACATTGCATTTTCGATCTCTTCTTGTTACTCCCAACATACATCTCTCCATACTCCTTTGAGTGGTCTGAAGTCTCTGTATTGCTCTTCTATTAAGTGTCCAAGTCTCAGATCCATAAGTAAGAACTGGTAAAACACATTTGTTAAAAACCATCCTTTTCAAACACATAGGCATATTTCCTTTTAGTATCAAGTTATTTTTACCAAAAACACTCCAACCAAGTTTAATTCTATGATTAATTTCCTCCATTATGTTTCCATCTGTATTAATAATCTGACCAAGGTATTTGTAACTGTTAACTTCTTCTAATTCTTCATAATCAATCTTTATTTTCATATTTTGAGCAAATCGATTAAACATTACTTTAGTCTTTTTAACATTTATCTTTAGTCCTACTTTTCTACTTTCATCTGCTAACTCCTGCAACATTTCCTGCAGCTCTGAAGCATTATTTGCAAAAACAACCACATCATCTGCGAAATCTAAATGACTTAAATACTCTCCATTTACTTTCACTCCTTTAGTTTCCCATTTTAATCCACAAAATACTTCTTGCAGCACTGCTGTAAAGAGTTTTGGAGATATGGTAGATGATTATTTAGACCAATCGATGAGTGGTGGTTCAGCATGAAATACATATATTGGTAATCATTTATCTTTCTCACATGTATGTGGTCATATGTATGAGTTGTATAAGATGGATTGGATAGCTGTGGAGAGTTTGAAAGTTTGAATTCAAGTCACTTATAATATCTGTAAACTATAATTTAAATAATGTTGCATGTACAGTTTGTTTATCAATCTATGGGAAATAATTAATATTTAATATCTAAGTTAAAATATTTATGTGCGTTATTAGAAGTTGTCAGAAATAATTTTTATTTTTTATTATTTTACTAATAATTAATTCTAACAAACTATGAAAAGTAATTCTCTTTTCTGACAAGTGCCATTAAACATTTGGTATCCAATCTGCTAGGATACTTGGAGATTGAACACCAAATGTTTAATGGCGCTAGTGAGGAAAGGGTGATTCCTTTCTATAGTTCGTTACAATCTAAAACATAGTGCTTATAAAATTTATCAAATATTAATAATTAATTAACAAATTTTTTGTTCATTACTTTAAATTATCATAATAAAATTATTACCACTGGTATATATTAAGTTATATATATATATATGAAAAATAAAAACAAGTTAGTCACGTAACCTGCTATCACTTGTTATTTATGATCAATAGATGGCGTCTTTACCAAAACCGCCGAAACAAGTGTAAAATATTTTTACATAAACGCAAAAGGAGTCAGAATTAACTACCTCTTTCATTTTGCTCACCTCCAGATCAGCTGATTTCAAGCTGGTTTGCTTTCGTCAGTGGAAGGATAGAGCTATAGAAACTAGGTCTAAAGACTGACTCTCAAGCGCTTATGCAAAACGTTTATATCAGTTTGCAAGCGTGAATTTTTCAGACCGGTAAAGTCTTCAAACTCAGCCTAGCAAGCTAGATATCTATATGGGTCTGATATATATATACTTTACTCTTGTTCACATATGTGCAGGAGGGCTGATGAATAGCACAAGTTAACTCTGGACAGTATTATTCTCTTTAGAATTATTTAAATGATACTAAGGGGAACGTTCAAAGTGCACTTGCTTCACACATTATCTTATGGCAAGGACTACTAGTTTATAGCCAGTACACCTATGTTATTAGATGGCACTAAACATGGATGATGATTAGTCCTGATATAATAGTCCCATTATTTTTGATATATACTTAGTTTGATAATTATTTTAGCAATTATATATATATACTTGCATAAGCAGATTTCATGATACTTACTACTCTATAATATTATGCTTAACAATTGGCATTATCTTGATTTACAATAAGCTTTTTTTTAAAGCCAATTACAGAGAGTGATAATTGATGATTATTTGCTCCTATTCTTGTTATATTTAATTAAGTAGTTCTTCGATAAACTGCTGATTCATTGCTTTTATTTTATTAGTGATTACTTATTATTATTCCACGACTGTAAAAATTTAGAAAGCGACCACATGAGATAGACTGATGAAATAAGAAAGTGTGCTATGGTGATGTGGAGAAGCTACATATCAAAGCATTGTTGAAAATGATGATGATAATGAATTTATAAACTCCTATAAATCTTCTGACCATACCATTACAATATATATATATATGATAACAGATGGCGTTCTACCAAAAACACCGTCAAGCGTAGTTTTCTGTTTACATAAACATCAGAGCGAGTATTCACTATCTCTAACTTTAATTCCACTTTCAGATCATGATTTCAAGCTATTTGCTATCGTCAGTGAAAGACAGAAATAAGAAACTAGATCTAAACACAAACTCTGAGCATTTATGAAACAGTTTCTATTCAGCTTGCAAGCGTGAATCTTTTAGACACGTTAATGTCTTCAAACTCAGCATAGCAAGCCAGATAGCTACATGGGTCTGATCTCAGTTCAGCATCACCACATAGTAGAAGCCTCTGCAATATACATCATTGCAAGAAAGACCTCAAAGGTACATTTATGAAAATCAAAAAAACACAAGTTAAAAAACTTGCTAACGCTTGTATTTATGATAACAGATGTGTTTCTGAGCTCACAACATTGATGCCATCCACTTCAGGCAAATATACTAAGGATTATTATATAATTTAACACTTACAATTGATGAGAATTAAGTTGTTTCTTAATTCTCAATGAAAATAGGTGTTACAACAAATTATTACAGTTTTTATATAGAAAACAAAATAATTAATTCAGGTTAATGTATCCTTGAATATACGCTTACATTACATTACTGTAAGATACATGTCAATGCAAAACTAAAGAGAGAAAAATTATTAAGAAAAACAATATTCACAGTTTATATTCCTAATCTTCAAAAATATTCTAATGAATTTAAATTAGACCTTGCAAATCATTTTCAAATATTAGCAGATTTTGAACTGAATCAGATTTGAACAAAATCAATAGAAAGATAACTGATACACTTTTAAAAAACTGCAATAAAGATACCTGAATAGAAAAAAAGCAGTAATTGATCAATAAAATTTTTACTGAGAGCAGAGAATTTATGACAAAAAGAAGGATTGAATATCTCTTGTAAAATGGTGCAAAAATGAGTTGATAATTATATAAGAAAGTACAATTGTGAACTAGCAAGGAAAGCTGTAAAAGAGAATAAAAGTATCAAAAGTATAAAACAGCATTTTGGTATTGGTAGGAAACTTATATCTGCAATAAGAAAGAAAGATGGAAATATTACTAAAACAGAGATGTCATCATGAAATGAGTAGAAGAGTTCTATCAAAAATTGTATAGTAATAAATAACAAGTACCTCCTACAACAATTATATTTTCTGAATTGCCTAGGATTTTAAGTGAAGGAGTGAGATATCCGATTAAATTTATGAAGAAGGGAAAAACTCCAGGTAATGATGGAATTATAATCGATATATTAAAAGAATCAAGTGAAGAATAAAAAAAAAATTTGTAAAGTTATATATTAAATGTTAGAATGATAAGAATAAACCAGATGGTTGGAAGAATGCAGTATTAATATTAACATTTGAAAAGATGAATAAAGAAGATATTAAAAATTACAGACCTATCAGTCATTTATCAGTTTTATACAAATTCTTTACAAACATAATTACAACTCATGTACTGAGAACTTTGGATTTCAATCAACTAAAAGAACAAGTTGGATTTAAAAGTGATTTTAGTACAGTAGATCATATCCAAGGATTGGGAGAAGTTGTAGAAAGGATAAATGAATATGAGTTGTCTTTATGCTCTGGATTTGTAGGTTACGAAAAAGCATTTGATTCGATAAGCACTTTTTCAGTGATTAAAGTATTGGACCATCAAGGTATCATCCAGAATATTGTAACATTGTGAAAAATATTTATAAAAATACAACAGAAGCAATTAGATTTCGTAATGATTGTAGGAAGATTAACATTGAGAAGGGTGTAAGATAGGGTGACTCCATCTCCAAAAGCTTTTATAACAGTGATGCAAGAAGTAGCTAAAGGAGTAAAAGTAAATGGTGATTATTTAAGTCATTTAGATTTTGCAGATGATGTAGTTGTTTTTGCAAATAATGTTTCAAAGCTTCGGGAATTGTTACATGAGTTATCAGATGAAAATAAGAAAGTAGGACTAAAGGTAAATGTTAAAAAGACTAATTTCAATGGATTGTCTCAAAAGATGAAAACAAAGATTGATTATGATGATTTTACTATGGATGGAAATGTAGTGGATGAAATTAATCATAGAATTAAACTTGGTTGGAATGCTTTTGGTAAAAATAACTTTAATATTAAAAGGAAACATGCCTATGTAATTAAAAATGAAGGTTTTTAATAAATGTGTTTTAACAATTTTTTTTATGGATATGTGACTTGGACTCTTAATAGAAGAGCAACACAGAGACTTCAATCCACTCAAAGAAGTATGGAGAAATACATGTTAGGAGTAACAAGAGGAGATCGGAAATACAATACACAGGTGAGAGAACAACAGATGTTACTGGCATTGTTGAAATAATTAAAAGACTGAAATGGAACTGGACTTCGCGTATTGCTAGAAGAGATGATGATGATGGATGGACAATTGAAATTTTAAATCGGATTGCAAGCGATTATAAAATACCTAGAAAAAGACCACATGTGAGATGGATGAATGAAATAAGAAGTATGCAGAAGTAATATGGAAAAGAGAGGTTAGAAATCAAAGATGTATTGAACTTGGAGAGACTTTCATTATGTAATGGATTGATAATGGTTGATAATGATATATTCTTAAGCATCGTGATGCTAAGGGCTCATTAAAAATAATTATGCAATTCTAAATATAGAAATTCAAACAAATTTTTTAAAGAACTGACAAATTATGTCAGATTATCATTAATGATATTAAAGCGTTAACTTTTAGTATTCAATACCATATTGCCTATTTACTTTTAACTATCCTTGACAGAGAATATAGCATAAGTACATATGTATTTATCAAAGCAACGTTAGTATAATGTCATCACAGAAATGTAAGATAGCACAAATATTAGTATATATATGAAGAATTTGTATTTTTGTTTATATTTATTAATATCCAGAGAACAAGAGACAATTAGAAGCACATAAAACAAACGTAAAGCTAAAGCTATTTTAGTTTAATGGAGCCTGCTAACTAGTATACAGAGTATTCGATTTTCAGAATAAAATTTTTAATTTAGATTTATTATTAATCAGTAATATAATTTAAGCATTATATAGTATTTAAGTTATTATTTAGCATTTATTAGATCTTATATTTACAAATATTGAATCTAATAAATATAATAAAAAATAGGAAATATGGATCTTAATAGCAATCGATTTTCATAAATCGATTGACATTCACGCATATGATACTTATCTTTTTGAAGAATAATAAAAATAGTTACATAAAAGAAATATAGATGTCATGATGGTAATTTTGATCATTATTTATATAACAAATGTGTACTTCCTTAACATTTATTTTATTTAATTAAAAAGAAAATGCAATTAAATACTATTGTTAGAATAATATATTCGCTTTATAAAGTATAAAGAATTTTTTTATTATTTACATAGTACATTTTTAATATACTTAAAGTTGTTAAGCGTATTTAATATAGAGTTAATTTTTAAAATATAATTTGTACCAAGGAAGTATTTACATAAACTATTAATTTACGAAAGTAAAATATATCATTAATCTTTTTACAAAATATTTCTATTATAAAATAGAATTATTTGTAATTTGCATGATTTATGTAAATGTATCTAAATCTTTAAAAATTGATTTTTTTAAAACTTGAATTATTTACTTTTACCTATTTTGATAATCATTGATTAAATTAAAGCCTAAATATTACTGAGTAAATTACATCTGATTAAATTTATATATATTTTAAATCTATAATAGAAGATTACATAATGAGAATTTCTAATATATAAATTGCACAATTATTAAAAGCAAAGACAGGTGAGTGATTAAAATAAGATTTAAATAAACTGACTTTTGTAATATGATAATTTTGTAAAATAACAATAAAATAAAATAAAAACGTTTGAAATAACATGAAAAACTAATTGAGTATAAACCAATACTAAATTTCACTTCTGAAGCCTTGGGATTTGAATTCCAGGATCGTAATAAAATATCAGGATTAGAGAGTTTTCAGTCCAAGAATTTTAGGGTTAGCATTGAATGTTGAAATAATAAAATAAGAAGTAACTATATAGATATATTGTAATTATATCCATGCATATATATATAGTAATCTATTTATATGCACAACCATATATAGAGTAATCATATATATATATTATCACTAGATGGAGCTTTACCAATAGCTCTAATCAAGCTTTATTTTATAAGTGCAGAAAGAGAAAGAATTCAAAATCTCTATCGGAAAGTCCCTATCTCCAGACCAATTGGTTTCGAACTTATGTCTCACCTCAGTGGAGCGATGAGACTCCAGAAACTAGATCTCAATTTCCGATAGAGATTTTGAATTCTTTCTCTTTCGGCACTTATAAAATAAAGCTTGATTAGAGCTATTGGTAAGCTCCATCTAGTGATCATTTAAATGCAAGCTTAAAAGCAATTTATGAAATTTATGACTTGTTTTAATTATTACATATATATATATCCCACTCGGAGTAATTTTAAAAAGTACAATTTATCAATAATGCATTTCAACATTTGAGTATAAACATTATAAATGATATGTAGGTATTTAATAATTTCCAGTATCTATAATCATGGAGTTGATGTGTAAGAACAATATGTTATGGTTAGTAAAAATTATATGATCTTCCTCTGAATGGAGATAATTAATGATTAAATAAAAAGTAGGATGAGAATAGTATATAAATTGTAAAAAAAATATACTTGTTAAAAATGAGTCTATATCCAAAGTGAAAAAAAAAAAAAATTGATGAAGTAGAAAATAATCAGTAATCATTTTATTTATTTACCAAAAAATTGTTGTAATCAAAGAATGTATTTGTAAGCTGAATTTATATAATGCAAAAATAATGAACAATATTCTATATTTACGCGCACACCACACACACACATATATATAATGATTTGTATACACATAAACTCATATACATAAGATCTATTGTATTGTGTTTTTATATACTTTAATTTTATGTATTCATTTGTTTTTGTTGGTGTTGTTTTTTGCATTTAATAAAAATAAATATTTGATTAAAATTGTATACAATCTTAGATCTAAATAGCTTGCCTAGCAACACATATTAAAATATATAAAATTAATAATTTGAAATCAAAAAATTAATTTATAATTAAATTAAAGATACAAAATAAAACAACGGCACCAACAAAAATAATAGCTTAACAAGAGCAACTACAATAATAATAATAATAATAATAATAATAATAATAATAATAATAATAATAATGATGATGATGATGATAAAAAATTGATAGTTTATTACCTTATTTAATACTATTATCCAGATATTCATAATAAGAGATAGCAACATTTCACTACCTATATAATATTTTAATTTATTATTGTTTTTAAATTTCATTATCACCACTATCATAAGCAGCAATTATATAAACTCCAATATAAGTACTCTGACATTAAAAAAAATAATTCAAAAGATTAGTAAATATAAACCAATCTATGAACTACAAATCATCATCAACTTCAATCTCATACAAATCTCAAATTCTGTTGATTTAACATTTTGTAATACACCTTTTTAACTGTTTTTTCCCCAGCAAAAATGATATAAAGTAAATACAGAGTTACTTATTCTTTATCCCTGCATATTTCATGTTTTACAAAAACCCTCTTACAGAGTAGCATTTAGTTATTTCTCTTGATGACACTTTTCATAATCATTCAACTTTTGTTTTTAGCATTAAGCTATCATATATTAGTATTCAATAAATTGGATGTGATTTATTAGTGATTAATGTAACAAATGGAAAACATTCTAAAAAATTATATTTGAATTTTGAAAGTATTAAAAAAAAATAAACACAAAATAAAAGGCATTTTTATTACTAAACAGTTGGTAGGAAAAAATTAAACAGAATGACTTCAGAAAATCAACAAAATATTTTTTATTTTAAATTTTTAAAGTACAAATGAGCAAACATCATTGTTTGATAAATTTATAAAATTCTGCTTTAAAATATGAAAATTGCTTTATAATTTTTAGAATATCTCAAAAAATTCTAACACTGTTGGTAATGACATGTAGTGATCAGTTTCACAGGCATGTAGATCATAATGGCTGTAGTTTTCTTTGTTATAGTTATGCTAAAATATATTAATTTTTATTTTTAAAAATGAAACATATATAAATAAGAGTGTAATAACATATATTTTTGCTTTAATCCTTATTATACTATTATCGGTAAAAATAATAATGAATCTTCTATTCCAAAAATCTTCTCAAAGTTATCTCAAATGTGCTCTAAAGATCAAAGGGCAAAAGTTATCAAGCACATGGTGGTTAGACTAAATTACTTTGACTTTGCTACCTATTTTAAAATACTGACTCTTTCAGATTTTTTAAATTAATAAATCAATATATGTTAGTTTACTAGGTGTCATTTAAAAAATAAAACAATGAAATGCCTCAACAGATTGTCATAGATGCAAAAAGTTAAACAAATATCAAACAACATATACTCACAAAAATGGTTAATATAGTGTATATATTTATATTTATTTAATATATAATTAGATTTATTTGATCTTTTCAGCTTGTATGTTATAAAATATATGTTTTAAAAGTACTTTAGATAAAAATGAATATTTAAAATTACCAATTTGATTAAAAAAGTTGTCAGTATATAATGAGTTATGTTTTTTCTATATCTGAAAAATAATTTGGGTTAAGAGAAGATAGAATCAAAGCATGCAGTAAAAATAATGAGAGAAATTATAGATATATAAATGAAATCATAAATAAATAAACAATTTTATTTATTATACAAATTAAAACAGGCAAAACTCACTATATATATTGCCACACACAGCAAGCTAGAGTAATCAATGGATGCCAGAAGGCTTGTACATAAAATTCCCATGTAGTGCCTACTCATCCAATATCCCCAGACTAGTTTCTGGCTTATGGCCTTCATCAGTGAGGCTGGGGATATTGGATGAGTAGGCACTAGATGGGGATTTTATGCACAAACCTTCTGGCATCCATTGATTACTCTAGCTTGCTGTGTGTGGCAATATATATAGTGAGTTTTGCCTGTTTTAACAACAGTTATACACAAGCATAAGAGGAGGTGGTCATGTGATGTTTTGGCTTATTATACAAATTCATATTTTATATAACTATAAAGTTGAAAAATAATAAACTAGATTTTACACAAATACCTGGAAATTACAAAATCAAAATTTAGAATAAAATTTAATATTTGAATGCTTTTATTAATTGGGACCCCATTCAAAGAAATCAAAGTACTAGGAATATCAGATGTGGAATCGATTCAAATACCTTATACTCAAGAATATGACATTCTCACTACATTGAACGATGCAGAGCCATCATATATAGACAACATGTAGAATAAAATACCATTAAAACCATATCTGGGAATTCGACAATTGACATAATAAACAAAACATTTATTAAATTTTAGTTTAAAAACCATATTGAGTCTCTGATAACAATCTATAACAGAAAGAATTTGACCCAACAAACTACTTGAAAAATATCTTTAACAGCAATGGATAATAATGATATACCACAATAACTACTAGAATCTTATTTATTCCTTTTATTTTTAAAATATATAACAATTAAAAGCATATTTAAGATGAATCCATAAATACCCTCAAAAACCTAATATTTCTGAAACTAACATATAACCAACATATTTTGAAACTTCTCCAAATAACTCATCAGACCTTGTAGTTCTTCTACTTTACTATTATAAAAAGCTGATTTAAAATCACTAAACAGATTGGTTATCTTAGTTCAAATCTGAATGATAGACAACATTAATTACATTATTAAAAGTTGCCATTTCATTTGCTGTATTATTCTTCAAAAGATATCAAAACACTCCATTCATCTTCTTTGAAATATTTTTATCATCATGTAAGAGAATATTTTTAAAAAATTCTATAGGATTATGATATTTCTTTCCAATTCATATGTTACTTTCAATGTAGAAAAAAATTTAATATGACTAAAATCAACAAAAATCTGTATCTCCTTTGTAGTCTTAATACACCAATCAATTTTAAGATATCTTGTCATTTGTTAATTTTTTTAAAATCTCTGTATTGCTTCTGAAGTTCATATTTAATTTATTATTTGACCAATAAAAAGAGCAACAGATTTCCTTCTTAGTAACTAATAATAATCAGTATCAAAAAAATTAATTATGATTTATTTTCTTTAATATTTTCAGTGGTTAAAATGCATATTTTAGGTTCTAAACTTTTGATTGGTCAATTACAAAATCAGCAATAAAAATATAATAGTCTTTTAATATTATATTCATTTTAGTTTATTTTCTAAAAAGCAAATTAATAATTTGACAGATTATTAAAGTGAATGAAAGTTTTTTCAAAATTACATTTCTATTTATAATTATAAAAATAATCTATAGTGGTAAACATAAAGCAAACATTTTGTAACCTATCAGAAAATGTAGCCTACATCATTGATTTCTTTCTCAATTTACGTTCATGTAAAAGTAAATAATTTTTACTCAAATCTTAACTATTCTTCTAAAATAATTATATTTTCAGCATATTTTATTAAAATAATTTATAATATGCAAAAAAATACTTAAAAATATTCTAAAGCATTCATTTTTATTTTGAAAATCAAAACAAAAAAATTAGAGCTGTCAAAATCATTGACAAGTGCTCTCTTTTGTTGAAGATGAGAAATAACCAATCAGCATCTTAAAAAGTCTGCCTCTTCCCATTGTTATAGCTTTAAATTTAAATATTATTGATTTTTTTACTTGTAAAATAATTCTAGAAATGGCAGCATTATATGGTATGTTTTTAGTTTTAAAATGACCATAAATTCACTAAGATAATGTAAAAATTACTGGTTTTAGAGTAAGTTAAAACTGATTTGACTATAGTTAGAGACACTGGTGAAGTTGTTAATGAACTTAAGAGTAGACATATTTATATTCACAATTCACTTTGAAAAAAAAATTCTATTACAGTAATGAGCAACAAATTTTCCTAGAACATGAATGGAAGAAAATTTATTTTTAATTCAAGTGTCATTTATACTTTTGCGATCAACTTAACAATCTGAATTTGTAAGTTCTTGATTAAATATGGTCTTTTTCGTATTCTGACTTCTAATTGCAAAGTAATGTAGTTTGTTAGAGGGCTTTGATTTGAGTTTTCACACATTCAAAAACTTTTACAGCATTTCCCCTGCCTAAATAAATATTCTCATAAACAGTCTGACGATCACTCTAAGCATGATGAAAAAATGTTCTATAACAACATATCATTACTTCCAATAATTTTGGATTATTGGTTTTTATTTCTATTAAGATGTGCATTAAAATCTTTAGGAAAATATATTCAATCTATTATTGGTATTTATGCAAGAATATTATGCACTGTGGAATAAAAGCATCGTTTTTTAAAAGTCTTCATATGTAAGGTTTCCATAATAGTATTAAAAATAGGCAGATATCTACTTTAAAAACCATATTTAAATACCATTAACCTTTTCTTGATACATTTAAGAATTTCTCAAAAAATAAAGATACATGATTTAACTTCTTTCTCTCATCTATGTGTTTATTTATGAGATCATATTATTCTTTTCTGTAGTGCTTCTACACATTATCTTGATTTATATTAATAGATGTTGAACTTTATATCGCACATATTATTCCATATATTCTTTTTACATTGGATGATCTACCCACTTAGAGGTCCTTGTCTGGACATTTCATTAAGAACATTTATCTTAAATCTTTATGGCTTTTTTTATTATCAAAATCACTTATATTAATGTGAAAGCTAAAACTTTCATCAAATACGCTTTAAACATGCTTATGTGACAGCCAATCAGACATAATAATGACATCACATGAACCTCTCAATTCTCAAACACAAGTCAGAACTATAAGAAAAAGATGGGACCCATCTTCTTCTATGCCTCAATTTATATATAAATAAGTCAGACTCAAGCATTTTGAACTAAGAGTGTGAGAATTGAGAGGTACATGTGATGTCATTATTACATCTGATTGGCTGTCACATAAGCATGTTTAAAGCGTATCTGTTGAAGGTTTTAGCTTTCATGTTATTATAATGTTATCTCTTTGCACTTAATAAATTTGATATATGTACCTGTATTTGGAAAATAAATTAAAATTTACATATAGTTCCTTTACTATTACCATTACATCCAGTTTTACCTTTATTAATACTACTGATTTTGAAATTAATTTTACTCGTTTATTAAGTATATTGCAGATCACCATTTTAAATGATTTTATTACTTATTATACAGTTTTATTTCTAAATAAGATGGTCTGAACACTCCATATCTGCTGAATTCAAACTTTCCTTAATCCAGTTCCAACCCAACTTATCAGCGATTGTACTGCCACTTGAAAAAATGATAAATTAGGATTTTGTTATTATTAAAATTGTTTCCTAAATATTATAAAAAATAAAATAAAATAAATAATAAATTAGAATTGACTATTGCACAGTAGATAAAGTATAGAAATGTGATTTCACAAACTCATAATCCCACCATTACTGTTAGTTTAGTAGAAAGATCAGTGACATGAAAAGTTATTGATATTCAGGAGATATACTAACCTAAATAGCTAAAGGTAGTAAGACAAAATGCACAGAAGAAACAGAAAAGACTATTTGTTTTAGGCAGTAGTAGTCTCTACTGAACCAATATCTTAACCTACAAGGCAGCAGGAGGTACTCTTAAGAAGACATTGCTTTTAAAATTCTTTGCAGTTAACCCTCATATATAATCTTTCCTGACCATTGATCCTTCAATAGTCAGAATACAGACACAAATAAAAAGGATTATTGCACTGACTGAACAGGCTTTTAAAAATGATTAGTTATTCTGAGGGTCATAAAAATTGTATTTGAGAAAATTTTTAAAATATTTTGTTTAGAGTGTAACTTTATATGAATCACATATATCAGCAGTAGGCAAATAGTGACCTGAGGGCCACATGCATCCTGATAAGAGGTTTTATCAGCTTGCCAAGACAGTCAGAATAATTCACCTTAAACTGAGATTTCCTTCCTGTAAGTGACCAAAGATTTATCTAATAATTTCCACTAGGATGGCCACGTCAATACACATGCTCAGTCTTTGCATTAGAAAAAGATACATTTCCAACTTTAGTGAAACCATAAACCCTCCAAAAAAATGTAAAATTTGTGATGAATGTCATGTGCTTAATGAAGAATGGACAAACAAATATTTCTTTGGTAATACAAGGAATAAAGCAGTGTGTTTATTGTGTCATGAAAAAAAGGTGCAGCCCTCCACTAACATTAGCTTCCACAAAGTGGCCCCTGATGCGGCTCTCCACCAACCTCTGTGGCCCCTGAGCCAAACCAATTGCCTATCCATGACATATATAAATATTTAAAAAGTGAGAAAAAATTGGGGTTTTAAAGAAAAGAATTTAAAGAAAACTGAAATATACAAATAAAAACAGTCATATTTGATATGATTAAACATCAGAAGAGAGAAATTAGAAAGATATGTTCAAAGAGATTGTAGAGAGCTTGAAAAAAAGAGGCAGAATAAAAAAATGATTAATAATTTTAAAGTGGGAAATAGCAGTAAATTTTTGAAAAATGGAGCAAGAAAATGAAAAAGTTTGAAAATTATGATGAAAATTTTGTGAGGAAGACTTTCTTTTTTTGATTGAAAAATAATGCTGATGATAATGAACGTTATAAAAAAGTGAAAAACGTAGAAATTATAGTCTTTCTATCAGCAAATATAAAGCAAATACTTATTAAAGCCTTCAGTTTAAAATCAATTAAAATAAATTCTGTCTTTCTTTTTAAAACCAAACTGTTAACATTGTTTAATACAGACAACACATTTATTTACATAGTTTAAAAACAACATCATGTAGGCTTACATCATAAATAAATGCAGGAAAATCATTATTAATTTGTCTACTGAAATAATTATGAAAGTTTGAAATTATATTCTTTTTAATTATCTATAAAATATTTATCAAGAATTAGAATCAATAGAGACTAATAAATTATTTAGTTTGCAGTTTAGACTATATAAATTATAAATATAAATAATTAAAATTAGCATCAGTTTTCTGAATGATTAATATGGCGCATGTGCATAAATTCTCCATTTTTACTTTATGCTTTACGTCTACTGAACTATCTTTTTTAAAGATTTTTTTCTTTTTATATATTTTGTTTAATTTTTCGTAATTCTTTTTGTTTTAATGAATCATTCTTCTTTTATTTTTTCTATAAGTATTCATTTTAAAAAACTATATTTTAAATATTTTTATATTCTTATATTTATTCTTCAAGCTAAAATCTACTCTCTTTTTTTTTTTTCATATGTCAAATGCTTTGACCGGGAAGCGAACCCGGGCCAGCTGCTTGGAAGGCAGCTAGCCAATGAAATACTTTAATTATATTTTTCTTAATTCTAATTTCAATAATCAGCAAAAAAAAATATTTTTTTTACAATTAAAGGTTTTTACTAATAATTTTTTTTTTTTTTAAATGTTTATAAGGAATTAACCACCATCATAAATAATTAGAATACCGAATATATATTTTGACTTTATGCTCAACTATAGCTTTTATTCAAGCATTGGTGGTCAAGTGGTCAGCACAGCCGCCTTACAAGCAGTTATCCCGGGTTTGCGGGTTTGCTTCCCCGCCGATGCTTTGACACATGGAAAAAAACTATAGCTCTTAATTGTTTAATATCCCTCTCTAGCTTATTAATTTTACTTTATTCAAAGTTTGTTTTAAAAATAAATTTATTATAATTTTACCTTTTCTTGTTCAGTCTTAATATTTAAATATTCTGTCATAATTCTTTTTCTTTAACGTTATTATTTGTCTCTTATCAATTACGTCACATAAATGCATGAAAAATAAAAAAAACACGAAATATAATGTTGAAGAATATAAATATAACCAAGGAACACAAATAAAAGCATTGTTTTATCAGTTACATTATTTAAAATAAATTTAAAAGAAGCCATTAAAATATAGAGGTGGAGGGAAGGGATGAAAATGGAAATTCCTTTACTCTATTAATAAAATATTTGATAGATTGTGTTATCTGATAATTACTCAGAATCATCAACTCCAAAATTAATAGAGGAATATAGATAATGATGCCTAGAAATAAATTTGATGGAAAAAATTGGTACTGGAAAACACAACATAATATCATATTAGAAGATGTACAATATATTGGAACATACCAAAAATATAGGTGTCTAAATATAAATATTATACAGAGAAGGACAACAGATGAAAATATAAGGGAAGGAAATGTAATGGGTAGGTGATAAATGTGATATGATGGAATCATGATATTTCAAAAGTCAATTAATGGAAACATGTGATACAATAGTGAAAAGTATTATGAAGTTTGGTAGTTGAAAAATATTGGGTAAAAAATTTACAGTTATAAAAGTAGATTATTTAATGAAGATCTGTAGAAAAATCAAAGGGAATAAGCAAAATAATTAATATTAAATGCACTATATTAAATAAAATTAGAACAATACAAGATGTCTTAGTAAAAAGTACCAAAACAAATATTAAGTTAGACACTACAGGAACAAAAAGAGGATGTCTAATAAAGAACTAGAAAGAAGAAAATAAGTAGAGAAGTTCAAAAAAAAATTTCCTGAAAAATTTAGACTAACAAAGGGGCATGGTTATTGGGAATCAGAAAATATTATAAAATCAATCAGAGAATGGCAACTAGAATCAGCCAATAAGAGGGGGGGGGGATTAATTAAATATTTAACAAAACTATATATAGGATTCTTTATTTTGTAAGAAAATTATTTAATATTTGGTTTCAATGTAATTTTTTTTAAACAATCAGTTATCTTTCAATTTATCTTTCATTTTTTAATTTTATTTAATAAACTTAATTCAGTTAACTTTGTTAAATTGATATCTTTTTTTTTTACTTTCTAAAAAAATGTCTAAAGAATTTTAAGCTTTAAAAATAGAACAAAAAATAAAATTAAAAATTAAAAACAGCAAAATGCTTTGAAAATCCTCTGCACCATTAAAAAATAGAGAACTGAGAGTGTATGCACAGTATATAAACTTTAAAAAAGTATTAAAACAGGATGTGATGTGATGTACTGTGACTTCTTCTTAAACGGAGTCAGGAATCTCTCAGCAGCTATGCCCAGAGAAACCTGTTAGCCACTTTACCTTCCTTTTCCATTGTCCACCCTAAGTTTTCCCACAATCTGCTCCATCCCATTTCCACAACATAATCTTTGTCAACTCCATGACCTTCATATCTAACCCCCCCTATTTTTTCCCAAACCTAGCATAAAAACCAATAACTCACTTTCTGTATAATCACTTTGTTCATATTTAACCTTCCATAACTTCATTATTTGAACCCTTTCTGCTTCCAAACATTTACATTGAAATAACAGATGCCTAATATTTTCTATGCCTTCCTTACACAACTTGCAGATTAAATCACCCATATTTTTCCATTTATGTGTATATTCCCTTGTTGCTAAAGATCCCGTTCGAGCCTTAAACAATAAACCACTTTCCTTACTATTATCATAAATTAACTCACACCCAATGTTCCGTTTACTTCTATATATATTTAAACTCGTTTTACTCTCCATACTAGCTCTCCATCTCTCCAACTCCCTATTCTTTATTAATGCATTTATTCTTCTATCCCACTCCTTCCCACTATAACATTCAACAATCCTCCTAACACAATCATCCCATCTTTTGTACAAGTATACTGACATAACTTCTTTATCCAAATCTTCTGCATACCACATTACCTTTCTCACCCATCTTGTTGCCTGCCCTTTATTTGTAACCCAATTAAATACTATTTTGGCTATTTTTTTATTATCCATAAACTGCAATCTACCGAACATTTTCAATTTGCTTTTTGCATCCCTCATATAAAAACTTGATCATCCCATTTCTCCTTGAATTGCCTCTTTTGCTGTCCACACCTCAGCATCTAATGCATGTCTTCCTACTTCCCTTTGTACTTTTTCTAAGCAATCTAATACCCCTTTACTAACACATAATGCATCATTGCCATATGTTAACCCTGCTACTGCCACTCCCTTCCATACAATTCTAGCTACATCATATTTATTATATGAAAACACTGTTAATTTCTTTATCAATCCCTTTCTTTTCTTTGCATCATTTATCAATTTTTTCTCCCATTCATCCAAGCAATTTTTCTTATTACTCAAGATGATTCCCAAATAACTATATCTATTCACCACACTTAACTTTATATCCCCTAATAAGAAATCTTTGTCTTCTCTTTCCCCAGTATTCACCATCATTATATTTGATTTTTCTTCACTAAATTTAATCCCCATATCTTTACCCACCCTTGCACATGTCCTCAGCATAACTTCCATATCTCCTCTTCTTTCTGCACACAAAAAGACATCATCCGCAAAAAAAGACCTGACAATGTATATACTCTCTTGCCACCTGTTAACGGTATCTCTATCCCTCTTCCTAGACTTTCTATTGCTCTCTCCATTTCACTCAAATACAACACAAACAAAATAGGTGACATAGGGTATCCTTGCCTCAGTCCCACCCCATTTTTAACTTTAACTGATTCTATATCCCCTAATTGATATGTGTAGTAATTATTTTCATATAATTTCTTAATAACACCCACTAAAGCTTCATCCACTCCCAGATTTGCTAAACTTATCCATAATCTATTTCTATTCACTCTATCATATGCCTTCTCTATATCTATAAAACTCATATATAACTGTCTACCTGAATTTCTACTCATATCTATAAGTTGTGTAACTACAAATAAACTATCTCCTATACGCCTATCTGACCTAAAACCTCCTTGCATTTTCCCCACTACATTATTTTTTTCCATCCATTTTGCAACTCTTCCAGCCGCCATATATGAAAAAACTTTATATAAAACTGATATTACTGCTATTGGTCTATAATTATTTAACTTTCTATGATCCTTACCTTTTCCTTTAAATAATAATCTTACTCTTGTATTACTCCAACTACCCTGAAAACCTCTCTTCTGTGCCATCTTATTAAAACATGATAGTAACTTTACTTTTGCCCTATGCCCCAAATTCATTACCATCTCTGCTGCCCATCCATCTAATCCTCTTGCCTTACCACTTCTCAATTTCTTCCCTGCCTCATTCAGTTCATTTTCTGTAAACATAATATTCCCATTACTATATGCTTTCATATTTTCTATCCCTCTGTCCTTCACATCTAACATCTTTTCTATATCCATTACATAACTATTCAATATTCTCTCTAATTCTTCTCTAGAGCTACACTCTATTCCCTCCTCATCCAGTAATACTATCTCTCTCTCCCCTAAATTTCTCCTTTTAATGTAATTCCAAAATTTTTTACTCCCATCTCTTCCACTTTTATTAATATCATCCAATAATTTACTATTTAGTTTCATTCTCTCTCTATAATTATCTATTTTAGCTAACTTCTTCTTTTCTAATTACTTTTCCCATTTAGCATTAATATCTTTTTCACTTTCTTTATTTTTAATAGCACACTTATATTCTCTGCATGTTTTTTCCCTCTCTTTTACACTTTTATTAACTCTCATTTTTCTATTACTTTTATTTTTCTGAATATTCTCACCTAAAACCCTATTTGCCACTTTTTCTATTTCATCACACCAGTCCTCCTACTCATTTCCAATCAACTCTTCCATGGTTTTAAAAACTCTCCATACAGTAGTGCCATCTATTGCATATTACTGTATGAAGAGTTTTGCCTGTTTTAATAACAGTTATGAGTAAGCATAAGAAATGGTGATCATGTGATGTTTAGTGGTTTAAAAAATATTCTTGTACATGGGAACTATCATATTTTTTCCCCCAAAGGTTATAAAGATTTGTCAAATATGTTTTCATACTATTTTGGTAGTGTATAAGCATATACTATAATAAATTAAATAATAATTTACAAATTCATTTATTTATAAAATAATATATTGAAAATGAAAATTTGATTAGATCTTATGCTACCAGAAGAAATTAAATTATTAGACAAAATTTAGAACCATGGAAGATTAACAATTATTTAAAAGATCACTGTAGATGATAAAATTTGGAAAGTTATAAAATGAATATGAATATATTAAATTTATTAAGTGCAAGCAGATGATATAATAATGTGAATGGCTAAAACATTGGACAAATGCACTTTAAAAATGCTTATGTGATAGCCAATCAAATGTAATAATGACTGCACATGAAATTTTCAATTCAAAAACACAAGCCAGAAATACAAGAAAAAGATGGAACCCACCTTCTTCTCTACTTAAATTTAAGAAAGTTGGTTCCATCTTTTTCTCGTATTTCTGGCTTGTGTTTTTGAATTGAGAATTTCATGTGCAGTCATTATTACATCTGACGTTAGCTGTCACATAAGCATTTTTAAAGCACATCTGTCAAATGTTTTAGCCTTTCATGTTATTATTAAAATGAGTATGAGTGGAGGAGTATGATTAGATGGCGATTTGAGCTGAATGAAGCTACAATTTTATGTTTGATGTGTAAATTAACAAATGATAACAATTTTAGAGAGATCTGGAAAGAAAAGTAAAAGAATGAAATGTACTAAAAAGAAGTTATAAAATGTTATTTAAAAAAAGCAATTATAAATATTGGGGGGGGGGGGCAAGGAATAACAAAGAAGTAGGCTGATAGAATATAAAACATGTCCTTAAAATATATGTGGAAGATAAAGAGTAATTGAATTTTTTTTTTTGGAATTATGAAACTTCGTTTTCTGATTTTGAATTTTTTTAAAATAAAATTAATTGTTTATATCTGAATAATCAACCGAACTTATAACTCACGATAACCCTTTAGATTTAGATTTAAAAAAACCATTGACAAAAGTTATGTAGAATTACAATCCAAGTAAGTTTTGTTTGAGACATTTTTCGATACAATGTATTGTTTTGGGGATATGAGGTAGATCACAATGGCACATATGTTTTACAATAAGTCATTTTATAACCATTTTACAAAAACTTTATTAAACAAACTATGTTCAGAATTTCATTTTAAGTCTATTTTACTTAAATTTTTTTCTGGGGGAGGACTTAGAGATTTGTCACGTGTTACCGAACACATAATCTCTGTTTATATAATTTAACATTTTTGTGGTAAAATTATAAAAAAATATTATGCTTGTGCATCATATACAGGCCAGACAAATTATCATCACAGACAGGCCAGACAAATTATCATCACAGACTGTGCATGACCTAGCAATCCATGCTTTATAAATGTCAATAAGTTAATCAATTTTTAATTTGCATACAACTATTTTCTTACGTCTTTTTTTGGAGCGTAAGTAATTTTAATATAAAAAGACTAATTTATTAATTTAATGAATAAATAAATAGTTCCTTCTTCTTCTCAAATTTGGCCCATTAATTCCATTATATAAAAATAACATTCTACATATTCATTTTATTTACAAATCTGATTTATAGATATAATAAGCATCTCCACACTTCCCCATTCTTTTTAAACTCACTTAAATAAAGATATGATAAAAGACAAATGACTCCCAAGATGCATTTCGTGCTGAACTAGTACTCATCAGTTGGTCCAGGTCACTATCTCTCATATATATCTTTATTATATGAAAAGTATTTATCTAGAGTAAATTGTTACATTTTCATTTACCATTGTCAAACTTCCTCTACTCACAACTTTGACACCATCCATTTCAGATAAATACAATAATGATTATTATTAATCATTTTCGAAACTAGAGATTATCTCTAGCACAGATATAAGCTTTAAATCTCAGTTAAAAATTAATATATCTGATTTCTTATTTTTATTTTACACACATAAGGAGTTATTAACTTTTCTCTTTCCCATGTGTAATATCTTATAGATATAATAAACACCTCCATACTTCCCCATTCTTTTTAAATTCACTTAAATAAAGATATAATAAAAGACAAATGACCCCCAAGATGCATTTCGTGCTGAACCAGCACTCATCAGTTGGCCCAGGTCACTATCTCTCATATATATCTTTATTATATGAAAAGTATTTATCTAGAGTAAATTGTTACATTTTCATTTACCATTGTCAAACTTTCTTCACTCACAACTTTGACACCATCCATTTCAGATAAATACAATAATGATTATTACTAATCATGTTCGAAACTAGAGATTATCTCTAGCACAGATATAAACTTTAAACCTTAGTTAAAAATTAATATATCTGATTTTTATTTTATTTTACACACACATTTGTCTTTTATTATATCGTATTTAAGTGAATTTAAAAAGAATGGGGAAGTATGGAGGTGTTTATTATATCTATAAGATATTACACATGGGAAAGAGAAAGGTTAATAACTCCGTGTGTGTGTAAAATAAAAAAAATCAGATATATTAATCTTTAACTGAGGTTTAAAGTTTATATCTGTGCTAGAGATAATCTCTAGTTTCGAAAATGATTAGTAATAATCATTATTGTATTTATATGAAATGGATGGTGTCAAAGTTGTGAGTGGAGGGAGTTTGTCAATGGTAAATGAAAATGTAGCAAATCTAATTTACTGTATGTAATAAATTTTTCTACATCTGTATATTCTATATTATTTTATAATTTCCACTACCTTTTGGTCATATACTATAGTCATTTTCAAGATCAATTTCAAACTCTTTTATAGAATTAGTTTCATTATATTTTATCTAATAGAAAAATGTAGTAAAATATGAAGAGGATTGCATAAAGTAATAAAAAATAGTATTTGAAAATGAAAATAAAACATGGTTTAAATATAATTGGAGGTGTAGGATTACATATATGCTTATGTTAGCATAATCATCTATTACCACCCATTTTTATGCCATCTAGTGTAAGTTTTAGTAATCAATAGATGTCATGATAGTGTTCAGTATATTTCCTAACAAGTTCTGTCCTATTTAAATATTCCCAGACTAGTTTCTAGGTTATGGCTTTCATCGATGAGGTGCTTTTTTGAACTTTTTGAACAATGCAATTGGACCTTTGAATATAATGCAACTTTTCTATAACAACCATTTGTTTTCTTTTTGTTACACTATCAAGCTACCAACCCACATTGAATATATTTTTCTTTTCAGGCCAATTCGTTGGAGGATATTTGGATAAAAGATCACTAAATAAAAAAAATATTTAATACCTATTGATTTCTAAAGCTTACACTAGATGGCATAAAAGTGGTGAGACTAGAATATTATGTTAAAGAATAAATAAGATGTAAGTAAAAGTACTGTAGTGATGAATTGGTTGTGCATGTGTGTGTGGAAGATGGCATCATAGTTAAATAACTAAGAAGTTGATTGGTTAATTGTGTTAGTGGGATTTCAAAGTTAAAAAGATTTTATTATGCATTAATTTATAGTCTGGATTGATTTAACATTTGTTAAGGATTATTTGCTCATGTCACAGTATAAATTCTAAAAGTGATAAACAAACTTGACTAGAAATTGTTCTATATTGCATCATTTTTTTGCTATCAAGGTCATAACTTGTTATTTAAAGAATTCATTTAAAATTATAATAATTAATGGCATATTAACTTGTAATAAATATTAATTTTTTTTCTATATGTCAAAGCATCGGGCCAGAAAGCGAACCCACAATAACCACCTCCAATCAACTGCTTGCTTGCAAGGTGCTGCGCTAACCTCTCGGCTACCGATGCTTGTCCAGTAAATATTAAAATTCCATGAGTATTAATGTGGGTAATAACGAAGGAAAAAAGTAAAGTGAATAATATAAAATCTTTATGCTCTTATTTCAAAATTCTAAAGATTGGCTTATAGAAGAGAATTTAGGTACAACAACTAACTCTTACTTTGCTAAAGTTTTTATCTTGAGCCTTGGATTAAAAGTTTTCTCACATTAAACAAAAACAACATTGATTTAATGTAGCAACAGTACAGCACACGTGTAAAGAGTTGATTACCTTCTGTTTAAATCACAGTTAAAAACTGTGATAATAAATCTATTAACCAATTACAAATAAGAGAATAAATATATATGTGTGAGGATAGTAATCTAGACCAGTGGTCTTCAACCACCGGTCCGCGGCCCAGTGCCGGGCCGTAGAAGTTTTTTGCTGGTCCGCGATAGACTGGCAAGAAAGTTTTAATAACAAAATAGTAAGATTTTAAACTTTTAATTAATATAAACAATTTTTATTTATTTTTTTCATCGCACTTTTACCTGATTAAAAAAAAAGAAACAGAACAAAATCTAATCAGTCATACATAAATTAATTTGTTTTTCTAGTTATCACAGATGTTTATGGGGGGGGGGGGGTAGAATTAAATTTTTTATTACTTTTCTAAAAAAATTCAAAATTAAAAAAAAAAAGTTTTTTATTATACAAACTCCATATATATATATATAACTTCATCTAAGACTAAGCTGTTTACATCTTTAAGAAAATTTATCTATAGACTTCTGCTGGTCCATGAAACCTTATCCTTATTTTTGCTGGTCCGCGAAACCTTATTCTTATTTTTACCGGTCCGCAGGTGTGAAAAGGTTGAAGACCACTGATCTAGACCAACTGATGAGTGCTGGTTTAGCATGAAATGCGTATATTTATCTTTTTAACATGTGTGTGATCAGGTGGGTCAGCAATATGAGATGGCACTGAGAGTAGTGGGTCATGCGAAAGTCTGAGTTCGAACACCGCATATATTACATATATAAATGCAGGTTTAAGCCTGCACAATGTATTAAAATCAACTATAAAAATTAAAAATTGTTTTATTTAAGAAGTTTATCAATCTTATATAAGCTACGGATACATTCTTCAAGACAATAGTTGTTTCTGGAAGCATCATGTGTTTAAATAATGTAATGATAATTCTTCAATTATATTTCTTATTTCTTGAGTTTTTCCAAAAGAAAACTTTGAAGAATAAAGTATTCATGAGATTTGACATTACACACATTAAAAAATATTAATATGTTTCCATCAAGTGGAAATTGTGACCAAGCAATTGAGTTATATTTAAATATGTGTCAAAAACTATATGACAAAATTTTACATCGCTTTTGATAAAAGATTCTATAAGTTGTATATTAAAAATTAAAATCGATGCCAGATTCTGAAAGTTTTAAAAATCATTATTTATTAAACTGCTTTCAAAACAAAGTACATTTGCCCACTTAATGGGGTTTATTTCAACTTCTAGGAATAAAAAAATGTCAATCTGTTAAAATGCCATGACAGTTCTCTTTGTCTATATTAAGATCTTATTATAGATAGAAGGTCGAATTCATCTTATATTTACAGAGATTATCTTGTAATACATTAAAGATCAGCCTGTCAAGCTATTGTGCATGCGCTGTTTACAAGTGTTAATAATAAATGAATACTTTGACTCCCAACACAAGATATAGTATTTAGGAAAGAATAAAATGAATCCACTTATTCTATCCAACCCAAATTTTTATATATGGGTACATCTTAAGTACTGGAAGTGAAAGTGTGAGGATAGACCACTCACTTTAATGCAGGGGTGGGCAATTGTTTTGGCTCGGGGGCCACATAGGGGGCCACTTTGTGGAAGTAAAGGTTAGTGGAGGGCCGCACCTTTTTTTTCATGACACAATAAACACACTGCCTTATTCCCTGTATTACCAAAGAAATATTTGTTTGTCCATTCTTCATTAAACACATGACATTCATTACCGATTTTACATTTTTTCGGATCATTCATGGTTTCATTAAAGTTGGAAATGTATATATTTGCTAATGCAAAGGCAAAATTGAAATTAACCAGATCAACTGGAAAAGCACTGCACATCGTATCTACATTGCACATGTGTATTGATATGGCCAGCCTAGTGGAAAATATGAGATGAATATTCAGTCATGCAATGGAAAGAAAATCTCAGTCCAAGGCAGATTTTTCTGATTGTCTTGGTGGGCCACATAAAAACTCTTAGTAGGCTGCATGTGGCCCTTGGGCCACTATTTGCCCTTCCCTGCTTTAAGGTATTACAATTTATAAACATGCGCTATATAAAATAAATGCCTATTTACAGAGATTATCTTGATAACAGATTAAAGATTTATGGTTTAGATAAGTTTGCATTATTATAATATGATATATAGTTATATTATGATAGTCCTTACAGTAAACATTTTTCTTTGCTATTCCATTAACAATATGATAGTTAATTTCAATAAATGTTCTCTTATGTTGTATTATAATCTGAAATTTAATTTTATTAATTCTGTTGAATCCCAAAAAATTTTTGAGAGTTTTATTTTAAGTAATGACTATTTTCTTCCTCATTTAGAAATGATTGTTAGTAAATCTTTTAAAATCATGGCTACCATCCTTACTATAAGTAATATTTACTGAGGCTATAACCTCGATAATATGCGTGTAAAATGTGATAGTAGGGACCTCTACAGATGTTTTAACCACAAGCTTATGCTATGGAAGAAAAGAGGGGAACTCCTAAAAAGAGGGAAACCCTTCTTTACTTCAACCTACTTTCTATTTAAATAGGTGAAGCTGAAGCGGTTAGATCTGCGAGCGTGAAGCTATTCAATACTTCACTGATAAGTCCACATTTCTTATTACACATTAATACTCGCGAAATCTTTCGATTTACAATGAGTCAATGGAAAGATTTTATATTTAGAAATCTATTACAGTAATTTAAAGTTGTAATTATAAATTTATTAAATGCACATTGATTACGTAAGTAATATTTACTGAAGCTATAACCTCGATAGCGTAAGCTTGTGGTTAAAACACCTGTAGAGGTCCCTACTATCACATTTTTACATGTATATTATCAAGGTTATAGCCTCAGTAAATATTACTTACGTAATCAATGTGCGTTTAATAAATTTATAATTACATCCTTACTATAGTTATCATTTCAGTGATGGTACAAAATTCAAATTATTTTTGTCATAGATTCTTTCTATCATTGAATATTGTTCAATCATTTGGAATCCTAACTCTAAACAAAGAAATAAGTTATTACAATCAGTATCTAATAAGTTCTCCAAATATATTTCTCTGGAAAATAATGTTGTTCCTCTTTTCTTTAGACAGAAATATAGAGATCTTAAATATCTTTATAAAATCATCAACCAAAAAGTTATTCCTTCTGATGAAATTTCAACTATTGAAATTAGCTCTTATGAACATGATATGATCCGCTTTTGTCTGTTATATTCAAGCTTGTTGTTCCAATATTCTTAAATCTTATTCTTTATTCAGGCTACCTTCTTTATACAATCAGATTTGTCGTAATACTTATCATTATAATTTAGATTACAAGCAATTTTGTAAATTCAAATGTCATTGATTTATTTAAATTTATTTTATTTATTTATATATGTATTTTTTTTTACTTTTTTTGTTTATTACTTTCTTTCATTATTATGTTAAGTGCATTATGTTTATCCCTTTTCTTTTTTTAATGCACAAACTGTAATTGGATATATGCTGTTGTTTAGCACTTAAATAAATGATTTGAATTAAATTGAATTTCAATTATTATTATTATTATTAAGAATCTTTAATTCAATGTCCTTATGACATTATGCAAATTATAATCTGTAATTTTAAGAATATATATCAGAGTAGTTATTAATTTCTTCTTCGACAAGATAAATGATAACTAACTTGTAAGTAATTATATCATTTTACATTAATGTTCTTTAAAAAGGATATTACTATAAGATATATAAAAACAATAGATTAAAAAATCAAAACAAGTCAAATTAAAGTAAAGATAAAAAAAAAAACTTTTTAAAAATAATCTACTAAGATCCTCCCTACAGTAGTGCCACTCAGTATATGCCATAGTAATCAATGGATGCAAGAAGGCTTGTGCATAAAATCCCTATCTAGAATCTAATCCAAGATCCCCAGACTAGTTTCTAGCTTGTGGCTTTCATCAGAGAGGAGCCTTGGATCTGAGACCACTGCACCTAGTTAACTAAAAAGATAAAAAATGGCTGATGGAGAATTATATTATATCCAAAAAGTTATGTGTAGTGCCACTGATGAAATTTATAAGCTAGAAACTAATTTGGGATTTTGGATGAGTAGGCACTAGATAGGAGTTATATATGCAAACCTTTTTGCATCCATTGATTACTATGGCTTGCATTGGGTGGAATTACAGTATAGAAAGTTTGTGACTATGTTAACATCTTATGTAAGCACAGAAAATAGTGAACATGATTTTTAAATATCTTACTGCTGTGAAAAGATCTCTTAAGTCACCTTTTCTCAAAGAAAAACAGTAAAGAAGATAGTCACAAGTCTTTCCAACTAACTAATAGTGAGGATTTGAACAAATTTCTACCTTTGTTTTATACTCTTTATAATAAGTTAGACATCCATTTATTGATCAATATTAGAATGTTAGTTATTATGGTTCAGCTAACTGAAAGAAAAATCCAATTACATCATAATTTCCTTTAATTTTATATTCAGACTTTTTACAACAGATTTATAAAGAAAAAATGATAAAACTCAGTATGGAATGCAGTAGAAAGTGAAGGATGTAATTAATTCAATACATAAAAAAGATTATCCCTAGATATCAAATCTCAATCTAACAAAACCAGGGTATCTCTAGTTGTAAGATGAAGAGAGTAGCATTATATTAAACTCATAAAAAGCTACCATTTTAATTATAATAATTTACCTTTTAAAATGCTCTTACTATTCAAAGCAAAATATTACAGCATGCCCAATGATTTACAAGAATATTATTTAAAGTTGTAAAGGGTAATGTTTTTCTTTTTTTATATTAGAATGGCCATTAATCATATTATGTCAAGTCTATAAATATCATTCATAAAAGTATCCTTCACTCAATTGTAATACATTAGTATGAGTCTTTAAAAGTTTCTTGGGAGAACGGATAAATTATTATGACTCCAAAATATGTCCAATTAATTAAGACTCTACCTAGAAAGAGTAATTGTATAAATGTTTGATGGTACTTTTCTCACTTTTACTTAGCAAAAAATTGAAAACAGAAAATTTTGATTACCATAAGCTAACCTTCAACTAAATCAGTTGACTAATAGAAGCGTGCTCATTTTAAGAGTGATTTAATCATACTAATATACCAACCATATGATTTTTTAAAATTATCTTAATAAAATAATTTTTAATTAAATAATAATTTGCACTCATTAACTTTTTACTTTCATTATAAACCATTGACATTTAATTGTTCAACAATCTAAGTTCAGAAGATAATACGGGAGGTTAATCTGATTAATTCAGCCATTCATTTTATCATTATTAGTGATAGATTCTCCTCCTAAATATAATTTTAGTGTAACCTACAGCAAAGATATCACATCCTAAATGACCACTGTTAGAAAATTAAAAGCAAATAATACATTATTGGAATGATGATGTAATATAATGTCATGTGATATTTAATATAATTGTCTAAAGATTTTAAATCACATTAGAAATCTATTCTTATATTACCAAATTAAAGCATCTCAATAATGTATGAAATTATTATTTTATAACGCATTTTTAAACTTGAGATTTTAAAATAAAGTGAGTTAAGAAATGGTAAGCACTGCCAAATTACGCCAAGAGTAATCAAATATTATCACGTGATTATAATTTTATATATCTCAATCTGCTTTTGCATACAAAATTGCATTTATTAATGTGTAATTACTGTATTTTTAAATAATAGTACGCCAAATATACCTAGGAAAGTAGAGATATCTTGAATACTAGAACGTGGTAAAATAAGAGTTAAATTTTCTTATTTTGAATAAAATGGCAAATGTTTGAAAATAGAAAAATTATTGAATCCACATTTTAAACTTATAAGTTTTAAAGTCAGAAGTTATTTATTGAATGAATTAATATAAAACTGTTTTTAGAATAACTTTAATGAAGAAACAATTTAATTAACAGATCCAAAACATCTTAATTATTAATTTCACAAATTAGAGTACAATGACTCATTAAGAAGAAATGATTTTACAATTTGTGGTAAATTCATTAATAGATTGTGCTCTTGTGGTTATAAAATTAATTCATTACTATAATATTATATTATTTTATATTTTAATATTGCTTTATTTATAAAAAGAATTATCTTCATATATTATTCACTATATGCTAATTTAATTATCGCTCTCATAATTATATATCGAGAACCAACATGTACATTATTAAAATATGCTTACCTATATGCATATACGGATAATATTTAATAATAGTGGATATATGAATCGGTATGATTTCAATGCTGATATTTTAAGCTTTGCAAGTAAATATTTATTGTAGTTAAGATGAAATAATCTATATAAAATTGTTACATTGTGAAAAATTGCAGTACTCTCCACATGCTATGCCCACAAAGTATTTAGTGCCGTATGAGCAATGTACAGGGAACAAAGAAATTCAAATTTTCCTCTTCCAATAGAACCCACAGATACCCCCCCCTCCCATTGAGAGTAAGTGGATTTTGGGAATTTTAAACTTTGTGAAAGGACTCATAAATGTAACACAGTCTTCCTTCAATGCAAAAAGACATATTGGGAAATTTATGGCCTGATTTATAAGGATCAAGCTTTACTTCACAGTGAAATTGGTCTAAATAACAAACTATTAATCAAAAAACTCAAAGGTTGGTACATTGAATCAAAATTTATCGACTTAATCATAAAGCTGAACCTACTAGCATTACCCTCTAACCACTTTCTAGTGTGGAAAAGAGGTTTTAATAAAATTGATTCTCAATGTCAACTTTGTAAAATGACTGATGAAACTATTCAACATCTCCTTTACATGTGTCCCTACTTTAATAACATTAAAGCATTGATATCAACTAAAGTAACAGTTGATATTAGAATGCTATTATCTATTAAGACAGACATCAACAGTAGTGATATTTCCATAATCAGATTGGCCATCTTCCTTACCTATGCGGTCTGGATTATCAGATGCCAATTTGTCTTTGAACAAAACACCCTCAGTGCCCAGAATGCCTACATTGGAGTAATAAAAAAAATTAAAGACAGAGACAAAATGCTTACACCTTCAAATTTATTTTGGGACACGTGGAATAAGGTTTTGTTTTTATAAACAATTCTTCAAAGCATACCTCGAAATTATAAGGAAACAACTTGTTTGGGACTAGAATCAGAGTGGCTTCTTTGAAGCAAAAGACAGTGTAGTTCAAAGTCATGTAAATTTAATTTAACAGTTGTAACATTTTTTTTTTCTTGTCTAATAAATTATTTGTTTGTTTGTTTGTTTTTTAAAAAAAATTAACTAAAATTAACATATATATTATTGAGACTATCTCTTCTAAAATGTTATAATTTTATGATTGTTTGAATATTGTTGATTTTTATTTTATTAATAATATTGACAAATTCAGCAAAAGAACTATATACTGATTTGATGAAAGTTTTGAGAACTTTAGATGAAATATAGATTCTTATAAATCTCATACCAAGTTTAGTTTAAAAACAATTTTTTAAAGACTGATTACAACATTATATTTTTAAATGATTGTAAAAGCTTATTCTAGCTCAAGCACATATATAATACTCATATCCATATATATGTATATATGTTGATATGAAGATTTTCACGGGTTGAATATATAAAAGACATATTTTGTGGGTTCATCCGTGTTAAAAAATTTTAAATATTGATATACCGACATTTTGACTTGATCACACAAGTCATCCACTGGGTGACAAAAGGTAGAAAGACAATATTATTACCTTTTATCACCCAATGGATGACTTGTGTGATCAAGTCGAAACATCAGTATATCAATATTTAAATTTTTTTAACACGGATGAACCCACAATATATATATATATACAGTAATCTTAATTAAATCAACATTTACTTTTAAATTGCATCATGTGGATATTCGCAGATAGTAATGAACAACCAGTTTGAATTAACACAATGTAATATCTAACTTGTAATTGATTTAAATATGTATAAGAAGAGAACCTTAACACAGTTCCCAATTATATGACTTGACCCTAGGCTCCCAAAGTGAGATTTGGTTATTGCACTTTGTTCTGACTGATTTTTGCAATTGTCCCAAATGTGTACCATTTGGATTGCATAATTTATGCGAGTGGGGATTGCTTTCATGTTCTTCCTATATATACATTTACATGTGTAACACTATGGTGTCAAAGCTGTGAATGAAGTGAGTTTGACAATTGGAAATCAAAATATCTTTGCTTTGTAAATTATAAACTTAAATAAAATCATTTTCATATATATTCATTTATAATTTTATTACATACATAATATTTTTTGAATCATAAGTATCTGAAATTAGATAAGAAGGAAATATGTTGTTTGATCTACTGATTCATTTTTTGTCTCATCCAGTTGATCTTGTATGTAGTTTCTTTATAAATCTACCTTTTTTTACAATTTGTTTCAAATCTACTTTAGACATTTAGTAACATACCTATTGCAATTTTATCTGGAAACATGTCAACCACTTCATTTATTCATTGATGTTTGTGATACCTGACATCACTTATGTATTTCACTTCTGATTGGTCATCGTTTTTAACTTAATAATGTGAGATACTTCCCTATTGGGTTCTTTTATTACGTGTTCAAGTATCACACCATAAATTGAAATAGTAGTGTAATAAAGTTATGAAAAATATCCTACTCCAAAAATTTAAACATATTTTCATTTAATTTATATTAATGTTTTTTAAATCTAGCTCAATTCTGTAATTAGTTTCATTTTCCCCTCAGTATTAGTAATTTGTCCAAAACATCTTATAGATGTTATTTCTAAAGTATTAACTCAAAATTTATTATAATTTTTGAAGTCATTGAATATATATGTATTTATCTTGAGACCTACTTTTTTCTTTTATGTAATAAGTTTAGTAATATTCCTTGCAGTTTTAAAAAATTATTTGTGAAAACATCAACAACTCCAGAATGTAGTGTCTTGCATTGGTGGTCAAGAGGTCAGCGCGACTGCCTTGCACTTGCAGGTAGTTGCCCGGGTTGCGGGTTCACGTCCCGGCCGATGCCATGACACTTTAAAAAAATAAAAATAAAAAAAATAAAAAAAACTCCAGAATCATTTATTTTTGCTTTTCATTTTAATTCATCAAATAAATTTTATTAATAATCTTGCGGTGAACAGTTTCCGAGACATATGTCACGTTATGTTATCACTATTAATAGAGTTAAAATTAGGCATTCGTAGCATCGCTATGAAATATAAACACTAGTGTTGTTTTTGATAAATATACTTTATAATTTGACAATATCCTTCATCGAGCTTTAATTAAAACATTAAAACAGAAATGCTTATACCGTCATACTTCAGCTATTTTAATAAATTTAAATTTAGCCATATTTCCAAATTTTATCCACACATTTTTTTTCACATAAAAAATAGATTTTTTGATTTTGCCATTTATGTAAATACTTTTGGTAGAATATCTATTATATTTTATTGATCTCATTCATGTCTGATCTTATTTCAGTGTGCTATTAATTGAAAACAGTTTTAATCTTTCAATAACTAAAATATTTGTGGAAGATCAAAAATATCAAGTCTCTCTCTCTCTCTCTCAAGGAAATTGTTACTCTACTTTGCATTAACACATCTTATATCTCTTCTAAGTGGTGCTATTTTTTGTGTCGAACCTATTACGCAATCACATTCTTGAAATAAATATCCCGTAGTCAAAATATAATGTAATTCTTCCTCTCTTTTTCTCTTTTGGATTCTTTAAAAAAAATTGATTCCAGAATTTAATACCTTCTCCCATTTTAAATTCATATCCAAATTTACATAATACTTTATTTAATCACTGATTTTTCTTTTGTACAAGAGTTAAATATCGTTTGACCTAATTAAAAAAGTCATTTTGTATATTTATATAAAAGTCGCTACATATTTTTTACCAGTATAAGAAATTTATGGGCATGAAATTTAATCATCATCAACCCATAGAATGTTGATATTCCAGCTTCTATTTATAATGAAGTGCACTCCCTCTTGTTTTCAAAATTTTTACTCTCATAGTAAAATATATATCCATTCATTCAACAAAAATGGTCTATTCATTTAATTTGACATAGTATAACAATATTCCATTTAATCTCTGAACCCTTATTCCAATTCCAACAATATTTTTTTATTTGAAAAAATTTACAATTGTTGCCACCAATTATAAAAATTGGCAGGCATATGGAGTCTCTTTTTGTGGTTAGCATAGCTGCCTTCCAAGCAGCTGGCCCGGGTTTGCTTCCCGGTCAATGCTTTGACACATGAAAAAAAATTAGCATACTATCTTAAATGATAACTGTATGACCTCCAACTCCAACAATAATTTTTCATTTGAAAAAGATTTATAAGTATAGATATCAAATAAAATAATAGGTAGCTGGTGTCACTTACATGATAATTGTTAGCAGTTTTTGCCATTAATTAGCATACTATCTAAGATGACAACTTTATGACCTTGGATTCTCCATTTGAAAAAGTTTTACAATTATAGACACTAAATAAAAAATAATGGACATACAGAATCTCTTACATAATAATTATTAGAAGTTCTTTCCACAAGTTAACATATTGTTTTAGATAATAGCTTTATAACTTCAAAGAGGTAAGACAATAATTTATTTTTGCTTGTTATAATGTAAGTACATAATATATCTTAAATAATTCCAATCTTCTTATACCTTTTAAGCAAAAAGTATTTATTATTTTAATTACAGTTTTGACTCTTCCTTGCAGTCTTCTTCAGATCACAGTTATCTTTCTTTACATATGGTAAGAAAGAAGAATAACTGTGATCTGAAGAAAACTGCAAGGAACAGTTGAAGTTGTAATTAAAATAAATATTTTTTTCTTAAAAGGTGTAAGAAGATTGGAATTATTTAAAAGATATATTGTTGTATATGAAAAAGCAAAATTAAGGAAGAGGAAGAAGTGTTTATAGAATTAATAGTCTGAGGATATTGAATGAGTAGGCACTAGATGGTATTTTATGCACAAACCTTCTGGCATCCATTGATTACTAAGGATTATACTGAGTGGCACTGTTAACAGCTTGTGTACGCGTAGAGAATGGTGATTGTGTGATATTTTAGTGGTTTTAAAATTAGTTTACATTTGTCAATGATTATGGGTGTTTTGTTTTGTTTTGCAGTAACACTTAATTACTTAAATTCAAGAACTTTTAAACTACATTTAGACAATTAGGAAATAACTTGAAAATTAATTTTAACAAAACAAAAATGTTAAAAAAAATTGAATTATATAAATATTTGTCAATAAAGTGGACAACAAAATATACATAATTATGTTTATTTGAATTTTGTTAATATCACATAAAACACGTAAGTATTAAGAATAAATAAGAAAGTTAAATATAATAAAATACATTTGATAAAATTATATTATATTTAAATAAAACAAGACTTTACATTTGAAAAAAATATATTTTAATAAGATTGCCGCTTTTTTTGTTTTGAATTATGAAAATGCAGTTTTGAAATATAAAACGACAAAAAGATTTTAAATGATAAAAAACTGGCACAAAATATGTTCTAATAAACTAAAAAAATAAAAAGGTAATTGAATTTCTAGATTTAAATGAAGGTGAACTGACATTTTCGCAAGAAAAGATTAGAAATACCATACTTTTCAGCTAGATTCTACGAGATACTTCATATGCACAAAAAAATATATAGTAAGTTTAAGGAAGCATTATACATAGTTTATAACCTTTCCAAAAAATAACAAAACAAGATCTTGTCTCTTAAAAGTGCTGCCATTGGTAACAAATGATTGGAAATGCATTTATGGTCATTATGATTTGATAAAGCTATTTTTATATAGTATATGACAACTAAAGTTTAGTAGCAAATCTTTTTGATTAAGATCTATTAAAAAACAACAATTATTCTACGAAATAGTATGTAATTATTTAATTTTTTTATTAAAAATTTTATCAGATGTTTTTTTAAAAACATATACACACACATTCTAATCAGATGTGTCAATTAAATTAAAAACAATAATTGACTGGTTAAAAAATCTTTCATTTAATTATTAAGAATATTTTCACAGATAAAAGTTGATTCTTTATAATTATTTGATTATAATGATTAAAACTACATAGACATTTGTATTTTTATATTGGATTATTTGAAAAAAGTGGAGAAATCAGGAGGAATCTCATAGATAAGTATATGAAATTATTACATACTATTGCCTTTGGCAGGATGGCTCAGTTGGTTAGAGCGTTATTTTAAAATTCAATACTCGAGAATATAAGGGTCCAGGTTCGAATACCATGCTAGTACTGTCACTGATCAGATCAACAACCCCTGATAAGGGGGGGGGAATACTTCTTGAAATGTTGTGCATATACTAACCTGTTTGATGTGCTATTACTAACAGTTGAATGTGTTTGGTTTAAATAAAATTAAATTTTTCTAAAGGCATTCAATACACATATTAGATGATGGAAATAGTCCAATATAAAAATACAACTAGAACACCATCATCACAAACCTTCAAGAAAATACATAGACATTGTTTAATTTTTTAGGTGGCATTTTTTAGACACATTTTATGCCTTAATTAATCAGTTTTTTGTGAGATTCTTCTTTGTTGGTATTTTTTAATGAAAATGAATTTCTTTTTCATATTTACATTTGGTTTTTTTTTTACAAATTTCATTAAAAGCATAAATTCAAAAACAAGATTATTTTAAAAAATAAAATATTAATTTTGCAAAAAAAAAAAAAAAAACAGGCATAAGAAATTAAAACAAAACAAAATCATTTAAATCTTCAATTAAGAAAATGAATGTAGCAGAAAAAAAATTATCTGAAATAATTATACATTAAGTCAAATTTTGTTAAATTATGTTTAAATTATGAAAATATTGTTTAAAGTACAAAAAAATCATTTTTTAATTTTATGTTTCTAATAATAAGTGCTTTTTGGAATACTATGATAGAGCTCTGTACATCATCTTTAAGCCACTGTTTATGATTATTTTTAACACTATTTTGCCACTTTTATAGTAAAACATAAAAATAAAGTAAGTATTGACTTATTAGTTTTTAAAAAATCTGAAAATGTCAAAATATTCCTGTTTGACAAATTCTTTGATGTCGGGCATTAAGCAAACTTGTGACCTCGCCTGTTATTTTTCCTGGCATAGGCAAAAACAGTGTATAGTTTCATAATTCATTTAAATATTTAAAAATTATTTTTACAAAATAATGATTAAAAATATATTCATGTTTTATTTACATTTTTTAAAAATATGTTTCATTTTTAAAAATACAAGTTAAGAAATTTGAAATAATATAATTACAATTGTTAAATTCTAACCGATAGTTGCCAAACAACACAGTACTGATTTAATAAACATAAATGCAATTTTAAATTTTAAAACAGAATTTGAACATTTTATGATGACTTTTGGAAGGGTGAGAAGATTGAATTCTGTCCATTAAAGTTTAAAGAATTACTATCTTAATATAAGCCCAGCATTGATTATATATATATATGGGAGATTATGATCTGGCTCAACTGATAACAAAATATGTATATTGGCGATCATTTATTTTTTCACCATCTTTGGTCAGGCATAATGGTTGGTTGTGATGAAGTTGAGGATAAATATGACTGAAAATCCTAGATTCAAATTCCTCTATCTCTTTGTTGTGTGTAAAAATTGGTATTCATCCAACATAGATTTAGTTATTCTAATTTTTTCAATAGAATTATTATAAAGAATAAAAAAAGAAACTCTTCACACTATATATTACACATTTTTGTTTGTAAACTTATATTTCTACCAAATCAAGCCCAATTTATTAATTCATAATATTGAATAAAATTTTTAATATTAAAATTAAAATGTTGAACTATGAACTCAAATTACCACTAAAGAAAAGTGGAAAAACATTGAAATGTAAAAAAATTAATTACATAAAATATAATAATAAAAGTTTTTATTGAAAATATGTCTCCTGTTTGACACCACTAAATTTTTAGTTGATTATATTTTTGCTAAAAAGCTAGACTCAAATAAAATCAAAATGTAATTGTTATATAGTTATTAAAAACAAATATTTAATAATTCTATAAAAATAAATAATAAGTGAAAAAACAATTATCTTAGTGTATATAATATTTACTTTTTTAAAAGAAAATATTTAAGTTTTATAAAAAAAGTAAATGGATAAATAACTTTTTATGTTTTTAAAATGTAAGCATTGCAAAAGCATAGAAATTTATTTTAGCCTCAAAATAGAATGCGCATATTCTTTATATTGTCTTTTTTGATCATGAATAGATATCATCCTTTAGATACTTTAGTTACAATTAAAATCTTACCGTTAGTAACAACTAAATTATTCAAAGCATTTTAAAATTAAAGCTTATACCATTAACTGATTAAAACTGATTTACTCCATTGAAATAAATTGAAATTTCTTATATTGCCAAAAGCAAGTTTATATGAAAATAAATTAATGGCTCAAAACGATCTTGACACAGATGATAATTTTATCATTTCATCATGTTTGTTAATACAAATTAACAAACATGATGAGATAATAAAATTACTATCTATGTGAAAGAGTTTTTTTACACAAATGAAAGAAAACCACCCAAGCTTAAAACAAATTATTCATCAACCATGTGATACGAGTATTATAACCACAACCATGTTATAAAATTATAACCACATGATTACTATCTTTACCCCACTCAGAGCAAGTGTTATCTTGTTGAAACAGTAATATTTTACTTTAACTGTATTTTATTAAAGATATTTGCTCCTGAAAACATTATATATAATGAAAAATGGAAGCATTATGAAAAGTATCCTGTACATTGACATCTATATTAATAATGTTATTATGTAGTAATGAATTTCAAGTTATTAAAATAATTAAAAAATTGATAAAATTTTATGAAATTTGGATAAGAATTAATAGAAGTAAAACATAAAAACTAGAGACATTGAGAAAAATAAAGCATATTATGCAAAAGTTTGAAAAAAAAATGAAAGTGCCTTTGTAGTTGAGACTAATGACATATATTTATATATCTTCAATAAAATCAAATTTTTAAAGTATGATTGTAAAATATATTTTTAAAAGTATATTTATTAAAGAAAGAAATATAGGATGTATGTATTTGTAGAGAAAGGAAGTAAAAGAGAATAAAAAGGCGAGAGGAAAAAAAATTAGAAAAAAACTATCACACTAAGAAATGTTTATATAATTCTTTTAATTTGTTTTATTTATTTTTTGAAGTTTATCCTAAAATTATTGTTTTGCATGCAATTTCTATCAAAAGTAAATAGTTTTTAGATGTAATTTCCACAATAGTTAAAAAAAAAAACAATATTTATAAGTATAAATGTCAACTTTTAAAAAAAAATATGACAAGTTAAATTAATAAATTGATTCGTTCATAATAAGCATCAACTATCTTATAATTATTCTTTATTAATGTTAAGTATGTAAAAAGCAATAATTAAATGTAACATAAAAAACTTGAAACTAAATTGATACTGGCACATACCAATATATATATATTATAACGATCCAAATGAAGGTGGAGTCAATGTCAATCATATCTACAACTACCAGGACGCCATCTAGGTATTTGAGCCTAGAAAATTTATAAAGTAGGCAGATACGTGCTGATAAGATTCCACTTTATTTAATATTTAGATCGTTAGCCCAAGTAACTAGCTCAGTGGAGACACAGAGATAATAAAATATAACTTTAATTTATATCTTAAATACAAATAAATAAAAGCCACTGCCAGAAATTAACACATAAAAATATTTATTTACGCACATATAATATCATTCTAAATTTGAGGAATAAGTTTAACATTTTAGATTTTTATATTAATCTTTAATTTTACATTTAAATAAATTTCAATGAGTTTAATATTTTATTTAGATGGTCGAGTATGAATAGACTACATAGATCTGCATTTGAAAAGAAAATATTCTATCCCTTATTTAACCTTAGGCCAAAAAGTTCGCAGTCAAACTGGCGTCAATCCATCTGATACATTTATGTATTCAATGTAGCATGAAAATACGACAACACAAAATACTATACTGTCAGGAATGTATGTCTGAACAGTAAGTAGAGTTAGAGAAGACATTGTCTCTCCACCAACAGGAATGCTACATCTGTTGGCGAGTAGAACAATAAACATAAAACTCCATAGGAATGGATTGCGGTCCTTTGCCATCTTACAAACCCATCCATAGGCAAACAGAAGGTGTGTGGCGTATATATGCAATCCTGCCCGTAGCAGATCTCATACTACATCTATTAATTACACAAATATATCCAATCCATTGAGCCAATTCAACTACGAAACGAATAACCTAAGATTACCCTCCCTTAATATAACTTTACAAAACTATATAGCCATTCACGCCCGACTTAAATTTAACATTTAAATATGTTTGCACAGATGAATTTTATATAATTTGTTTTATAATGTCGAGTATAGATCGGCTGCACAGTTTCCACGGTTAAAAACATTTCAAAATAAACACAACCGATCAAAATACAAAATCATCGATAATGTCAATTGCATAGGGAATACACAAAACCCAATAGCATTCATTGTAAGATGCTTGCAGTGACATCATTGACTTATATATTCTAATTGAATGTGAAAACCACAATATTATCAACCGCTAACGAATCTATGCAATGTCTATACCCAACCATAAATTCCCTCATTTAAAATTTAAACAATAAATATTAATACAAATAAAATAATAAATGGAAATGATTTTTTTATCAAATGCAAACATATATAAAATTATACATTATCAATTGATTTTAAACGTAAAAGTTAGATAGAAGTTCATAAGCTTGAACGAAAGTTCTTAATTATTTTTAAATTTAGAGTTCATGTCAATATAGCTTATGGTAGAAGAGTCCAGGTTCCTGTTTTTTAATTCCTGTGACATCTCCATTGGAAAATAATGTTCTGGAGGTGGCATTAGCTGGTTTTATTCTGGTATCACAGTCTTTTCATTTTTTTTTAAATAAGTGAGAGAGAACGACAAGTACATCATGTCGTTCGTCTCCCCAAATCAAGTTTGAAAACTTCACTGGAACTCAATATTTTTCTTTTTATAGTCCTCCTATGGATTCCATGAACAAAGACATCACTGTCCCATTTTTTTGTTATGGTCTGCACCTTTATTTGCTGCTTCTATATTGGACAAGCTAATTCTTTATTCCTTATCTAATTTTGATGTGACTTTTTAATTACACAGCTTTTGGATAATTAATAAACAATCATTTCCATTTACAGAAATATTTTATCTTTAAGTCTTGTACTTTTTTCAATTACTTATTTATTTGTTTTTTAAAAAAAATATTTTTAAAGTTTGGCATCTGTGCGAATGTATATACGTTTAACAAACATTTTAATTTTAGCATTTAGTTTTTTACTTTTATTTGTGAACTTTTAAGTTTTTATTTTAAATTAATGTAACAACATATTTATATATCGTTACATATCAGTAAACTTCCTCAAAAAAACAAAAACATTAAAAAAAAAAAGACTTTACTTAGTGTTAGTAATTATGTTACACAAATTTGTTATATATGAAATTTCGAAAGGACAAAACTTTTTTTTTTAAAAAGACAAAACAGTAATTACAAATATAATGATAAAAAAAAATGTTGACTGATGATTCCTTACTACCAGCTAAATTTCTGCCCCCTCCCTTCCAAGTTTCTTTTCTTTTACTTTTAAGTATTCTTTAGGCAAGTTAGACGATTAGATTTTAAACAAGACTTTTTTTTTTAAAAAACAAAATTTATGATTTATATTAATTAATTACATTTTATTTATTACTTTTTTATTCCTCGTATTTATCTTTACATATGCACAATTTTTCTTACTGGCAGTACCTTTAAGACAAAATTTCAAACTGTAACTCCATGTCAATACAACAAATATATTTATACTAATTTCAGAAAAAATATTACGGGCATAATTCACTTTTAAAATTCTCAGGGCACTCATGTTTATTAAAGATCAGCCCAAGTTGGGTAGCCAGTTATAACGATCCAAATAAAGGTGGAGTCAATGTCAATCATATCTGCAACTACCAAAGTGCCATCTATGCATTTGAGCCTAGAAAAATGTATAAAGTAGGCAGATATGCACTGATAAGATTCCACTTTATTTAATATTTAGATCGTTAGCCCAAGTCACTAGCTTAGTGGAGATGCAGAGATAATAAAATATAACTTTAATTTATATCTTAAATACAAATAAATAAAAGCCACTGCCAGAAATTAACACATAAAAATATTTATTTATGCACATATAAATTTTAACATTTTAGATTTTTATATTAATCTTTACTTTTACATTTAAATAAATTTCAATGAGTTTAATATTTTATTTAGATGGTCGAGTATGAATAGACTACATAGATCTGAATTTGAAAAAAAAATTCTATCTCTTATTTAACCTTAGGCCAAAAAGTTCGCAGTCAAACTGGCGTCAATCCATCTGATGCATTTATGTATTCAATGTAGCATGAAAATACGACAACACAAAATACTATACTGTCAGGAATGTACGTCTGAACAGTAAGTAGAGTTAGAGAAGACATTGTCTCTCCACCCACAGGAATGCTACATCTGTTGGCGAGTAGAACAATAAACATAAAACTCCATAGGAATGGATTGCGGTCCTTTGCCATCTTACAAACCCATCCATAGGCAAACAGAAGGTGTGTGGTGTATATATGCAATCCTGCCCATAGCGGATCTCATACTACATCTACTAATTACACAAATATATCCAATCCATTGAGCCAATTTAACTACGAAATGAATAACCTAAGATTACCCTCCCTTAATATAACTTTACAAAACTATATAGCCATTCATGCCCAACTTAAATTTAACATTTAAATACGTTCACACAGATGAATTTTATATAATTTGTTTTATAATGTCGAGTATAGATTGGCTGCACAGATTCCATGGTTAAAAACATTTCAAAATGAACACAACTGATCAAAATACAAAATCATCGATAATGTCAATTGCATAGGGAATACACAAAACCCAATAGCATTCATCATAAGATGCTTGCAGTGACATCATTGACTTATATATTCTAATTGAATGTGAAAACCACAACATTATCAACCGCTAATGAATCTATGCAACGTCTATACCCAACCTTAAATTCCCTCATTTAAAATTTAAACAATAAATATTAATACAAATAAAATAATAAATGGAAATGATTTTTTTATCAAATGTGAACATATATAAAATTACACATTATCAATTGATTTTAAACTTAAAAGTTAGATAGAAGTTCATAAGCTTGAACGAAAGTTCTTAATTATTTTTAAATTTAGAGTTCATGTCAATATAGATTATGGTAGAAGAGTCCAGGTTCCTCTTTTTTAATTCCTGCGACGTCTCCATTAGAAAATAATGTTCTGGAGGTGGCATTAGCTGGTTCCATTCTGGTATCACAGTCTTTTCATTTTTTTTTTAAATAAGTGAGAGAGAACAACAAGTGCATCTTGTCGTTCGTCTTCTCAAATCAAGTTCGAAAACCTCACTGGAACTCAATATTTTTCTTTTTATAGTCCTCCTATGGATTCCATGAACAAAGATGTCACTGTTGCATTTTTTCATTATGGTCTGGGCCTTTATTTGCTGCTTCTATATTGGACAAGCTAATTCTTTATTCCTGATCTAATTTTGATGTGACTTTTTAATTACACAGCTTTTGGATAATTAATAAACAATCATTTCCATTTACAGAAATATTTTATCTTTAAGTCTTGTATTTTTTTTATAAAAAAGTACGTTCAAATACTTATTTATTTGTTTTTTAAAAAAAATATTTTTAAAGTTTTGAATCTGTGCGAATATATACGTTTAACAAACATTTTAATTTTAGCGTTTAGTTTTTTTTTTTAATAGATTTTATTTTTATTTGCGAACTTTAAGATTTTATTTTAAATTAATGTAATGACATATTTATATATTTTAATTCAATATATTATAAAAACCCATAAGCATAAGAAGAACACTAGTAATAAAAACAATTTAAGTTCATTTCATAGTAATAGATTCTCAGTAAAAATATTTTAAATTTTTTTTTAATTGTACTATTTAAATTTAATTTTTCCAAATTTATTTATAACAAAACAGGTTTTTGAATGTTTCAAAAAATGATTTCTATGGCCAGAACACAATGACTTAATTCTTTCAGTGTCAATCTGACCCCCAAATTTCTGAATAGATTCTAGTGATGAATATTTTTATTATGATTCCATGTTTGATTAAACCTTTTTTAAAATCTATATTACAAAATTTATTTATACAATATATTATATTTAAGACTTCTAATAATTAAAATTCTAAAACATGAAAAATTAATATTTAAAAATTTTGAAAACTAGTGTCTAACTGAAAGTCTCACTGATAACAAAGAAAAACATCGTCATTGGCTTCATGATAATTATTCATCTTATGTTATTAAAAATGATATATTTAGAATTAGTTATCATCAAAGAAACAAAGAATATCTAAAAACTAAGAAATTATTAATTGTTATTAAAATATTTTACTTACAGTTTTTACAAAAATGATTTTCTTTTTAGCTTCTAATAGCTTTTGTATGGTAATTTCCAGTTTATGTAATATACTTCAGGTACTTCCTAAGAATTGTCTTTTTAAAAATAAAATGTTTTCAAAGACCCCCCCCCTAGTGATGTATTTTTTGGTTTAATAATAAGTCTTTTACAAAAATATTGCATCCTAGTCATTAGAAATTACTGCAAATTACATTTTATGTTGCATTTAGTTGCAGGGGAAATGAATGTAAAGCATCAGCCAATCACAAATTGCCCCCTCCTTCATTGCTTTGTCAGAGCAATAGAATGGGCAGTCAATCACTGACAAATATCCACTCCTGACTTTTCTTGGATTTAAAAAAAATACATTAAAAATGGAAGCTTCTTAAAAAGAATCGCTGCACCCTATTATACTCCATAATTTAATATATACAACACTTTAAAGCAACATGGTGTGATGTGATGCACTGTGACTTTTCCTTAAATGGAGTAAAAATCTCTCAGCAACTATGCCTAGAGAAACCTGTTAGCCACTTTACTTTTCCTTTCCATTCCCCACCCTAAGTTTTCCCATAATCTGCTCCATCCCACTTCCACAACATAATCTTTGTCAACACTATGACCTTTATATCTAAATCCCCCTTATCTTTTCCCAAACCCAGCATAAAAACCAACAACCCACTTTCTGCATAATCACTTTGTTCTTATTTATTCTTTCATAACTTCATTATTTGTATCATTTCTGCTTTCAAACATTTACATTCAATTAACAGATATCTAATATTATCTATGCCTTACTTACTCAATTTGCAGACTAGTGATTGCAGCGCCATCACACTGCCTAAAATGTAAAATATGATAGCCCTATCACAGCCTAGTTTGTGAATTTGTGAAACAGTTACATTATAGCAATTATTAAAATAACTATGACATGTAGATAAATAAATATTCAGTAAGTAAGTGGTCTATTGAAATGTTGATGAAGCCCATTTCAATTTTTTTATAGATAATGTGTCTCTGAGAACTGTTATGCATGATTTTTAAAATAATGAGATTGTATACAATTTATAACTTTTATATTCAATTAGTTGCCAAAAACATTTCTAGCATTGGCTAAGGAAAAAGATTTATTTCTTATGTTTATTCATTAATAATATCTGCAGACATTGTTAAATATTAAAATATCAAACAGAAGCAATTTTCAACAAAGTGATGAATAATCTCTCTTAGTTTTCTCGAATATTATTAGTAGAGGAATCTAAATAATACAGGGATGACTATGAGAAATTTTACTTTTGTAAACCCATTTTAAATTATTTTTCAGCAATACAATATAATAACTACATGTGCATGCATGCAGACACACACACGCATATATATATATGATACATTTAACTATTTGACTTTTTGATAGATTGTTAGACCTTGTCTTTTTGTTTTCATGTATTTTAGTTGCATTATTTAGTGAAACAAACTTTTATTCTATTTCATCATTATAATTTTTACAAAGATAATTAAAAGCATAAATTACTAAAATGAAAGATACTGCAAAAGACAACGTATCAATTTGCAACTAAAAGTATTAATAATTAAAAATAAATAACCAAAAATGAAAGACATCAATTTAAGCCTTCAAACTAAGATATGAATTTAATAATATTTAGAACAAATTTTATTAAAGCATAAGTTCAAATATCAAAAATATTCTTTGAAATATGAAATTTAAACTTTTAATTACAAAAACAGCAACTAATACTAAAAGTATTTTGATAATAGATATGATCTATTTTATGTCAGAAAATTTTTAGCTGATTAGTTTTCTGCTAAAAAAGCTATTACATTCAAATAAAATCTAAATATAAATTTTATGTACTTATTAAAAAATAAATATTTAATACTTTATGAAACTAATAATAAACAAGTAAATAAACAGTAAACTTATTTTTTGTAGCCAACAAAAGCTTATGTTTTACAAATGCAGAAGTATTCTTTTGTCTTTGCACAGAATGAGATCATTTTCTTTATTGTTTATTTTTGATCACCACACATGCTAATATCTAGGTTTTAGTTATAATTAAAATCTTACCATTAGTAATCATTAAACAAGTCTAAATTTATTAAATTAAAATGTGTACTGTCAACTAAGTGAAATTAGATTTTTGTCATAAGATGAATAATAATTGCTTATGCTGCCAGTATCAGGTTTAGATGAAAATAAATGAAGGGACTTTTTAGCGTTATGTCTGAGATTTCTGAAAAATATAATCAATCTTGAATTTATTTTATTTTATAATAAAAATTCAACTAATTTTGATAAAAACTATCTTTTGGTTGAAATATAAAAGTGGATGTGTAGAGAAACTATTACTATAAAGGGTTAAAAACTTTGAAATTGTTCAAATGAAGTCAATCTCTGATAATGTGATATTTTTTAAATGTTATAAATCTACATACACTCTTCCACCAATAAGAATTTAAAAAAACTTAAGTCAATCACTTAAGTTTAGAGCATAAGTTTTTTAAACTCTTACTCGCAGGAGAGTGTGTGTAGATTTATAATATTTAAGAAATAGCACATTATTGGAGATTGACTTCTGTTTGAATAATGAATAGAGAAGTAACTGTGTTTGTTTTATTTTTTTATATTTTCATAAATTAGTTAATATATCATTATTTTTATGGATTTTAATTATATTTGGTTATACATTATATACAACATTATAATTTTTTGCATAAATATTAATTATATTCTTATTATTTTTTGCATTAAAACTTTATCATAATGATTATTTGAATTACTTCTAACAACATTTTCAATATTTTCAACTCACTGAAATTTTTTCTTTTACAAAATACCTAATATTCTTTTATTTATTTAATGATTATTAATTAAATTATATAATAAAATATTTAAATTCAATCTTGATACTATAAACATTTTGCCTGTGAATAGAAAAATAATAAGAAAAAAAGAATAAAAAAGGCTATATGTATTAATAAACAAATGAATTTATTTGATAGCTATAAAACTAATGAAAAATTCTGTTTGATCATTGCATTAAATAATTTATCAAGGATGTTTAAGATTTATTATAATAGGACATAAAACAGATAATTGTTAAATTTAAAATAATTAAAAACATGTTTCTATAAGAATGTGTATTAATAAGAATCTAATATTTTTTTTAACTTGCATTCATTTATATTTATAGATTAAAATAATGAGCATGTTAATAGTTCTAACAAGCTTTATTGATAAAGCCACAAGAGGAAACATTTACAATATCTATCTAAAAACATCCCCATTCACAAATTGGTTTCAATGGTTATCTTTAGCCAGGTTTCTGGAATATCCTAGCATCTCACTGAAGATAGACAATAGCTTGAAACCAGTTTGGGAATGGGGATATTTCTAGATAGAGATTTTTAAATGCTTTCTCTTGATAAAGATTGTTAGAGTTATTAGCACGCTCATTATTTTATTTTATAATTACAAGTTTATCAAGTTAAGTCACTTCATATATGACTTAATTTTATTTGATATATATATATATATATATATTAAGAACAACCAACAATCACACTCTGTTGCTAAGGCAACCTCCTATTAACAATAAAGATGAAAATCCATCTTTATTTATGATCTAATATGTTTACATAGACATTTAAGATTGCAGCTTTATTACTAACGCCAAATGTTATCTTTTACCTGTGCTGCAGTATTTAGGCTATGCTTATTTCACTAGGTAGAGCTGAGGAAAATAATATAGTGATATTTTATATTCGAATTTCAGCTAGCAATATGAAAATGATTTTATTTAATCAAATCAATAATAATTATTTTATTATGTTCTTTATAAATATGGTCCATTAATATATTAAAAATTATAAAAATAAATTCTTTAATACACTTTTTTTTTTTAGTTTTGTTTTTTTATTTTATGAATCATTTTTTCATACTTCAGTTTTCCAATGTTTCAACCATATTATATGGTCTATTGTCTAAGAGAATAAGCAGATAAATAATCATATAATATAGTCTAAACATTAGAAAATTGGAGTATGAAAAAAATGGTTCCAAAAATGAAAAACCAAGATTTGAAAACAAGTGCATTAAAGTATTTGTTGTTTTTGTAATTTTCTATTCTATTTCACACACACACACACAAGCACACACACATACACACACATATATATAAACCTTTCCCATTTTTAGTAACAAAACAAGTGATGAGAAAAAATAATCCTTATTACTATATAAATGTGAAAGTATGTTTGTTATTTCATAATTCAATAAATATTGAACCAATCTTAATGAATCTTGCATACTTTTCATTTCCTTTTAGTTAGAGAATTACATAGGCTATGGATTTTTGCTTTATGGTACTTAATTGTTTTAAAATTTGCAATGTAAAAATGCATTAAAATTGAAACTATTTTGGAGTGACTTCATAAAAACACCAAAAAAGGGCATCATTGATTAAAAGATTACAAACATTTGAAAATGTTTGAAAAGGATAAAATATATGGTGTGGCCTGCATATTAAAATAACTACTATAGAAACAGAGAGAGAGAGAGATACTTTTTGGTAAAATGAGATAAAATTTAATTTGTAAGTATATTTTAAATTAATTATATTTTGTTTGTGCCACATATTTAATTTTTCACTTGCAAGTGGAGTTGGAACAAAATACAATATTAAAATTTTGTAGTCATTTGTAAAAATTAGTTTATCACATGAAAAATATATTTTAACTAAAATCCTAAAAGTTAATCAAATTTAATAGTATAACTGATCATAAAAAGTCATATTTTTTTCAATGCAGCTGTTGATAATTTATGTATTATTATTTTATGCAAATAATATATAAATATATAAATCATGGAAACAACTATATATTGCAAAACATTTGTTTATTCTTCTAACTTGAGCAAAGGAAAGCGGATAAAGCTAACATAGATTAATTAAAGGCAAAATTCATATTAAATTATAACAATATCTATTTGATTTTTTAAATATCTGTCTTATATTCACATATATGCAAATTTTATAAATTTTGCCTCTGCTTGCAAATTTTAAGACTGTTTTTCTTTCCAGAATTGAATGGTATTTTTAATATTGCTGTTTGCTCATTATACACATTTAGTACTTACTAAAAATATATATTAAATTTTCCTTCCACTTCTCATTTGCATTGTTGAATTATATATAATATAATATATCATATACTCTTAATTTACACTCTACAATACAATTTTAACATATGATTTATTTTATCTCCTCTTGCTTACAGCTTCAACTGTCCAGAAGTCATCATCAGAGTCTTATAAATCTCACCATTCCTACACTTCTAACCAAAATTTTTTGAAAGTTATTTCAGTTTGAAGTGTAAAAATGGTGAGGTTTATAAGAGCTCTGATGATGACTGCTGGACAGTTGAAACTGTAAGCAAGAGGTGATAAAATAAATCATATGTTAAAATTGCATTGTAGAGTGTAAACTAAGGAGTATATGGTATATTATATTAAAAAATATGGACGAACAATCATTTTATATAACATATGCTTCTGTCAAGGTTTCAGCCTTTCACGTTATTATTAGATCATCTGCTAGTGCTTAATAAATTTATATATTTAAACATCTTATGTTGTAATTGTGACTGAGTTAGTCTACTCGTTAATTCAAGTTTGAAAAAGAAATAAAATTGATTATTACAATGTAAAATAAACTTAGAATTTTTTAATATATTCTGCCTATAATTAAGTCATTTAGTTAGTCTTAATAAATATTTTTTAAAAATAGATATTTATTTAGTTTAGATAAAGATATTGCTTGATTATTTAAAATGTTTTTAAAAGAATTAGTAGAATTTAAAAAAAACATATAGCAACATGATTAAGTCACTGTCTTTATATTAAAAAAGTATTAAACAAATGTATATATTTAACACTATCTCTTATTAAAATATATATTGCATTGTCAACACCATATATATATATATATTAGAAAATACGGTTATAGATATATTTTCTAGTAATAATAAAAAGTCAGATGTCACATGACTTATATATATATAGCTTGCAATTACCAATATGTAAACTTAAGAGCATGCTAACACTCTAAACAAGCTTTTTTTTTATTATGATAAATGCTACTACAAGAGAAGGCATTCAAATCATCTTTATCTTAGATTGTCCCCATCCCCAGACCGGTTTTGACCTATGGGTCTCTTCAGTGAGGAGTTGGGACATTAGATTCAAAAAACCAACTCAAGCTAAGCATTTATCTAAAAGATAATTCTCAAGAAGAAGATCTAAACCATTAGACATCTGCATGTCTTTGAAGTCAGCTCTTCAACTGAAAAAATTATATGGGCCTGAACTTAATTCAGATACTCCATATATTAATAGGCTTAGCCATTTAATTTAGCCAAAGCCCCAACAGCAAAATAATAATAGTAATAATAAAAAGTCAGATGTCACATGACTTATATATAGCTTGCAATTACCAATATGTAAACTTAAGAGTATGCTAACGCTCTAAACAAGCTTTTTTTTTTCTATAAACTTTTAAGTACTATATTTTCTAATATTTATTTATAAATTTATGTATATTATTTTGAAGAAATACAGACATCGATTTGTAATATTATATATATAAACATTACACGCATAAAGCTAAACTAGTCAATATAAAATCAAAACTATCCCAAATCCAAAATTAAAACAGACCAGCATAAAAATATTAAAACACAACCTAAGGTTTCACTGCTACAAGCAGACTTCTCAAGTGTAAAGAACTACAAAAACTACACAATATATATAATATTAAAAACTACCCACAAATCCATTCACTTCCCATCCACCCTTAATATTAAAAGAACTCTTAAATAAGTTAATTGCTTCAGAATAATAAATTTTCAATAATAAAGACTCTTTAATTCTTTTTTTGATTTCATTTCTCTCAAAGAAGACAACCTTAACTAAAAGCAAAAGATGTTATTAATCTAATTATGCTGTATTAATGATTGTTATCTCTAAATGTAACTCAAATTTTGCAGCTGTCATAGAACTCTACTAATCTTCCAAAGCCTAATTTAATTAAGTATATGGTAAGTTTATAGTAATGCAAATGTTAGAAAACTTATGCTATCTTCTAATTGTGAATTTAATTTTTAAATTACTAACAAGAAAATAGTTAAAAAGGTGTCAATCAATCTAAAGGCTTACTCATAAAAGACTGCATAAATTAATAATCATATGGTTTAGTTTTCAGATATTTGTAAAAAGTTTGTGCACCTGAACTTATGTAGCTGTAAATATGATCCATGGACTTTGAGTTCCAAAATTCATTCTACCATCACATTAAAGGGTACATGGATTAGTTTTATAGAAAAAATCAGGACTGAGAAGAAAAGTAATAAAATTAATAGTAAGCTAATATGCAACAAATTTCTATATATTACTCGTATATTTTAGGTGTAATGTTTTCCTTTATTGACATTATTTATGTTAATATAATAAAGGGAATATTAGTCTACTGTGTTGACACTTTGATGACTCACATTGTTTTTGATATATTAAAAAAATAATTTTTTTTTTTTAAAAAAAGAGTAAAAAACATAGACTCTTACATAGTAATAGTTTTAATTGTTACTGTTGAGCCCTGCTAGCTTAGAATTACACAAAAGTCCAATAAAAATGTATAATAATCCTAAACTAAAATCAATTCTTATTGTTCTTTCTTATTTTCACATCTTCCGATAAAGCCTATCTAATCATCTAAGAGAAGTAACAACCGATTATATTCATTTTATTTTTTGTGTGATTGCAACATATTTCATGTTGTTCTTTACATAATTGCAATCCATAATATGTTTTTTACAATATAAAATATATGTAACATTCCAATTTATTCATTATGTGCATAAATTGTATGAAATAAAAAAGAAAAATATCACCTTTTTAACATATGCACCTTACCAATTTTTACTTTGAGCTATACATTAAATTAAGACTCATGCAATTGATAAAATAATACTGTTTTCCAATAATTTTTATTAAAAAAAATCAGTCTGTCTTCTCTCACTTTTTCATTTCGAATACAGAGAGTTGTTAGAAACATTTACACTAGAAATATTACATATAATTTTATTGTTTGAATTGGTGTTGACAAAGTTTAATTAAGAACATTCTCAGTCATGTTAATTAATAATGTTTAATTTAATATTCATTATTTCTAGATTAGCCCTTTTGTACTGTGGTAACATTCTGATGGTTTTTATTCTTTCACTTGCTGTAAGCTTTTGACTTTCATTTTAGTATTAAACCATTATTATATATTAGAATATAATAAATTTGATTGCATTTGATATACATTTTTGTTTAGAAATTAAATGAATTCTTAAAAGTCACAGATTTTAATCAAATCAAAGCACTGTTTCATCATTCATCTATTGGGAATATCAGACTAAATTTGCAAAATAAATGAAATCTTCTTTCTTTGATATTTGTATTTAAATGTGAATGAATAATAAATCCAGCATATTCAATGTATGCTTTAAAAGTTTAATTTTTTTAACAATTTTTGTAATACTGCTATATTTTCTAACATACTGGGAGTGATGATGTGTTCTAAACAGATTTACTTTTTTCCATGGTAGCATTACTCAGAAAAATATAACTTTTATATTTAAAAATGAAACATTTCTGTAGAAAATAAATATGTAACAATAGATTCTAGATGTCAGAATTTCACAACCCATATGAAATCACCCAAGGGTAATCTACATGTGCATTCACATTCTGATGTCACAGAATACCAACTTTTTCTTTTAAAACCTGCTAAGGCAGGGAGAAAACAAGTAACTCTTAACTAATTACCTAAATTGTTGATTGCAAATAAAGATTTAAAATGCCAAAATTAATGTGACAATACTATTTATTCATGTATATATAACACAAAACATGTACTGACATGACATTAGTCAATTGATTTATAAATGAACTTAAGATGCATAAAGCTTTCCAAATTTTATTTTAATTATTATTTTCATCTAATTTATGCACAGATAGAGAATATGGTGTGTAAAGATTTAATATTTTTAAATAATTCCTATTTGATACTATTAATGTGAATTGTATGAATGGATTTCAATCTACTACATAGATATCTAACTGCTCTCTACTACTCTCATACACACTGTATTTAGGCTAACTGATACACATTTAGTAATTAAGGCTGATTTCACTTCCTACTACTTGACTGTTGTGATCAATTACAGGTTATGTTATTAGTATGAAATAGATAATAAAATAATTGTAAAATACAGGAATTTGCATCTGTACTACAATAGTTATATAAGCACAAATACATGAAGATATTATACGCCTATAATGGGAATTAAACTTCTACAGCATAATTAGCATATAGTGACCAGCAATCATAAATGTATCACTACTCTACATGAATGAAAGAAAATTGTATGGCATGTGAAAAGAATTGATTATCTTCTTTGCATCATTGTTTAAATAAGATAATGATTGTAATGGGTCAGCAGTCACAAATGATGTTACAATCATCCAATACTAACATGTTACATAAAAATGAGAATCAGATGAAACTCCTAACCCAAATTTATGGATACCAGTCATACATTCTTATCAATAATAATAATTTAAATATGAGACTAGTTAGCTAAAACTCACATCTACTTAATAGTACCCCAATATAGCTTGTTTATGCAGCACAATTGACCTCCACTCATAATTTATAAATTTACTGAGTTAACATTAAATAAAGAGAGATAACAATATAATTAACATTCACCTTTATTAATAACATGGCAAGAGCTGAAATTACAAACTAATTGCATTTTTATAAACTAATTTATTACCATTAGTGCCAACTAAACTGTGTCATGATATTTAAATAAACAAACTACAATTTCTTGCCATACCTGCTCATAAACAGATTAATTATATATCTATTCATCAACATATTTCATTAAATAGAATACAATAATAAACTAAAAATTAATTTAAAAGTAATACTTATTCTTCCAGCTTAACAGTTCATGTTCAGGTTCAGTCTTTAGATAGTGGGAGATTTGAGTCTTAAAACCATAGTTATGGTCAAGGTTTAAATCACTATTTCACATTCATTCTGGATGTGTAGGTATTAATTAGGTCATGTTTTGGGATTGGTTATTCCTGTATCACTGAACCTTAGAGTTTTCCTCTTCTAAATTTGATACATAGTGGACATATATTTGTATAGTTCTTCATATGCAGACGGCTTCTCTTTCAGGGCTCAGCAATGGTTTTCTGGCCTACCCTCTGCCAACTTGACAGAGAAAGAGAAATAATGGCTTCTCCACTCTTGCATGAACTTGCTAATAATTAAAGCAGAATAATGGCTGAAAGATAATTACTGGCAGAATAAGATTCACTGACAAGACCAATGTAGAAGAGTAGAAAGATAATCTTGAATGTAATTTCCATCATTATTTATATGGTTTGGTTATCTGTTAAATTCAGATCAATATCTTGTCATTTGGATCCTTTGAACTATTGGGTATAGATAACTCCATGACTTTCACAAGGTCTGCATTTATTTGTCTAAGACCCTTATCTTTGTACTCTTATTTTTGAGTGGAAATAATAGCCTTTTAAATTAATTTAATCATTTATCTTCTAAATTTTAATCTAATAATCTGTTTTTTTTTCATATGTGACCGGGAAGTAAACCCAGGCCAACTGCTAGAATGTTATTTCCACCTTTTTTAATTGCTAAAAGAAAAACACTTTTTTCTTTCAAACTACTTTTAAGTTAAATTTAGAATCATTTTTTTAACTTTTAGAAAATATTTTAGCCTTTAACACAAACTAACTTTATAATTAATTATACGTATACATTATCTGTGTATATATAATATTTTTTATATAAATATTTATTAGAATTTTTGAACTTAAATTTTATTTGTAATTTTTTTTGTATGCAATCATGAAGTGTATATATGAGCCCATATATATATAGCTTCAATACATTCTTAATTTCTAATAATTATCACACAATTATTGTGCAAAAATAATCATAAACTTTCCAAAAAATTAAATTTTAATTATTTGCAATATTTTTTCAAAGTAACAAAACATGAAAAAGATCAATGTGGAGTTTAAGTCGGCTTTGAATTCTCCACATATTCAATTATCTTGACATCTGTATAATTTTTTTGATATTAAAATATTAAAAAAAATACTGAATTTTAATACTTAAAAAAAAAAGCAAAATGCTCAATAGAGGGCCAATACATGCAAATTGAATGTTTTGATTTCTCAAATATTTGGGTAGTGTGTTGAAAATAACAATGGTTGTGTTTTGGATAAATATATAAGAAAATGAGCGATGACAGAAGGCAGATATCTTTTCTCGTAAAATAATTGTCTTATAGTTAGCTAGAGTGTATTTCAATTATCTATTCTATATGTTTGTTTTTTTTGCTAATTCTGTTACTTTATGTAATTTGAGTTCTATTTTGGTAATTTTATATATTTAAAAAATTATGTTCTAATGTAAATTTCCATTCTTTCAAACCTTGCTTTATTGTATGGACCATTTATTTTCGTATATTCATGTACATTATTTAAATCATCTCTCCTTTATTTAGACTATCTTAGATATTATAAGATGCAAAAGTCAGACATGTATACTTCATAATAATCGTATTTATACAATTTTATTTAATTATGCAAAAAATTTGTAATAATAAAATATTTTTTTAAGCAATTAACAGTGTTATATTTTAATATTATCTTATAAAAAGTTTTTAGATACTTTTCACACATTTGGTTTTAATTAACTACTATTTTAAACAAAGGTGAGTATTTTTTTAATATTTTAAAAAGCTTAGATTAAAGACAGTAATTATTTATTTACTTTGACACACGATGATAAAATATAATAATAAGAATTAAAATAATTATCTTCTCATTTGCAATGTTAAAAACATAATTAAAATATTAAGCTAGAAAAACAAATTAAATGTAATAAAAGTTAATCATTTATTTTTATTTAAATAAAATATGAACATTTTAGTGTTAATTAATGATCCTGTAGAATTTATATCGCTGGTTTAAACCGAAGACTGAATCACCCGTTTACATTAACAATAAGATATAATAGTATATTAAATTCTAAATGGATATTTCAACTTTTTAGTTTAGAAATATAAACATTAAATAACTTACCAGATGTTCAACAGCCTTTATGAGAATTTTCTCATTTTTATTTTTTCAGAAACAGTAATTCCAAAATATTCATCATCATCAATGGTATTCTATCCTATGAACAGGTACAGAGAGCAGTGACATCATCACTTCATCTATTTTCCAGACAATGGTGCCACTCAGTGCAAGCCAGAGTAATCAATAGATGCCAGAAGGCTTGTGCATAAAATCAGAAACAGTGATTATGTGATGTTTAGTGGTTTACCATCTATTTTCCCTTTTTGTTATCTTCTTGCCCAGTTCTTCAATTCCACATAACTCTTTTAATTTCTTATATCATTCCACAATGTCAATCTTTTGCATCCATTCTTCTTGTTTCTATTCACCATTCCCTCCAAAATATCTTTCATAATCCAGTTTCTCTTCCTATTTCTAATTTCCTCAATCTATCTTTTTTTCATTTAGTCTTTTCAAAAGGGCCAAAATATTATTATCGACTAATTTAATCTAAAATCCTTATTAAATAAAAATTGTTAAGAGAAAAATATTTTATGTTACATAGTTTCATTCTACAATAGCTTTCCCAATAAAATAAAATCATTCAAATTTGATTAAAAGAATTAGGGTGAGTTTATCAAAATACAAAGGAACAATAAATGACCAAAATGAAATGTAAAACTATACTAATATATTTATATCAAGATTCAAAATGGTCATTTTGTAATCAAATATATACACCTGGGTCTCTTTTTATGTGGTAGATAGGTTCCATGGAAAATCTGCATTAAAAAGATTGCACAAAAATAGACTTAACTTACCTTGAAAAATGTGGGATACATTCCAAAATTTGTATTAATCACATAAAGATAAAATTACTTTAAAATTCACATAAAAAAAGAAATAAAGTATGATTAATAAAAAAATTTAAATATTTGAAAAAAATTGATAGAAGACAAACTTTTTTTACTTTTTTTATTAACTATTTAACTTTATTCAAAACAATATGTTTTTATGAGTAATTTATTTTACATTTTTTCATACATATTTTAATCATTATCACTATTTGACAATATGTGGTTTGTTTGTGAACTGGTATGGCATCAGATTCATCACAAGAGGAAATACATTTAGTGCCAACTTCAGTCTCATGTAGTGTTAATGATTTTCTGTTGACAATGTAATCAGTAATTAAACTTTGAGATGATGATTTTACTAATTGTTTATGAAACTCGCAATATCCAGACTGCTATGTCTAGCTGCTAGAGAATGCACTTCCACAAGAGCAACTATATATATATATATATATATTAACATATATAGCAACTATATATATATATATATATTAACACACAGAAACATTGGAAGTGCTCTTTTCTTCACTTGGTAAGATAAAGCTCTATAGACTAAATGGCTAAATATGTTTTTAATCATTGTTTACATGTTCATAAATTAAATAAACTTATATGTGTTTGAATTGACTAACACCATCATATATTGATATACATGATCGGATTAATGTAAATGGGCCACAACTATGATTTCTGGAATGTGAAGTTATATGTCTTCAATTTCTGGTGATAACTAATGTCTTAATGTAATTGATATGAAATTAATTGGTTATACTATATATACAAGCATAACTTTTGATTTTTTTAACTGGTCTCCATTAAGATTGATATGTAAAGGTCCTTTTTTTGTGAATGATTCTTATGGTTTGTGAATAAATTTTCCTTTTGGAACATATATGACACGCCTCCACAAATGTGTTAATAATGACTGACAGTTAAATTTTCTTTTATACACATATATACATGGAGAAACTTTTAGATGGAAAAAAGTTACAAGTAAAAATATTTAATTTTAAAGATAAAAGTTCTTAAATATTTTTACTTGTAACTTTTTACTGCTCAAAGTTTCTCCATGTATATATGTGTATAAAAGAAAATATAAACATACACATACATAACACAGACATACAACTATTTAGCTCTCATTGGAATTTAGTTCATAATTTGTGTCATTAGAAGAAAATTATTTTCCAATTGATTAGAAAGTTTAAGACTTTCTTGAATATTTTTGCTGTGAAATGAACAGGTTCCACTTCTGTTTCATTATCTTTTTCTAAATCTTCTACGGTATCTAAATTTATTGCGAAACTTTTTTCCAACAGAAATTTAAAGTATGTAAAATTTAATGCATGTATATAAAACAGGAAAATCCTGATTTTTAGTGAACCACATAAAAAGATATTAAGAAGAAACATGAATCGCATAACTTCAAAATTGTATTAAAAATATGCACAAAAAGAGATCCAGGTGTATACATTAACCAGGAAGTTTATGAATATTAACAAACTATATTACATGATCATATTTTCTATGTGTAAACAAATTGTTAAAACAGAGGCAAAATTCTCCATACAGTAGTGCCACCCAGTGCAAACCAGAGTAACAATAGTTGCAAGAAGATTAATAAGAAAATTTGAGATGTTTTAAAAATTAGAAAACACTTTTAATACTTTAAAGCAGAATATGATAGATTAATCACAGATTAACATTTATACATTCCCATTTTGAATACAAATTTCAATTAAAAAGATTTTGTTTATTTTTTAAAGTTACTCTGCTCTTGTCAGCATTCAAGGATAAAAGCATCTTTTGTTGTCTTTACAATCTCATTTTTTCAACATTTGCAAAGTTCAATTATAAATTTTTAGAATTTTTTTTATTTGCAAATGTATATTACTATTAAATCAAGTTCAATTTATTGAATTCCAATATAAAACAATGGATTAATAGTAAAACCAAAAATTGCAATCTTACAAAATATCTCATCAGGGCAAACACTCAAATATGTTATAGTGCTGGGGAGTTTATAATTTTGAGAACTCTTCTTTATCATTATAAAGTTTGTCAAACAACATATGGAGTGCAGAAAAACTAGCGAAGTAATTGTTTTACAATCAAATTTTTAAAAGCTGGGTAGTGTAAAAAAAACTTATAGAATGGATGAGAATTATATGCTTGCTTAGGGAGCTATAACTGCAACTTTTATTCTAAATACCCTATGGGTTTAAACACAAAGACAGATTGGTTAACCCCTAAACTGAAAGTTTCAAGATCATGATACCTGCCTTTTTAGTGGTCGGATGTCATGTGACATTTTAAGTAATAGTTTTATAATGATCTACAACATATTTCCCATGCATATTTTGAGTTAAGCCTATAGAGCATTCAGAAGATAACTCGTATTTTGAGTTTATTAAATATATACTTTTTCACTTATTATTTTGAAGTTTCTTTACACTTTCCAGTTTTTAGAACTTTCTATTCTAAAATAACTAGTACAGTAGTTTTTGTGTATAAAAATATTTTTTATAAGGTTAGTGATAAGAATTGTATTAAGTGATAGGTATTAATAACATAAGTAAATGGACTATTGTTTGTAATTCATTAAGAGTTTGAATACTGAAAGTAAGATGGGCTGTGATTTATAAACCTTGTGGTCCATAATCTGTCACTCTATTACTGTGACAAATCATACAAGAGATAGATATTAATTTAAAAATGACAAAGAGAGTAGAAGACAATATATAAACTAAACTAAATAAGAAAAATAAATTGTTTTATTCATTCAGTATAATGAATGTTTGTTATATATGTAAGTAGAGGTTGAGAATATTGATGCCTGCCCACTAAAGTTTAAGGAATTTTTATCTTAATATAAGCTGAGCACTGATTGCATATATCTGTAGGAAATTATGATCTGGCCCAACTGATGAGTGCTGGTTCTGCACAAAATACATATATTAAAGATCATGCATCTCTTTCACATGTGTGTGGCCATGTGTATTGGTTTGACATGGAATGAAGGATGAATGTAGACTGAAAAATCGTAAATTCAAATCCTTCTGCTTGAAAATAAATTGAATGGTTTATTGCTCAGAAATTCATAGGAAATTTGAGCACCAAGACTCACAGAGTCGAACCATGTCCCATGGGGTAATCCATCAACTACCATTCTATCTTGCAACAAATCACATAGAGCATAAAATGCCATGAAAAAAAATTAACTCAATATTTCATCAATACTAATAATTGAGTGAATAGAAACAATTAAAAATATTTGCTTTTTACCCTTCATTCAATATGACGTAGGTATGAAAGTGTTTGATACGAATGAAACTAGACTTTGATTTATTAAAGTTCTTTGCATGCATGTTACTTAATATTTTTTCAATATTTCTCTTAGTATTTCTTTTAAAGCTTTTACTTACTATGAAATCAATATCAACAGCAAACACATTGAACAAAAGCATCGAATCCCCCAATATGCACGTCTTTTGTTTTTCTTTTAACAGTTTGATCATGCAAAATTACTAAAGTAATAAAACAAAGTACTGATAAAACAAAACATTATCATCAAACAATTTTGCATAGTTTATTTATTCAATGTTAACAACTTTTTAAAATTATGCAAACTTTTATTTACATAACAAAAACTCTATAGATTTAATTTCATTAAGCTTATTTAAAATTCTTTGTAGTTAATTATTGAACTTTTAAAATTAAAAAAATATTTTAAATTTACAAAGAATTAATATTAGGAAAAAAATAATCAATGAGTTGAAACAGAAATACGATATTGTAAATTTCAACATAAAAATAAAAGCATTTAAATTAATGCTTCTTTTAAAAAAATAATTATTTCTTTAAAGGTTTACTGAGTGATCTAATCTTACATGTGATTTTTTTATATTAACATTTAACTTTTTAATTTGATTTTTTTTTTCTAATTACAGAGAAGAATTTTTAAAAAAGTAAAATATATAATTTGTTATACATTAAAATAATGATTATTTTAAAAAAAAAAAAGACAAAAAATATTTTCTTTCTTTTAATTTAAAATCAAATAGTTCATATTTAGACATTCTTAAATCTTATATTATATATTAAAGGCACAATTTATATACATATATGTACGTAACCGTTTTTATGCGTAATTATATGTATATAGTCAGTCTTACTAATCACAAAACAAAAAGTCTGCTGTTTTATAAGTAGATAATTTATATTTCAAATGTCCTAACATGCTTTCAGCACTATGTGCCATCATCATGATTATCCAAACAATAATGCCACCATTTTCAACAAACATGATTATGGGTGTAACATATTTGAAGTTAATATGGTCATTTGTAATAAAAAAAAATATTCCCTGTAATTACAAGCTATTTGTTATGTAATTAGTGCCCCCTTAACACACACATATACATATATATATATTATTTGGGTTAATTCATGTATGATTCATCATACTAACATACTGACATTTCAGTTGGGTTTCACTGAACATTAATTGGGTAATGAATGTAATTATAAGAAATGTGCTACAGGCATTGTAAGTGATAATATACAATGAAATTAAAGGTTCAACTAATAGAAAATAAAAACCAAGTATTTTAAAAGGAGTGGAATAAAATAAATAAATAAAAATCAGAAGCTATTCTGATTAATGAATTTAAAAACAAATTTCTTCCAAACAAAAGATAGTTTACATGTATTATTATATTTGTTGTTAAAATCTGTTTTTTCAAAAATGTTTATGACTTTCCTGATTTTACACTGGTGGAAAGTGTCATATCTGGATAAGATTCTGGTATATAAAAAATCTATATTATGACTTGTATCCATAGTATGGAGTGATGATGATGATAAACACTGCTTATTGGCATTAGCATGTTTGACTCACCTATCAATGAGATGATGATTTTTCATAATGCTATAAAAGCCTCCCACAAACTCCACGTTATTTCATAAACTTCACAAATCTTAAGAGGGATTGAATGTAACAGATTTGTGAAGATAGATCATTATTTAATTGAAGCTTAGATAAGAAGATATTTTACTTGTCAACTACATTTTGACACAATCACTAAAAAGGGTATAAAGGTACAATAGATCATGGATCCATCCATACCCTATAGGAATAACCCTTTATGAAAGAGTTTCTATATAATTGATAACTCTAATCTAAATAATAAAACCAATGCCACTAATTATGAAGTTAAGCTAAGTCCATATCCAATAAATAATCATATAATTTATAGTATTAAATGATTTTATGAGTTTTCTGGACCAATAAATGATAATAATATAACCACCCATTGTTGCAACCAACAATGATAAGAAAAAATTAAAAATGAGAATTTTCTTTTTGGTGGCAGATCGTGAGGATATTACATTGACTATCCAATATCAGATAATATATTATTTCCCTTGATTGAAGTTTAATACCACCAGACTTTATCATTAACTACAGTCTTTTTTTTTTAATAAATGAAATCAAAAATATTTGACAGTTTGAGTTTAAATTTTAGCAGACTTGTATTATTAATGTTTATTTTCTAAATTATTTAATTAAAAACACCATACTTTAACACAAGTAGAAACAAATAAAACTACATAAATCATGATTTTCCTAAACCTTCTTGAGTTAGAATCTATTCTGGATGTATTCATTCAGTGACAAATTTCATTTAATATATTGGATCGGGGCACATTCAGGATGCAAAAGTAAATATTTGGACCATAAAATTTAGGTAATATTTTAAAAACCAAACTCCACAATAAAAAGGGAGATATTAAGTCTAATGTATTATTTTAATGCACAATTAATTCAGTTCATCAAGAAAAGTAATATATATATATATCAAAACTACCCCAAATCTAAAATTAAACCAGACCAGCATAAAAATAATATTAAAACACAACCTAAGGTTTCACTGCTACAAGCAGACTTCTCAAGTGTAAAGAACTACAAAAAAAACCCACACATTATATATACTATTAAAAACTACCCACAAATCCATTCACTTCCCATCCACCCTTAATATTAAAAGAACTCTTAAATAAGTTAATTGCTTCAGAATAATAAATTTTCAATAATAAAGACTCTTTAATTCTTCTTTTGATTTCATTTCTCTCAAAGAAGACAACCTTAGCTTCATCAAAATCAATAGTATGGCCTGTATCTTTTTCATGGACATACAAAGCAGAACTAAGATATCTATTTTTAACTCTACTTTTATGAACCTTTATTCTTTCATTTAAACTCAAACTACTCTGACCTATGTAAACCTTCTTACAAATAAACAAGGAATAAAATATACCACACCAGGAATAGTCTTTCTATCAAAAACTTCTTTTGTATTATTTAATAAATTATTCAATGTAACACCCCTTTTCCAAGCAATTTTCTTATTTCCAAACAATTTACTATTTCTACACACAATTTTATAAGAAGACAATTTAAATGGCAAAGAAATAAAATCATATTTTTCTTTAACCTTTACATCCTTACAAATATTACTATTAAATAAAATACTTTTAACAAATTTATCAGAGTATCCAACACTCAAATAATCTTTATAAAATTGATATTTCTGAAACAAAGCTACCCCACTAGAATTATTTAATTTAATATTCCTATGACAATAATTCCTTAAAGCAGCTACTTTATGAGATACAGACTGATAGCTATCAGGTTTAATTATAGATCTTAATTCTTTACTTTTAACTAAATGACTGCACAATAAACAATTAGTTTCTATATTTCTAATCACCAAAAGATCTAAAAATTTTAACTTACCAAAATCTAACCCCCTCCTTCTAACACAAATTTTATAGAAGGATCAAAACAATTAAACTCATTTACAAATTCCTTCAATTTATCATTCTCAACTACAAATAAACAATCATCAACATATCTGACAAATAATTTTACATATAAACAATTCTTTTTAATAATAATTTCCTCTTCCATAAAACTAATATAAACTGAACATACTAAAGGAGAAATAATATAACCTATTATCCACCCTTCCTTAATCTTATAAAAATTACCTCTATAAGTAAAATACATAGAATCTTCCAATAACAAAAGCAAATCTTTAATTACCTTAATTTTATTTTTTGATAAAGAACTTTTCTTAATCAATACAGACAAAAGAACATCAATACTGCTTAACCTATTAACAGACTGATACATATTTTCAATATCTAAACTTCCAAATACCCAATTACTTTCCATTTTAAAATTATTAATCTTATCAAAAGCCTCAAAAGAAGAAGAAACTGTGTACTGACCAAAATCAACAAATTGTTTTAAAAAATTATTCAAGAATCTAGAAATACCCTCTACAACACTACCTGTAAAATCAAAAATAAATCTTAAAGGAAAACCATCTTTATGAGTTTTAATATTCACAAACATCTTAGCTGATGTAAAATCATTAGGATAGCATTTTAAATAATCTACTCTATTAAAAATTTTTAAATTAACCATTTTCTTCCTAATATCTATCAATTTTCTTTTAATCAAATTACCTGGATTTTTATCTAACAACATATATTTACCATTATTTAATTCTCTATCCATTTTCTCTCTGAAATCATCTCCTTTCATAATAACAAACCTACCAGCTTTGTCTTCACGAGAAATGATTACATCATTAGCAATAACCTATTTTTAAGATGTTTAATCTCAGCAGGATTAATAACAAATTTTTCTTTCCTTTTTAAACTTTTATTCAAAATCGATTGAATACTAACTTTCTGCTCATCACTCAAATTACTAGATTCAATAGACGAAATTGTATCAAAAACTATATTTTTTGAATGAAATGGAACAAAATTAGGGCCTTTACCAAGAATATCTAATTCTCTATCATTTAACTTCAAATCCGTAAGATTAACAACTCTATCCTCAAAAACCTTATTCACATACCCTTTATCACTACAATAAACTTTATTAAAGTGGTTGTTTGGGAAAGTTAATAAAGTTTATTGTAGTGATAAAGGGTATGTGAATAAGGTTTTTGAGGATAGAGTTGTTAATCTTACGGATTTGAAGTTAAATGATAGAGAATTAGATATTCTTGGTAAAGGCCCTAATTTTGTTCCATTTCATTCAAAAAATATAGTTTTTGATACAATTTCGTCTATTGAATCTAGTAATTTGAGTGATGAGCAGAAAGTTGGTATTCAATCGATTTTGAATAAAAGTTTAAAAAGGAAAGAAAAATTTGTTATTAATCCTGCTGAGATTAAACATCTTAAAAATAGGTTAATTGCTAATGATGTAATCATTTCTCGTGAAGACAAAGCTGGTAGGTTTGTTATTATGAAAGGAGATGATTTCAGAGAGAAAATGGATAGAGAATTAAATAATGGTAAATATATGTTGTTAGATAAAAATCCAGGTAATTTGATTAAAAGAAAATTGATAGATATTATGAAGAAAATGGTTAATTTAAAATTTTTTAATAGAGTAGATTATTTAAAATGCTATCCTAATGATTTTACATCAGCTAAGATGTTTGTGAATATTAAAACTCATAAAGATGGTTTTCCTTTAAGATTTATTTTTGATTTTACAGGTAGTGTTGTAGAGGGTATTTCTAGATTCTTGAATAATTTTTTAAAACAATTTGTTGATTTTGGTCAGTACACAGTTTCTTCTTCTTTTGAGGCTTTTGATAAGATTAATAATTTTAAAATGGAAAGTAATTGGGTATTTGGAAGTTTAGATATTGAAAATATGTATCAGTCTGTTAATAGGTTAAGCAGTATTGATGTTCTTTTGTCTGTATTGATTAAGAAAAGTTCTTTATCAAAAAATAAAATTAAGGTAATTAAAGATTTACTTTTGTTATTGGAAGATTCTATGTATTTTACTTATAGAGATAATTTTTATAAGATTAAGGAAGGGTGGATAATAGGTTATATTATTTCTCCTTTAGTATGTTCAGTTTATATTAGTTTTATGGAAGAGGAAATTATTATTAAAAAGAATTGTTTATATGTAAAATTATTTGTCAGATATGTTGATGATTGTTTATTTGTAGTTGAGAATGATAAATTGAAGGAATTTGTAAATGAGTTTAATTGTTTTGATCCTTCTATAAAATTTGTGTTAGAAGGAGGGGGGTTAGATTTTGGTAAGTTAAAATTTTTAGATCTTTTGGTGATTAGAAATATAGAAACTAATTGTTTATTGTGCAGTCATTTAGTTAAAAGTAAAGAATTAAGATCTATAATTAAACCTGATAGCTATCAGTCTGTATCTCATAAAGTAGCTGCTTTAAGGAATTATTGTCATAGGAATATTAAATTAAATAATTCTAGTGGGGTAGCTTTGTTTCAGAAATATCAATTTTATAAAGATTATTTGAGTGTTGGATACTCTGATAAATTTGTTAAAAGTATTTTATTTAATAGTAATATTTGTAAGGATGTAAAGGTTAAAGAAAAATATGATTTTATTTCTTTGCCATTTAAATTGTCTTCTTATAGAATTGTGTGTAGAAATAGTAAATTGTTTGGAAATAAGAAAATTGCTTGGAAAAGGGGTGTTACATTGAATAATTTATTAAATAATACAAAAGAAGTTTTTGATAGAAAGACTATTCCTGGTGTGGTATATTTTATTCCTTGTTTATTTTGTAAGAAGGTTTACATAGGTCAGAGTAGTTTGAGTTTAAATGAAAGAATAAAGGTTCATAAAAGTAGAGTTAAAAATAGATATCTTAGTTCTGCTTTGTATGTCCATGAAAAAGATACAGGCCATACTATTGATTTTGATGAAGCTAAGGTTGTCTTCTTTGAGAGAAATGAAATCAAAAGAAGAATTAAAGAGTCTTTATTATTGAAAATTTATTATTCTGAAGCAATTAACTTATTTAAGAGTTCTTTTAATATTAAGGGTGGATGGGAAGTGAATGGATTTGTGGGTAGTTTTTAATAGTATATATAATGTGTGTTTTTTTTTTTTGTAGTTCTTTACACTTGAGAAGTCTGCTTGTAGCAGTGAAACCTTAGGTTGTGTTTTAATATTATTTTTATGCTGGTCTGGTTTAATTTTAGATTTGGGGTAGTTTTGATTTTATATTGACTAGTTTAGCTTTATGCTTGTAATGTTTATATATATATATATATATGATGAAAATAATTTTATGCCTGTAATTTTCATGACTGGTAATTAGACAATATTATTACTATTTTTCCCATGTGTCACAGCATTGGCTGGGAAACAAACCCACTAACCCGGGACAACTGCTTGTAAGGCTGCTGTGCTGACCACTCGACCACTAACAATATAATTTAAGTGTAAATTAACAAAACAAGTCTCCATAGTTTTATAATCTGGTATAAATTATTTTATTTTTACTTTGGCATGAATAAATTAAATAAATAGTTTACAGTTTGTGCATATAAAACATAGATACAATTATATATTAGATTATAGAATTATTATACAAGTATGATGTTAAACTTACCTTTTCATTTAAAAATAAGATTACACTTGTGGGATGTTTTCCTAATTAACTATTTTTGTATTAAAAGGGTTCATTGGATAGAAAATTATTAAATATATTTAAATATCACTGGAAAAATTTCTTTAAAAAAAGTTAATTTCATAATTTCTACTATTGTTAATAAAAACAACCACAGAAAAAATATTTTTTAAATATTCAACTTTATTACTGCACTATATGCTTGTGATATAACATGTATATCATATTCACATTACCATAAATGAAAAGAAAAAAAAACCATTAACCTTTAGCATTTCTTTATATTTAATCGAGTCATTTGCGTTAATTGATAAATACTGAAAGTGTTAATAAGAAAAAAACATATTTAAATAAAGTCAAACTCAATTAAAACTATTAACAAATTTTTAATTGCACATTGATGTACTTTTAAAAATTAATTAATTCTTAATAAATTTAATTTGATGTTTTTCAACTTAATATCAAATAATATATATTTGTTTAATTAATGCTTTAGGTCACCTTTTGTCGACTTATGTAAAAAAATCATTATTTTTCTAATGTCGTTTATTCTAATAACATATCTACTACAATAAACTTTGACTCTGCCAAATAAATTGCATTTTTTCAATTATAGCTCTTGATAATTTTATATCTCCATTATGATAAATATATAAAATTTTCTGATAATATCAAGAGTGAACTTTTCAAAAATGGAATCAATATAGTATTAAATATTTCCACTATATGTTATTCAATCATCTGTAAATAGTAGATTGAGGATTTTCTTCATTGGCCAAAACGTTTTATTCAATAAAGCTATTAAGTCTTCAATAGTACAAGATTATATGACAAAAGTTCATGTAAATAAAAAAAACCCATAAGAATATACTTTATATTTAAGTACTTAAAGAGAAATTTTTGAGACAATCGACATTGGCAAATTTCTTTTTAATAGCACCCTAACAACATGATGATAAGGAGAGTTGACTATGCATAATACAACCTTTCATTACTGATTGCTAAATTGGGGAAACTCCTATATTATTGATGAAGAACTAATTTTACCAGATGCAAGTAAAGTAATAACCATTATGCAATGCAAGCCAAAGTCTAATATTACTGCAAAAAATTATTTAAGCAATAAATATTGATGAAATAACCAGAGATGTTGAAGGTTTATTATGTGAGTATTTAAAAAAAGATACCCTATATAGTTTGATAAGACAACTTTACCAAGAAATCTAGCTTTACATTTAGCATACGTACATTCATAAAAGAAAAACAATGACAATAATTGTTATTTGCTAAAAATTTGCAATATGATACTATAAGAGAATTAGTATTCAACCACTAAATATCACATGATTACCATTTCTTATGCTTTCTCATAACTGTTATTAAAACAGGCACCACCCAGTGCAAGCCAGAGTAATCAATGGATGCCAGAAGGCTTGTGCATAAAATCCATATCTAGTGCCTACTCATCCAATAGTGGTGGCTATGGTTATTAAAGAACCAAAGACACCAAAATGTACTGAATTCAGACCTATATAACTATATAAGCTATTGAGCTTGGATTGAAAATATTATTGTGTTTTCAATTTTATTCCCATAGTGTTGTAGTTAAGTAGAGATAAAAGGTGGTTGCTGGAGGGTTGCGTTAGATCCTAAGATCTAGGCTCAGTGATCTCAGATCCAAGACTCCTTACTGACAAAAGCCACAAGCTAGAAGCTAGTCTGGAGATATTGGATGAGTAGGCACTAGATAGGGATTTTATGCACAAGCCTTCTAGCATCAATTGATTACTCTGGCTTGCACTAAGTGGCACTACTGTATGGAGAGTTTTGCCTGTTTTATTAAGAGTATTAGTATTTTATGCATTGTAAAAGTGTTTTTAAAAGTAAAAATGAAATCCCCTTAATGATATTTTATCATTTGCTATTAATTGTGTTCCAAGAGTGATTGTATGCTACAGAGGTTTCATTTTTTTGTGTCATTCATAATCAGCATTTAGTTGCTAAAAATCTGAATGACTGCCTACATAGGTCATTATATTATATCATTAAATGAATCAACACAATCAGAAACAACTCATCGAATAACAGATCATTTAGACAATTTTGTATTTAAAACTGTAAAAAATTCAATCACTTGTTACTTTATATGGAAGTTAGTTGGCAAACAAAAAGTGCTTGTATATTTCAGTTTAATAAACTCCTTGAGTTAATACTATAATTCCTAGTAAATAAAGAGGATGCTTTTATGAGACAATTTGATTTATATTAAAAATGGCAAAGTCTATTTCACAGAACTGATTAATAAACTTAATAAATTAATCTACAGTTAAAAGATAATTAGCTGAATTTAATTACAATAACTGCAAAGCTTATTTTTAAACAAAATTTAAGGTAGAGAAATTTAGCCGATTTTCAAATTTATAAACAGTACAAAAACATGTCGAGGACGTGTTTATCTATTGTCATAACATTGATGTTTTCCATTGTGACCTCAACAGTGACTTACAGATATTATTAAAATAAATGTGCTCAATTCGATTTTGGATCATGTTTGAATGCAAATAAAGAAGAATCTCCAAATTTTTAAGAGCTAAATAAAAAATTTAAATTCAAAGATGGCTATCAGTAGTTCTATTTGCAAAATCATATACTTTTACTTAACCCTGGATTATGGTACAATACTAAAGATTTAATTGCAATTACTTCTTCACATTTAGTGGAATATAAATTCAGTGTGATCAAAATCTGCTAACCATGATTTAAAAATGGTGTTGACAAAAATACAGATAAACATTAATAAACTGATAGCAAGGCAACAGATTCATCTTTCTTATTAGGATTATTTTTGATATTTTTAATGATTATTATTTTAATGTTATCTTTTATTATTTTAATTTTCTGTATGTAATGCATAGTTAGTACGGTTGATTTTTAAAAATAAATTTGTATAGTTTCAAGTTTTGATTTATTTACATTTTAACTTATTGTTTTAAAGTGGTTTATATATAACATTTTAATTTATCATTATAGAATAACAGTAGAAATATGGATACACAAAAGGATACAAATTTTTACTGCAAAAATTTTTATTTGATGACTTAAATAATATAGATTTAAGATGAAAAGAAGTGCTAAATATTTTTTTAAAAAACATAGCAATTAGCTAAATAAATTTGAGAACCTGTGGCATAAAAGGTGGAATGAATGTGTTCTAAAGAGTGTTGAATGTTATAGTACTGAAGATTGGTACAGAAGAATAATTTTATTACTAATAGATAGAGAATTTGAGACATAGAGAGATAATTACGAAAACTAAAAAAAGCTTTAATGTAGACTATTAGTTGTGTACTTGTATATAATAGTATAAAAAATAGTTAGTATTCTATTAACCCATGTTTAATATTTTTTACATCTTTATTACACAGTTTGCAAACAAATAACCAAAATTATTCTATTGTTACATGGATTTTCTTGTTGCTAAGTTAATTTTTTGAGCATTAAAAAGAAAATATACTTTACTAAGTGATTACACAAAAGGTGAAATTTACTTTTATGCTGGAACTGAAAATAGATATAAATGGCTTTGAGATTAAAACTTGGAGAATGTAAAGGTGATTTCGGAACTAAGACTATTTAAAGAATAAAAGTGGCATTTTGGAAATGGGATAAAATCCAAATAAATTTGAGGTTTTGGATGTGGTACAAAGTTAGAAATGATAAGAAAAAATGATAGTTATTATCATTTTGTTTTGACACATTGGCTGAGAGATTCCTGATTTTGAGAAAGGAAGAGCCATGTAGCATTACATCATACCAGTTTAGGTTAAGGGTTTTAACGGGAAAGTTTGATGTATTTAGCATTTTAAAGTATTTGGATATTTATGCTTGTAAAGTTATGTTTTTTAAAAAATATATTATAAAGTAAGTTATATTTATTTATCACATGTATGTATGTGTACATATATATTATTTTGCTTCAGTTTTTTATAAGATATTATTTTATAAATTACCATTTTGTTTTTAAATTTTATTACCTTACAGAATTAAATTTATACTAATAATTTATTTTATCCTTATATACATAAATTTGAATTTTTTTTGTTTGATGCTTAATAAATCAAGAAATATTGACCAATCTTAATAAATGTTGCACAATTTTATTTTTTGAAGTATTACATAGGCCATGGATTTTTGTTTTATGGTACTTAATTGGTTTTAAAAATTTGGTAATTTTTTACTAACATAGGTGAAACCATGGGGACAGCTAGTATTTTTATAAAAATGCACATCTTCTATTGTGTGAAACATTCAAACAAAATTTAATAAAAAAATTGCAAATCCCAACAAACTGTTTTTAAATGTTCAAAGAAAATTTACTTTATAGTTGTGTTGCTTTTGTCATTTTTAATTGTTATGTTTATATCTAATATTTTCCAGCATATACTTCTGATCATTTAATAATATCACAAAACTCATTAACTAAATGTTAAGATTTGCAATACAGAGATTTCAGATTACCCAAAGAAGTATGGAGAGATGCATGTTGGGAGTAACAAGAAGAGATCGAGAACACAATATATGGGGAAGAGAACAAACATACTGACCTCATTGAAAAATTAAAAGACTGAAGTGGAGTTGGGCTGGACATATTGCTAATAGATGCACAATTGAGATCTCAAACTGGATTCCAAGAGATTGTAAAAGACCCAGAAAGAGATCATATGTGAGATGGATGGATGAAATAAGAAAGTGTGCAGGGGTGATGTGGAGAAGAGAAGCTAAAGATAGAAGATGGATTGAACTTGGAGAAATCTTCATCCTGCAGTGGATTGATAATGGTTGATGATGATGATGATGAATAGCAAAATTTGTATATTTATTATACAGAAATTCACTTTCATTAGAGGTGGCAAATTGTGAAATTCATAATTGTTCATGCTAAAAGAATATTTGGGGAAGTTTATTGAGAATCCTCTATTCAACCCTATATTTCCTGATGATACCTGGCTTGCATTATGTGAGGTGAAAAGTTTTTTGCTCTAGGATTATATAATATACAATGTGATTACTGTTGTCTAATATCAGACATGTGTCTGATTTACCTTTTCAAAGAGACTTCAATATTTAGTGAGATCCCTATTCTAACTGAAAGCAATTGGATTCACCAACACAGCTTTGTAATTGGCCTTTTTACGCTATTGGTTATTTATTTTCTTTTATTGTTATTTAATAACCAGCTCTCTCATCATTTCAATTCTAAAACTTGATAACATTGTAATATGGATCAGTCTATTATTTGAGGTTCAACTTCCAATGAGTTAGGATGAGTTCACAATAAGTGTCATATTTACTTCTGCACAGGCAAAAGATCATTTATGCAAACCAAGATCAGTAGAAAGTTATATCATAATTTTCAAATATTACTTTTAGTAATTTTGGTGAATTATATTTTACAGCCATGTTTAATATACTAGCAAGTCCTCTTAAAATGAATAAGAAGTGTATTTTTGTTCTCTCTAATGCAAATTTTTACTTTACTAACATTAATATTATCTAACAAATTAATCTAGCCTCATCTAATATACTAAAGATGTATATATTTGTTTAACACCTTACAACTGCAACCAGATACAAATATATTTTATACTTAAAATTTAAATGTGGTATAAAATTATGATTATTGTTAACAAATATACACAAGTATATAAAAACAAAACCATTATTTAAGATTGAAGAATGAGTTTAAAATGTATCCACTCTTGATTTAAAGTATTTCAGACATATGTATTTACTGGATGACAATTTCAGTTTGCAATGGCTGCTTTTAATTAATACTTAGATTAATTATGTATTTAAAAAAATACAAAAAATAAAACCTGTGAAAAATTTTCTATTTAAAACTTATAGTTTTTCATACAGGAGATCAAAATTTAATCATGAGAAAATTTAAAAAAAAAAAAGATTTATTTCCAATATTTACATGCATAAAGATATTGTTTGATTTACATTCATAGTAAAAGCTTAGGTAATAACTTAAAAGTAGATTTACTTTTGACTTAGTATTTCGGGTATTTATTAATTAATTTCAATTGCTTATTTTTAATTGGTGCTTAACTTTATCACATCATAGCTGGAAAATTATTTTAAAATACATATCAAATTCTGTCTAAATTTTTGTCATTTAAATCTGTAAAATCTTTCTTCTAAACTCATACCTTTTTATGGGAGAATCTTATTTATAGATAGACAATTTTCATATTTCTTCATTTTTTTTTATTTCATAAATAATTTCATATAAATAAAGATACAATAAAAGACAAATAACGCCCAAAGATGTATTTCGTGCTGTACAAGCACTCATCAGTTGGGCCAGGTCATCATTTCTCATATATATCTTTATTACATGAAGATCATTTATGATCATTTATGTAGTCTTGCATTGGTAGTCGAGAGGTCAGCGCGACTGCCTTGCACTAGCAGGCAGTTGCCCGGGTTGCGGGTTCGCGTCCCGGCCGATGCTATAACACTTAAAAAAAAAAAAAGAAAAAAAAAGTTCCATTTATGTAGCGTAATCTTACTTAGTTATATATATATAAAACATATTTTGCGGGTTCATCAGTGTTAAAAAATTTTTAAATATTGATATACCGACGTTTCGACAATATTATTACCTTCTATCACCCAATGGATGACTTGTGTGATCAAGTCGAAATATATCAATATTTAAAAAAAAATTAACACGGATGAACCGCAAAATATGGCTTTTATATATGCAACCCGTGAAAATTTTCGTACAATATATATATATAATAAAAATTTAGATAACATTAGAATATTAGCTAAAAATAAATTTATACTAAAATTTTATTTATTAATTAGATGAGACCGTGGTCGTGAGAAAATTTTAGTGCAAATTTGTTTTTTACTACTCTTCGAATTTTAAATGATTTTCCATTTTATTTATCGTTACCAGCGTAGAGTATAATGAAAAATTTGATGTATATAGAATAAAAAGATAAAATAGTAATTACATTTTTAGTATTATTACTTGTAAATTTAAGTTTAATATTATAGTGCACTTTCATAATATTGTACAGAAAATATAACTAAAGACAACATTTTATAATTTCTAAAAAATATTTCCCGTAATAGTTATAGATTGGAAAATCTATAACTAAGATTACCGTAATATATGAATTTTATGTGTAAATTTAGCTTATCAGTTACATACTAAAGACAAAAAAATGGGATAAGATACCAATTATGAAATGGAAAATGAATTGATATCACAAATCTTCTATTCAATTTATTAAACAATGAGGATTGCCAATACCTCTACAACCTTTATGATAAATGCTTAGCCAGAGCCAACACTAATAATATCTCTTTCAGGAACCCCTTCCCAAACCTCTGACCATGATTTCATGCTTTGGCACTCCTCAGAGAGGTGTCAGGCTAGGTTCAGACACTAGATCTAAAAATGCCAACCCAAAGCCAAGCACTTATTTAAAAGTTATCTATTGAGTGGAAAATCTGAAATTTTCAGACTTATACATGTCTTCAAACCCAGTTATCCAACTCAAATAGCTATATGGGACTGATAGATCTTCAGCCATACCATATAGTAGTAGTCATAGCAATATAAAATTGCAGAAGACTTGTGGCAGAGACTATAAATAGTCAAAATAAGAGTCATTGATCACATGACCCTATCTCTTAAGCTTGTAAGTTATAAACAATGAGGATTGCCAATTCCTCTACAAGCTTTATGATAAATGCTTAGCAAGAGCCAGCACTTAAAATATCTCTGTCAGTAACCCCTTCCCAAACCTCTGACCAGAGGTGTCATGCTAGGTTCAGACACTAGATCTAAAAATGCCAACCCAAAGCCAAGCACTTATTTTGACTATTTATATTCAATTTATTGAAAAATTAATATATATATATCTTTGCTTTTTCAACTAAAAATGATTTAAATGTAAACTTAGTAATGGTTTTCAGTTGAAGAAAGTTGTTCAGTACTATTCTTATATAAAATGGAGAAGATACTTAAATGTTTGATAACTTACCTATATAGTACTTCTATTTGTTTTCCCATTTATCATCTTATATATTTATTTATCTATCTTTCTACCTATTTATTTCTCTATTTTTTGTTTACCTATCTATTTATCTATATCTTTCTATCTTTCCATCTATCTATTTTGTTATTTATTTATCTATCTATTTAACAATTTATCTACCTATTTCTCTATCTCCTTACATTTCTATCTATCTATCTATCTATCTATCTATCTATCTATCTATCTATCTATCTATCTATCTATCTATCTGTCTGTCTGTCTGTCTGTCTGTCTGTCTGTCCGTCCGTCCGTCCGTCCACCTACCTACCTACCTACCTATCTACCTACCTACCTACTTACCTACCTACCTACCTACCTACCTACCTATCTATCTATCTATCTATCTATCTATCTATCTATCTATCTATCTATCTATCTATATATCTATCTATCTATCTATCTATCCATCCATCCATCCATCCATCCATCCATCCATCCATCCATCCATCCACATGTAGTATACAATAAACACAACAGTATTTTAACTGTTATATGTAATCTACATTCTTGATCAACGAAATCAAATGCTGCTGAAAAATATTTCAGCGTGCCCACTGTACTAGATTGCACAACCATATATATATATATTTACTGGAAGGGAAATAAAACAACATTATTGATTGACTTAATACAACTACCAAAACAATAATATAAAAGTTAAAGCGAACGATAAAAGTAAAATACTAGTAATAAAACTTGATAAAACACACTTCGTATTAGATTTGTTCTGCACAATTTATCATTACAGTCACTTATTTTTGAACTTGTATGTTTAATTAAACATTTTATTTACATTATTTATGTGATAGCAAACTAAGATTGATGATGATTAAGTATTCTTTAACTGCTTTACCATTATGACTTTTGCAAGAGACATTGAAATCGTAAAAGCTGCTTTTCAAGAACATAATTTAAAAATATAACTCACAAAATAAATAAATTAACTTTAAAAATACTAGCCAAATTTAATACGCGATTATGATTTCATCCATACACATAGGTTTTTTTTATTTGAGTATGAGTACAATACAACACACACACACACATTTTTGTGTAAACAAAACTATTCATAATTCAATTCAATCTATTAAACATCACATGATCACTAACAGGGGCAAAATTCTCTATACAGTAGTGGTTAATACTTCTAATGCTAATTTATATTTATTGTTTAATCAGATTGAATATATATATAAATAAATTACATAGCGTAAATTTAAATTATCCAGTCAATAAACTTGCACTGCCACCTAGTGTTAAAATACATTTATAAATAAATGGAAAAAAATGAATTCACATTTTATATACTAAGTTATTTTATAGATTAAGCAATAATAAATATTAGAATGAAATATAAATAAACTGACATGTTGCAATTTTATGATACTTATCTAATCGATGGTCTATATAAGAACTTGGATAGCAAATGAAAAGTGGATTACATTTTTTATTTGTTCATAATTTAATATTAGATGGTATTGCTAATTTAATAACTGAGTAACTTGAACATTGGTTATTGTGAAATTTTGGTTCTTGTGATTTATGCCCAATGTGGCCACCTGATGTCATTGTTTCTTGCAAAAATAATGAAATGTAATGTTACCGGGATGATAATTTTTTGCTTTTTGTTCTCCGAAAATTTTTAAAACTATTTTTAAAAAAGTTATTAACCAACATTATTTTCTAAATTACATTTTTTAATTACATTTCAGTGTGTTCAGCACATAGCACTGGAATGTGCCAGGGTCTCCAATGGTTTTTCCAATTTGAAGGATCGGCCAATACATTCTCTACTCTGATGGAAACCAAGCGTTCACTATATAATGCTGGAATGTGTGTGTGTGTGTGTGGTGTCCGATGGTTTTGCTGATCCTTTGGATCGACCAATACATGCAAAAATCTGAACAAAATATTGATGCATAGTGCTGGAATGTGGGGAAAATGATGGTTTTGATGAGCCAAAGGATTGACCAATACATGCACTAGTCTGAAAAAACAAAGATTATGATTTCCAAACAATGTACAATGACAGCCATTTCATTACTCTTCGTAACTGTTCTCCCACAAATGTGCCTTTTAAAATAATGTACAGTATTTATTATTATTATTTAAAATAACTACATACAAAAGGTATGTAAAGAAAAGCTTGGTTTAATATTTTAACATCATGGTATGTTAAGCATTCTTTGACTAACTGGTAGTCATATTCATAAGAATAATTGTTCAAGAAGCTTGTTACATTTATTAAAGAATAAGTAGAAGTAGAGATTTGCATAAAATTTGAATGTAAGATGTAAAAAGGTTAATTAAAATCAGTCACTATGTTGATAGGAGAATGCAGGATTCTTTTTTGTTGATTGTTCATATGTTGTTGGCAATATGTCAGACATCTTTAACTTTATGTTTAACATTATTTCTTTCAGAGTATATGATGCTAGTAGATGTAGGCTCAAAGATATGACCATGTGTAGACTTGTGCTCACAAAAAATTGATTTAAATCTCGACATTAGTCTTAGCTTGATTGTATTGGTATTTGTGCTGAGTGATTCTTGTAGATAGATCAGCAATATACTATGTGACAGTTTATGTTGTTGCACATGATTTTGTACACAATTTGGGAATTCTGTTCTGGAGATAGCTTGTCTGTCTTATTATTAATAAGGTGGTTCAGGTCGGAAGGAGTGAGAAAGCCAACTCTGTATGTTTCAGGGCAGATTTTGTTTATATAATGGGTAGATCTGGATGTATATGGAAATGGTATACAGGGTTTTGCATTGGCTTGAATAAGTCTGTTCCTAATTTTAGTGTAAAACTTTTTAACGATTTAAAGAAGAGCAGAAACTTTGTATTAAATTGTTAAAAGGTTTTAGGCTAAAATTGGAAACAGACTTATTCAAACTAATGAAAAATTCAGGATATCAATTTCATACTTACATGGAGCTGACTACTATGTAAACAAAATCTGCACTGAAACATAGAGTTGGCCTTCGCATTCCTCCTGTCCTGAATCACCTTATTAACAATATGATAGACAAGCTGCTCCCAGAACATAATTCCCAAGTTGTGCATGAAAATCATTCACAATAACACAAACTTCGATACAGTTTGTTATGGGGAAATGTGTGTCAATCTATCTACAAGAATCACACAGCACAGATACTAATACATTCGAACTCAGACTAATATGGAAGTTAAATCTATTTTCCTCGGGTATGAGGCTTAGTCACAGCGTTGAATCTACATATGCTAGCATCATCTGGCTCCAAAATAAATGATGCTAAACATAAAGTTAAAGAGCCTGACATATTACCAATAACATAACTGCAATCACCAAAAAAGAATCCTTCATCCACCTATCAAAGAATTGACTCATTTATATTTATATCCTATATTCAAATTTTATGCAAATCCCTACTCCTGTTTATTCTTTTATAAACGACGCAAGCCTCTTGGACAACTATTGCTATAAATATGATTATCAGCAACTGACATGCTTGGCATACTATGCTGTTAAAGTATTAAACCAAGCTTTTCTTTATATGCATTTTGTATGCATTTATTTTGAATTATATTATTTCGAGAAAAGTTTTTAAAAAAGTTATATCATTATTTTCTTTGCGCTTGATGAAGAATCAGAATGTTATATTATTATTATAGTATACAATATTATTTATTATTAATATAGATCTGTATAAAAATATATATTTTCTTTGTAGTTTTACCTATATATATGCACACATCCATATACAAATGAAATATATTAATTATAATGCTCAAACGTCCATATAAATTTGTATATCTTATATGTGTATGGATGTCTTATACATCCATGCACTATGATTAGTTTAATTCATTTATATATCGATATGTGTGTGTTTATAAAGAAACGATATATATAATAACCTAAAAACAATAAAGTCTTAACATTGTTAATGAATTTTATAAATAAATTATAAATCTTACAAATAACAATCATAAAAACTGTTAGTAAATATAGCTTTACTTCTCACTATATGTAAAATATATAATTGTTAATTAGAGAAGATATTAATTAGTATTAAAGTTTATCGGCTTAACGTTTTCGAGGATCCATGCCTCATAGTCATAGCCTTCATAAAATGTATAATAAAATATGCAAATACAAATATTCAAATAAGCTAATATTTTTATTTCTTCGAGATCTCGAAGCAAGTATCCTTTCTATTAATGGCATGGATGTTTCCATTGATGTAAAATGCCTCCTTTATTTGTCTTTTGTGATCATTTGATCTGGACACAACTTCACACCCGCCAATCCCATAATATTGTGCTCAGAATCAAATGATCACAAAAGAAAAATAAAGGAGGCATTTTACATCAATGGAAACATCCATGCCATTAATAGAAAGGATATTTGCTTCGAGATCTCGAAGAAATGGGCTACGTAAAACTAGCTTATTTGAATATTTGTATTTGCATATTTTATAATACATTTTATGAAGGCTATGAATATGAGGCATGGATCCTCGAAAACGTTAAGCCGATAAACTTTAATACTAATTAATATCTTCTCTAATTAACAATTATATAAAAACTGTTAGTGTAAGATTTATTGTTATAGTTAATATTTTATTGTTTTATTATTATATTGAGACAAAATTGGGCGCATGCGCACACATGTATATAAAGTTTAAAAGGAAAAGTATGAATGGACACAGACAAAATTAACCATATATATATTTGTTCAAAATGTGCAGCACGGAATAACAAAATAATGATTGAACAATAATTTTAATATTTTAAAGTGCTATAAATTATTTTAAATCAAACATAAAAACATTTCTTATTTCGTGCAAATAATTTTGACTTTTTGATTTTGACAAAAACGTGAAATATTTCAATGGAACTAAGAATGAAAATAATTTTGGAAAACAGAATGTTTTTGTTTATGTATACTAAATTCTATAAACTGTTTTTAGATGTAGAATAAAAAAAAAACTAATTGGTTTAATGAAAGTATATTGAAAAACAGGGTGATTAATTAAATTATCTGTTTTTTCTTAATCGTCCTGTTTTCGAATTCCGCTGCGTAATCTGGACCAACTGATGAGTGCTGGTTTAGCACGGAATACTTTCATTGGTGATTATTTATCTTTACGACATGTGTGTGATCAAGTATATTAGCAGTATAAAATAGCAAGGATGATTGAGGGTCGTGTGAAAGTATGAATTCAAACCCCTATATGTGCAGGTATGAAAAATTTTCTGTACTGTAGAAAAAAATCATATTTCAAAATAATGGGTTTAAATAAACTGATTATTATTAAATTATTTAGATTGAAAAGATTGGCTTTTTTGTGATTGCATAACCCAAATGCACATACTAGACTTCTTGCCTGACTGGAGTCCATCAAATTATAGAAGATAAACACAACTGACGACTGCCAAAATTTGTGCTACATATGTGCTCCAGATATAATAAAAAGCCAGACAATTGCTCTATCAGGTGCATAACAAAGTTTCTGGATTTTTTTTAATCAAGAACTTTATTACATATTTTAATTTAATTCAGATATACTAAGCAATAAATAAGGTTTACTATAAACAAAACGAATTTTTTCACTCTTAAAATGGTTATACTGACGGATGAATGATTGCTAAAGTTAGTTTCAGATAAATTATAAATATCTATTAGGTCCCATGTCGACCTGAAAGCAAGCTGCTGCATAGTTCGCTCGTCTCTGTCCCTTATTAATTCGAGCTTATACAAAAAGATTTGCCAAGAATCAGCATCAGGTTGATTGCAAATCATTTCACACCAGGTAATCCAATAATTATAAGACAAGACAATGGAACTTCTTACTACTGAAAAGTTCCCATCAAAAATTACAGCCTTAAGAGAGTTGATTAGAGATAGTTTTACAGCATATGCTGATTGAATTATAGTTCTACATCCGTGAAGGACTGAAGTGAATATATTGTTAATGGTGTCATCCTCCCTGTGGCATAGTGAGCAGACTGGATCCAAGTAAGAGAATCCCCTGCATGTAACAAGAAAATGGCACATGGGGAGGGCATATAGATTAAATTTTATGAGGAAGTCAAAAAACTTTGACTCCAGACATTTCCAGATTTTAGTGCTATATTTTATACATATACTATTTTATCTAAATGCAAAGAAGAACAAACAAAAATTACTGCCAGCCATATATTACATGCTTGAGGTCTAATGTACTGACATGTGAGGCAAAGAAAAAAATTGGCTAATATATAAAGAAAATATATATATACAGTATTTTAAGCTTTAACTTTGCAAGTAAGCAAAAGATCTATCTCTCTTTCTTTACTGCTTCAGAAAAAAATATTATATTGAGTTAAAAGCTCATATATTTTATGCTTTGTTTTTTGCTCTATTATCCTTTTCAAATGTGATGTACAATGAAATTGGAAAAAAAATGATAAAGTATATTTCTCAAGTTAAAAAAATGAAAGTTACTGATTTAGTAGTGGCAGAAAATAATGGTCAAATATTCATATATTACATCAGAAATCTTAAAATTGGAAAAATTTTATTCAAAAATATGAAATGGATAATGGCAAGTAAGCAGGACTATATAAATTCTGAAGTTGATGTACAGATAAAAACATAATAAATAATGATAGAAGCCATGGTATTCTGATAACAAGACACAGACTTAGAAACAAAAATAATTATAGAAGCTATAGTATTCTGATAACAAAACTGCTATTTCATTACCATAAAATAGGGGTCAAGAACTTTTGGCCCATGGGCCAACTCAGAACCTCAAAAGTTTTCCACCAGACTGCAGACAGTTTCAGAAACATTTAAAATGGTCCTGTATAAACATGGCTGTAGTGCAAATATTGAATTAACACTTAAGAAAATTTTTCTCTCTCCAAATTTTATAGTAGTTCTAATTAATTCTATCAGAAATTCAATAATCCAACAAATGATCTATATTGTGCATCTATTTGACTAAGAATTTAATGTATGATAATGCTGAGGACATTTTGTTTTTATAGTGATTTTCACAAATGAACATATAGTAGCAAAAATAAAATTCACATCTTTCTTTATTATTATTTTGGATTTAATTTCTTTATTGGAATGGCTATCATGCATTTCAAAAGAAATAGACCAGTACATATTTTTTTATAGAAAGAAATAGTACATCAATGTGATATGTCTTCAGATTATTTCAATTAATAAAGAACCCCACATTAAGAGTCACTATTTATCAAAACATTATGATTCCAACAAAATAGTCAGAGAAGAATAAAATAGAAAACTTGAAAAGAAACTTCATCAATTGGAATAAGTAAAAAAAATTCTGTGAAATCAATTAACATTTGTTTTAAAAAAGCAGAAAACTTGAAAACATTTTATGAGGGAAGTTTATAAAAAATTGCATCCTAACTGATGTAGAAGTAAGTTATCCAAAACATAATCAGAAATTTAATAATATAAATATATCATGAAAAATAGTTACTAGATGAATTGAAAAAAAAGTCATTAAATGTGGAACAATCATTAATAATAATAATGTTACTTTATTTTTAATTGACAAAAAAAAATATAGCTCTCATTTAAAAAAGGCAAAATTGAAATTAGCTTGCCAGTTGAAAAGGTTGCCTACCCTAATGTTTAGGATTTTTTTTATCAAATATAGCAGGTGAATTTTTAAGTGAAGATTTGTAAAACCCACAAATATTATAAATATTTAAATGGCCCTTAGCAACATATGACTTAATGTATGAAATGTACAATGTATGCAATGAGGCATGAAACAAAGTATGGTAGATTTGTGGTTCCCCTGTATCTATTATTCACTTGATTATAAATATTAATTCTTATTAAGCGCAATGTCAGCACGTAATACTTATATAAAGCTAAAACCTTAGAACATGCGCCTTGAGTGCTTAATTTTTAACAAGAGACCTCTACAAATCATAACACGAGATTCGACTTTATAAAGATAAGAGGGACCCCTCTTATCTCTAACCTATTTTTCTTAATTATATAGGCAAATCTAAAGCATTTTGATTTGGGAGCATGAAGCTAATAAATTCTTCACTGATTAAGTCCACTATTTCTATTAAACTTGATTATACTGATTTTGAGATGTAGAATGTTTATTATTTTAAAAAATATATCATTTATTTCTTTTTATGTTAAAATAGAACTTCTGTTATTTTTAAGATTAGTTGTATAACTAACTGTTGACGCTTTTAATTGCACTATTTCTCTATTGTTTGAAATAATTACCTGAAGTAGATATAGATTTTTTTTTATTAATAAATCATTATTGTGGTAATAGCTACAACTTTAAAACTATTTACACCCGAATGCTTTACATTAATCAAAGTTGTAATTTGAATTATTTTTCAAAACAGATATGTACATTTAAAAAGTCTAAATTTTTTTTAAAAAGAAACCGACGATAATTTGAAAAGCTCTCACATAAGTTCCTTAGGGAAGATTTTTAAATAATAAATTAAAATATGCTTTTAATATTTATTCATGGAGATTATTATTTACTTTATTTACAATAGCAATTTATGTTTACTTTTTATACCATTTCGCACACTCATATATATGTGAAGTTAAAATTTACAAAAAGCAATTATATACACGGACGAAACAGAAGGTGCATATAAGCAATAAATATATCACGGTTTATATACATATTTACTTAAAATATAGTCGATACTTTTAACATTAATGACTTATAATATTCAATAAATTAATAGGTTTTACTTTTTTGAGCAAGTCTTAAGTTGTACCTAATTATTTTATCAATAACACAAACTTTTAAAACAGTATCGCTAATTGTATTTTTATATTGGACTATTTCCATCATCTAATATGCATATTTAATGTCTTTAGAAAATTAGATGATGGAAATAATCCAATATAAAAATACAACTAGAACATCACCACAAACCTTCAGGAAAACACAGTATCTCCAATTCTTATTATAATGAATTAAAAAATAGGCTTCAACCGATATCAAATCCTCATACCACCATCTATATTACTTTATTATCAGTCGCTATATGATAAAAAAAAATAGAAACAATTTTTGCAGAATACACTCATATTATACTTACAACATATCCAAAAAATAAATATTAACTCAATAAATATAGCTAAATGTCAGTATCTCCACCATTTTGAATAATTATATGTATTCTTTTACATAAAAAGTGCTAATTCAGTTTGATGTCAATATAATTTAAATTAGTTAAGAAAATTAATATAACTTAATTGTTTTTTAATTAAAATTTTCAAAGTTTTAATGTAATATATTCTTAATTTTTTTCTTTTTTCAATCACTTAAAACATGCAAAATAAAAACAATATCTAAATTATAATTAAAATATTTCTTATATGTCGTAACAAGCTCGCAAATTATCATTAAAATTAACAGCTATTAACCATATTCTTGTACAAAAATACTCCCTGGACGCATTTTTATTTTTATTTTTTTTTTGCAAATAACATTTTCATTTACTAATAATAGAACATCCACATAACTGATTGTATATTTGGGATTGTATATATTATCTGTAGTTATCTCATTTAAACAATTCAAAACAAAACAACACTCTCCATATAGTAGTGCCATCTTGTGCTAACAAGAGCAATCAATGGATGCCAGAAGGCTTGTGCATAAAATCCCTATCTAGTGCTAGTATGAGATAGTGATCATGTGATGTTTAGTGGTTTTAGTTATCTCATTTATAAATGATATAAAGTGGAACATTGAATAAAATTAAAATATGTGGAAACACAGTAATACTTTTATAGAAAAGATACATACATGTATACGTGGATATATCTATTTATTTATCATCATATTCTTAATATTATCATAAAAATATTTAAGCATTAATAATGGTTTTTTGATTGTCCCCAAACTTTCATATTTCTGTCATTTATTTTGATCTGTCAGCTTTTACATTTACAGAAAATATTTTTATATAAAAAATATCCTAAATGATTACACTTGTATATAATTATTTTAATTCGTTTTTTGTTCTATAAAATATATATATTTTCAAGTTCTGTCCATCAGTACTTATTTTACTTTAGATCAACCATCCATCAGCCTAAAAATCAGACTAGCTCTCTCACTATGAATACATTTTAAGACACCCACTTCACTTTTTTCCAAGTGAATAGAACATACATAGCTCATATTGTAATTTAGCTTCATATATCATCATCATGAACATCATCAACAACAACCATTATCAATCCACTGCAGGATGAAGGTCTCTCCAAGTTCTTTCCATCTTTTCCTATCTTTAGCTCCTCATCTCCACATCACCCCTGCACACTTTCTTATTTCATCCTTCCATCTCACATGTGGTCTCTTTCTGGGTCTTCATATATATATTTTTTAAGATATACTTTAGCTTTACATATATACATAAATATATTATAATGTTCAGATTTGTATAGTCAGAAAAACAAATCTTAGGAACCAAGCAATGATTACTACTAACTAGCGTGTCTGTGGGTAACATTGATACAAACATTATCAAAGACAGTGCAAAGCCAAACCTCATTACCTATGCCTCCAGGACAATTTCCATGTAACTACTGCATCAGTTCTTAGCATATATGGTCTTTTGTTTATATCCCTAAAGTCAGAGAGATGCAAAGAGACTCTTGAAATAAAAAAAAAGATAATTGTGATAAACAAGACAAAAACAAGAATTAATGTGTATATAAATTTATTGGTAATAATAAAAAAGTGAAATAAAAGTTCATAGAACTAGAAGTAAATCTATGTTATTTTGTCTTTCCACAGGTTAAAAGAAATTAATTAGTGATTAAACAGTGTAATTATCACTATTTATATCCAATAAAGGGATTATAGACTTTATATGTCTTAATAATCTCCAATGATTTAACTGTTAATTATTTTTTAATTAAGCAGGGTGAAACTAAGAGTATTTAACTATATTAAAATCACAATTATTAGTACAATGGACTTAGAATTATGACTGCCTGCAATTTTGTAAGACCAGACTTTAAAAGTACATTAAAACATTAACTGGAGTGCTGGGTTATGCATAAATGAGATTATATCTGATGATAAAAGAGAGATGGAATATGCCCACCTTGGTGAGGCCATACCCAAAAATTTCATCAGTTCAGAGGATCATGTGAAGCAGGAATAAATGTCTGCTTCTATAACCAGTAATAAATATTATTATTAAGAGGAATATTCATTTTCACTGCTAATAATATTAAGAACAATAGTAAATATTATATGAATATGTATATGAGAGATATGTCCACCTTAGCATAACCATAGCAAGAGAATACACAGTCAGTCCATTTCCACAAAACAGGAATGATCATTTGCTTGCAGAACAAATATATAAACTAATCACATAAAAAACAACAAATAACCTAGCAATGTACTTTAATTAAAGAAGAAACAAGCAATAGGTAATTCTTAACTATGGAAGCCTAGAAATTATAAGAACAAAAACAAGCATAATTAGTCACATTATACATTTGAATAAGTAATCATATACTACTTAAGGCCTAAATGGCTTATCCATTATAAATACTAGTAAACAATAAAATATTAATAATCCCTGCTTAAATGAAGGTTCATCCCAGAGGTTGTACTCACCCATATTAAAAAATATAATATATGATAGCTTGATAGACCTGTAATTGAAATATATAATTCTAATGAAACATTTATGAGACTAACATAAATTAAATAACATATTTGTCTCTTCAAAATATAAATTAATCTTATTTTTAACTTTGTTTTTAAAACTAATTCAACTTATTTTTATATTTGTTAAAAAAACTGGTTTATAATCTCAATAATTGCAAGAGAAAATATTCAATTGAAATACATCTTTGAGCCAGGTGAGAAAAGAGAATTAAAAATTATCTTTGCACTTTTGATTAATTAGCTTTCTTTTAGGGGAGGAGATGATTTTTGAAATTTAAGAAACAAAAATATATTTACAAAATGATCTAGCATTTATATATAATTTAAAAATGACCACATATAGAATATATTTAATCATTCTTTACAAATATTAGCAAAACATACTATTATAGAAAAATATAATGCAAACAAAAAATAAGTAAATAAAACAAGCAAAAAGGATATATAAAATGTGTATGAATTGTTTTAGCAGTATAGGATTGCAGAGATCTCAGGATGAGAGTTCAATGTTTCTGGAATTATCTTCACAAAGGATTTTAGAAACATAGCAAGATATGAAGAGCAATGTATAGATATAATGATGCATAGCTTCATGATGCAATTCATACTCATTGGATTCTGAATGTCCATTTTTCTCAGATATTACATAGGACAGAGGGTGGCACAAGTGATTAGGTAGAATATTTCTTGAATGAAAGCAATATAGATCAGTAGGATGAATTCATTTGTGATGTCAGGAACATAGGCATCGATACACTGATCATCAGACTTCAGATGGGCAGCAGTTCACCAACTCCACAAGGATTTTTAACTTCCACTCTCCTAGGATGGAAATGGAGAAGTGGTCACAAGCTTCTATGCATAGGTTAGCATAATATATGACTTCTAGCAGTCAAATGATTGATGAGCTTTCTAGAACTTTGGTGGATTGAGATATGGTTGTCAATCCAGAAGAATTTTCATCAAAGAGACCCTGTTTTTACATTTACCTAATTATTTATACAATTTTTCAATAAAGGCATTTGGATTAGTATTAATTAAAAATATTTCTGCTGCTAATAATTTTGATCCGCTTAATTACAATTTATTAGGAAAATTTTTCCAAATTCCAAATACCTTTTGTTTACTTGTATTCCTTGCAGTAATTAAGCATCAATTAACACTATTTTACCACAAAGCCAAACATTATAAACATCATTATTTAAATAGATAATACCCAGACAATTATTCTACTCTTTATTAATTAGTTTAAATAAGAAAAATACCAGTATCCAGTAATTAACTTGCTTTTACAATTTTTTTTAAATCTAATGCTAAGGAACTTTATGTAGCTTAAAATTTAATTGATTGTTTTTTAACCAGAATTTTCTAGAATTTGTTATGCATTTGAACATTATTAATTACTTATCTATATCAGCTAATAATTTCTGTACTTTTTAAACACACACATACATGTGCCTTTAGTAAATTTAATAAAATAAATTTTTATTTTCCCTATAGTTTAAAAATATTTTGATACAAATTGACATGAAGCATATATATGTAAGCATATATGTATATATATTTTCTCCTGAATTGAATATGAAATATAATCAATTTAATACACAACTATATATTTAAATCATAAATTTATTTCCATCTAATCGACTTTCATTTCCATAAGTGATATATATATATATTGTGATGGTATACATATGTCGTTACATTATTTTAAAATGAAAACAAGATCGTAAGTAAAAATGATTTTATTAAAAACTTAAAAACGAAAAATTAAAAGAGTTATGTTTAACATATATATATTCTGCAGATGGAAATTTTTTTAAAAAAAAAAAGTGTTTAAAAGTAAAAATTTTTTAAAAAAAGTAAAGATCTAAAGATTAGTACTTTTAATAAAAAGTTATATAAAAGAAAATACAAATAAATGTTAATGAATTTCTATTTTAGGAATCATGTTTAATCTTAGTAAATGGAAATGATTGTTTTATTAATTAAATGTAAACCAAACTAGCTCTTGGGGCACTTAAATAATAAAGATCAGATAAGAGAATGAAATTAAAGATTGACCAAAGGAAGCACCAAGCCACGCATGGGCCAGAATGGAAAACATCCAGATCTTAGAATGAGCAATGTCATGTTCAATGGATCTGTAAAAATGCTGATAAGAGATTATAAAAAGTATAAAAAGAAAAAAATATTGAATTCACGAGAGTTGTTTGTTGTATTAATCAGACTATTAACCTTACAGCTGAATTGCAGACTCCATAATGTAGGGATCTTGCAATAAAGAGTTTTCCTTTGCATGCACCAGCTCAGGCCTTCCAAATGACAGTTCCTGACCCAAGCATTGGCAAGTAGCAGCTTCATTTCCAAGAAGGATGGACAATCTACAAAAGTGACCGCTAGGATGAACTTCTAAATCTGCCAAAATCATGGGAAGTATAAAGTGTGATATTCAATATAAACATTTAAACAAACTTTCAATTAGTAATCTAAAGTATGAACTCTTATCTGACTTAAAAAAACTCTAAATCAATTATCAATATATTTTATATGCATAAGTTTGCTAATCATTTCCATTTTTCTTTTATTTATTTATTTTTGTTTGTTAAGTAAATTATTAAATTTAAAGTTGGGTGTAGATGGCTGCCTAGATTCATTAAAGTTTGTTAGTTAAAGGGTTTTAATTTCAGACTATTTGTTTTGTGGTTGAGTCAATGCTGGTGGAGGATATATGGGTGTTTATATCAATGTAATGTGAAGCTTGTTAGCATACAGGGCAAACGTGTCCAAGTGAATGCATGACACAAAGGTGTAGTCATCTTGTTGCAATGGACATGTAGTACTTACCTTCCATTGACTTCCTTTCACTCTATGGATAGGGTCTATATGTGGGTAAAGTACCACTCTTCCTCCATATGGGGCATTTGTTTTAATGTTTTATATACATGATTCCTTCATCAGACAGACACACATTCCTGTACTGGATGATGATAATTTCCTTTAAATAATATCATGCTGCAGACACACATTCATGTCAGCATGATTTTATGCTAACATCTTCATATTGCATTGGTTGTGTCTGTATATCAAGAAGCAAGCATTGGTTTAGCTATGAACTTTTAGCCTGAGGTTGGATGTTTTGAAAAGTTTTAATTGAATAATCTATGTAGCTTATCTATACTCAACATTCTAAAATAAAAATATTATATAAAATGTCCATCTGTGCAGACTTTCTAAAATAATTTAAATTTAAAATCAATAATAAAATCTAAATTCATTCCTCAAATTTAAATTATATATATGTGCAACAATAAATGTTTTTGTGTGTTATATTACTGGCAGTGGCTTATTTTTTTTTTTTTTTAAATATTAAAAATATATTTTAAGAATTTAGTTATATATTAAATCTCTGCATCTCCTTGAGCTAGTGACATGGGTTAACAGTCAAAATTTAGATCTTAACCAAAAGTATCTGCATACATTATACATTTTCTAGGTTCAAATGGCCTATACAGTAGTGCCATCTTGTGCTAACAAGAGCAATCAATGGATGCCAGAAGGCTTGTGCATAAAATCCCTATCTAGTGCCTACTCACTGATGAAGGCCACAAGCCAGAAACTAGTCTGGGGATATTGGATGAGTAGGCACTAGATAGGTATTTTATGCACAAGCCTTCTGGCATCCATTGATTGCTCTTGTTAGCACAAGATGGTACTACTATATGGAGAGTTTTGCTGTATTTTGAATTGTTTATAAAAATTATTGTGCTAGTATGAGATAGTGATCATGTGATGTTTAGTGGTTTAATACCAATCCTGCCTAATAGGATAGTGGTGGCTATGGTTGTTAAAGAGCCAAAGACACCAAAATGTATGGGTACTGAATTGAGTTCAGACCCATATGACTATATAAGCTATTGAGCTTGGATTGAAAATATTAATAGTGTTTTCAATTTCATTCTCATAGTTTTGTAGTTAAATAGAGTTAAAAGGTGGGTGCTGGAGGGTTGCATTAGATCCTAAGATCTAGGTGCAGTGCTCTCAGATCCAAGGCTCCTCACTGATGAAGGCCACAAGCCAGAAACTAGTCTGGGGATATTGGATGAGTAGGCACTAGATAGGGATTTTATGCACAAGCCTTCTGGCATCCATTGATTGCTCTTGTTAGCACAAGATGGCACTACTATATGGAGAGTTTTGCTGTATTTTGAATTGTTTATAACAATTATTGTGCTAGTATGAGATAGTGATCATGTGATGTTTAGTGGTTCAAATGGCCTAGTGGCATCCTATATGGCAGATATGGTAAGTGTCCATCATCCCTGACCATTATATATATATATATATATATTAAATATTTTCATGGGTTATTATAACAAAGAATAGAAATGAGATTATATCCATGTAAACAGAGATAACTTGTTTTAGCTTTTGATATTGCTAAGAAACTATATATATATATATTGAAACGATAACTTTCCAAGCCCCTATCATTTCACCATCAAACCTAATGACACTCTCATCTGTGCTAAGTTCAAACCTATTTAAATGTTAATAAATCTAAAATTCGCTCATGTCTGTATAAACAGTATTATATATTTGCGTGCGAACCAACGCTATAATTAGATAGGATTAGTAAAATTATAGCGTACTAAATTTATTTAATATTTCTAAAAATATTCGTTATATTATTTAAGTTAAGTGTAAATTATTAATTTTGTTGTTTAATATTGTAATTTCATATGTGGATATATAATCTGTGCTATATAGAAGAAAGACATGATTTAAAATATGTAAAAGCCAGTATCTAAAAATAATATTAAATGTCTTTAAAAATTGTTAAAAGATTTCTTGTTTTAAATATATTTCAGGGAAAAAGTTTCTCGAAAATATATTTAAAAGCTATATCAAAATGTTTGTAAATTATTTTAAATAAATATGTTAAAAATGTTTATGTTTTAAAAAAATGTTGAAAAATTGTTTTTAAATAGAAAGAGTTTCTATTATATTTAAGATTAAAAATAAAAGCTGGTCAAGTAATTAAAAGATTTTTGATTGTAAACAAGTGTCATTAACGACCACACCTGGAATTCGTAAAAAGTAAAACTAGTTCAAAATTTACTAATTAAAATCTCCTTAGATAAGAGTAAGTTATTTTAAAATCTAAATTGGACAATTGTTTGCAACGAAAAATCTTAAATTATAATAGCTTATGGAATGTTTCTAACATAAGTTATCTAAGATTTTAAAAATCTGGATTGTAAAATTGAAAAATATTTAATTAAATTCCTGAGTTTAGTGAGTCTTGAGGCGAGAGATTCTGATAAGGAAAAGATATAAATACTCTGTATTTTTAACAAGAGGGACAGCCATATTGTCAGAGAGACAGCCATATTGTTAGTGAGAATTGCAGCCAGTATTCACAATTGTTAATGTTTAACATGTCCGGCTAAAAGCGGGCATCTTGTTGCTGTTACTCCACAGGAGAACGGGGTTTCTCTCATCGAAATGCCTAAACCACCATCATGCCGATGGAAGAGATGAGCCTAACATAATGGGAAAGATGATGCCGCCCAATCAAACTAAACCAAACCAACAGCCAAGAACTTGCAGTCGAGATAAATAATACCGGTACCGTTTTATTTTTCAAACCGCAGAACTCTGTGTAATTCTGTGTAATTCTGTGTAAATGTAAATAATATCTATCTAAGTTAGCTAACTTTCTTTTAAAATAATGATAAAGCTAAATGTAACCAAAACTTAAATCCATTTAAATTAATATTTTAAATATGTCAATTGCTATCCAAAATTTAATGTGTTAAAGTTCAAATAATCTGACTTATTTATATTTTCCATTCACTTCAAAGTAAATTATTTAGTTTAAAGTTATATCACTGCGGTTGTGTCTATATTTCTTTGCTTATTTTATTTTAAATGCTTATTATATTTCATATGCCAATATTTCGAAACAGTGAGCACTTAATTTCATGTATATTTTAAGAAGATATTATTTGAAAATCTTCGTATAATTTGTTTGTAGCGTCAACTTTCTGCGCAGTTTCGAAATCCTATTTTTTTTATTATTTAAAAGATTTAATATGTGAAATGTGGCTCTTTTAATCAACCAGTTAAAAACTTAACCTTATAGTTTTATTTAAAATTAAATTTAGCCTTGATCATATTTATAAGTATATTTGACATTTAAATTCTTAAGTCCATAGAAATATACTTTCCCTCCTTAAACATTTATTATCTGTAAGTAACTTAATAGATCGAGCATGTCAAAGTACAGATGTATTAATATCTCCTTTTAGTAGCATAGACATTTATTATCAGGCTACACAAGAGTTGGTCCCAATTTGATAGAGCTAATATGCTATTAACTCGTATTTCATAGCATGAAATATACTATTCTTTGCTTGGCGGATGTGATATTATTTTATAAAATTATTCTCGTTTTGCTGCTATACGTAATATACGTATCTCAAGATGGAGCGACGACATTGCCAGCACATCTTCTCTTATAGGGTAGAGCAGTAGCGAAGCCTGAGACAAGGCCAGGTTAGCATGTAAGTCCCCCGCCATTCCTGAACAAAATGTTCCTTTTCACGCAGCATTGCGATCGGTTACAGGGTACCGGCGTTTGTCGCAAGAACCCTGAAGTTATTTCATCCATCCGCAGAGCGACTTTTCCTATTATTGTGTACCTGGGCCATAGCGCATTGGTAAAATCTTATGCAGCCAACTCTCCCACCTTAACATAACGCTTTCAGCATTCTGAAATTTTCTCTCAAAAGCCATGTTCGATCGATCATTACTTGAGCTGGTTTATGCGCTCGTTATTAAGTCATATTGTATATTTTAGTAAATGAATTCATGATCAAAGTTTAATATAATTAGTTATATACCGGCCACAAATGTAATAGGATTTGGCTTATCGAGATTTATAGACACAATGTAGTGATTGATTATGTATTAAATGTCAACAATTCATAAGATGGGCATATGTTAAACCCCTCTATGAAATTTAATGATTACTTATGTAAAGTGATTTTGAATTGTATATAAAAAGAGAATGTGTTCTCTTATCCACCCAATGTTTGTACATTCGACGCTGAAATGTGTAAAACTGATCAATTTCATGCCAATTGTAAATAAATATATAATTAATTTAATGTATTTCGTTCTCTGTCTCGTTATTGATCTAATTCAATCCAATTCTAATTATTATTTATAGTCTATATATGTGAAAACTATGCATTAAGTTAAATTAGATTAGTGATCTATTTTAGTCAATTAAGAACCTTTCTTTGATTCATCAGAGTCTTATTGCTTCTCCGTGACCTATGTCGGCCGTGTGGAAAGAGGTATACTACATGTAATTTCAAGGTGGTCATTCGTAGGGTCTTGAGTCTTGGAATCCTGGCTTACGAGTTGAAGTGTGGTTGGACTTGGGATGTCACAGTCCTAGTCTGGTCAGCTTCGGTATCTTTTGCTTGGATTCTGAATTCTGTTATGCGAATGTACAAACTTGACTGTTACAATATTAAATTTCTATATCATCACACATTCCTGAAACACATGACCAAAATTTATAAAAAAGATAAAAAATCCTCTTCATGATCAGCCAGCACTTATTAATTGGCTCAGATCATAATCTCTTACACAAATCTTCATCATTTGTTTAGTATTATGCAGACACCAATTTAGTATAGTTTGATTACAAGAATCAAATTTGCTGCACTCACAACATTGACATAAACAACTTTATGGAAGTCATCTATACTTTGAAATTTAAATTATTAACCACATTAAATAAGATTGAGTTTGAACACAACTGCATCTTTATCTTGATTAATGGTATATTTTCTACTTTATAGAAGAAATAATTAATTGCCTTTGAGTTTATAAAAAGTTTGAGCTCATTGGCTAAGATTTCAATTGTATAACTGTTGCCATCAATTTCTTCCTGACTGGAAAGTTTTTTAATAGTCAACTGGTATTTGTCTGATTTCACACCCATGTATTTTAATTTTGATCCCTCATTGTTTTCATCTAATATATATCTTTCCATATTTTGTTCATATATTAAATATTCAATTCTCAAATCTATGCACAAACACATGAAACACAATATATGTATAAAAAAACTTTCCTGCCAAAAAATTATATATTACTTTTCAAAATTAAATTAAGATATTCTTATTCACTCACCTTTAATTTATTAACAATTTCTAATCTATTCATAATAAGTATTGCATATATAATTTAGGTAAATATATAATTTAGAATTGTTTAGAAAATTAAACATGGTAAACACACTAATTAATAAATAAGAGTTGTTACCAATGCCAGAAAAAACAAAAGTCTTAAATGCATTTTTAGCAACATATGATATGTAGGAGGCTTTGAACTCAGACTTTCAAGAACCCTTCATTTATCCACACTATTTTATACCACTGATACACATGACCACACACATATAGAAAAGATAAATACATGCGTGTAGTCATGTGTATCAATGGTATGAGATAGTGTAGATAGATGAAGAGTGCTTGAGTGTCTTAGTTCAAATCCCCTATATTTACAATTAAGCTACAGGTATATGAAGAATGCCTGTATTTCAAATATTTATAATATTTGATATATAATAATTATTGTAATCATTTAAGAATCATCAGTGGATAGTATTAAAATTCTAATTTTAGTCAATTAGAAAAATGGGTAAGTCAAAATATAATTAAATTTTCTTTACAGTTTATTGAATATCTATTTAATTCTAATTTCTGCTTAGTTGTGAATATCATAGATAGGAAATATTAAAAAAAGATTTTGTAGAAGTCTGGGTGCTTCTATTTATTAGAAACAATTTACAACATTGATTAGCAGATATTTTAGATGATAGTAAGTTTTCTAAAATATTAACCAGATTTTCATGTTTTTAATATTTTAAAAGAAACATTCATTTGTTTTATTTTTTTATAAACAACTGAAACATAGTCTTATTATATACCTGTGTCTATATATGTAATATATAGGGTATATGAGCACCGACTTTCACAACATCTTCATTTTATCTCATAACACTGATACACTTGAACGCATATATGTCGAAAAGATAAATAATCACCTATATACGTATTTCATGCTAAACCAGCAATCATCAGTTGGTCCAGATTATCATCTCCACACATACATGCTATAAGTGCTCAGATATATATTAATATTGACCTTAGGTTAACATGGGTGTGACAAGAATCTCAGCCTCAGGGTGGCCTTTGAGAATTCCATCATTAGATTTTCAATTGGATGGATGGTTGAAGAGTTGGAGTGTGGAGTAGATTGAAGCCTATCCATTAAAGTATGAAGATTGGCTATCTTAATATATATCTGATTTCAAGGCATCTTTTTTATTTTTTAGAATTTTTATAATTTAAGCACTTATAGAATATTTTTTTAAAATATATATTTTTTTCAAAAAAAAAAAACAGTTTTTAATTAAATTTTTTTATTTCAAAAAAAAGTTTAGGTTTATCCAAGTTTGCATTTACTTGGTTATGTGAGAAGATAATAATCTGGACCAACTGATGATCGCTGGTTTAGCATGAAATATGCATATTGGTGATTATTTATCTTTTCGACATATATGTGTTCAAGTGTATCAGTGTTATGAGATAGAGTGGAGAGAGAGTGGTGGGTTGTGAAAGTCTGAGCTTCTATTATATATATATATATATATATATATGTGCATTTATATATATATATATATATATATATATATAAAAAAATGCACAATATTTTTTTTAACCATTGACAAATGACAATTATATTTATTTCTATAGCTGGCAATATCGCTATTGCAAAAATGCAAATGACTTTAACATTTTAGCAAACTTAGTAACATCTGCTAGTTAGTATTATAGTTTGACTCTATTCATAAAAGTATACCATTTTGTTTCAGACCTGTAAAAAAAATTTTCTTAGTTTTCCATTAAAGACATCAGCAACTAAATAGAAATTAGAATGAAGTAGGAAAAATTTGAATACATTTGAACTAAATGATTAAGGTGAGAGGTTGGTCCTATGCTCATAAGATCCACAAACTATTACTATTACAATCCATTACTAAATATAGAATATCAAAAAGTGCATTTAAGGTTTTTGTTGTTTTTAGTACAAATTTCAACTTATTAATTAACCTGTTTACCATGTTCTATTGTTTGTGTGGGATGGACTAAAGTATATGTACAGTACTTATTGGGAATAGGTTTTCAGTGTTCTTGATGGAAGACATTCTTGGAATTTGCCCTCCAACTATACTGTAACTCTACTTTTGGTCTATAATAACTGGAACACAGGCTTATTATATACCTGTGTCTATATATGTAATATATAGGGTATATAAGCACAGACTTTCACATGACCCACCACTCTCCACTCTATCTCATAACACTGATACATTTGAACACATATATGTTGAAAAGATAAATAATCCCCAATATAAGTATTTCATGCTAAACCGGCAATCATCAGTTGGTCCATTTATCATCTCCACACATATATGCTATAAGTGCTCAGATATATATTAAGATAGCCAATCCTCATAGTTTAATGGTAAAAACTATTTTTACATCAGTATTTTAAAAGATTGACCATAAGCAAATATAGTAATAGATCTATCTAAATTTACAAACTTTTTATTTTATGATGCTACAGCAGCTTATAATTATCTTCAAATAATCAATCCTCATCTTTCTACTTAATTTCAATCCATCAAATAGACTCAGTATTATAAAGCAGTTCTTAGTATAATTTGACTTTACACATGACGTTAAACTTATTCTATATTTGTGTTTACAAGATTATCTAAAACTTGTTTTCAATCTTTTGCCCTTTATAAATTTATATAAAGTTTTTCTGGTTTTTATATTTAAATTCACTTTTTTTAATATTTTGGTGTAATCAAAAAAATAAAGATTTATATCACTTTTACCAAATAAATTATATTTTTTTTAAAAAGTAATAGATGTTTTTATTTTCTTGGTCCTCGTTTTTAAATCTAAGACTATAAGCTTTTGACACTCATAGTAATTAAAAGCTTATGCCCAGTGCTATAGTCCTTATTTATTCATTCAAATCAATATAAAACATAAAATATCAATACATATTTGTGAATAAAATATATTATTAGAAGGTTAATTAATGGTTGCAACTATCTATCAATAATCTGTCTACTAAATGAAATAATTTCTAAAATGTGAATAATTTCTATTATTAAGTGCACTGTTTAGTAATCATACATATTACCAATAAACAGGCAAAACTCACTATATGTATTGCCACACACATCAAGCTAGAGTAATCAATGGATGCCAGAAGGCTTGTGCATAAAATCCCCATCAAATGATTTACTCTAGCTTGCTGTGTGTGGCAATACGTATAATGAGTTTTGCCTGTTTTAAAACAGTTATACACAAGCATAAGAAGTGGTGGTCATGTGATGTTTATATTACTAATAACAAACTATTTAATAAAAAATCTTTAAAAAATGTTCACAACGTCTCTAAAACATATCCATAAAAAATCATCTATTAGAATATTCATTACCTTATATTATAATTACCAAAAATAAAGATAACAGCAATTTATCTAAGAATATTAAACATAATAATTAATTAGGATTTTACAAAAAACATAGAATACAGCTTATTGAACAGTTGATTATTAAATTTTAAATTTTCATAAATATGTAAAACATTAAAGATATGGAAACAAAGAATAAAAATGCTTTCCCTTTTTAGTCATTAGCAAATAAAACTTTTGCTAAATACAAATTTATTTATTACAGTTAAAACTTATTATCATCATCGCCGTTAAAACCTTTTTAACAACAGAACACACCTTTTTTTCTTTTAAAATATATATGACTTATAAAATTCAATGTTCTTTTCTACTAAATCCAATCAAAAAATATATACGTTCTCTTTTTTTCTTTCCAAAAACTTTATTTTTTCCATCACCATATATATGGGTAAAAAAAAAGAAAAAAGTGTGGGGAGAAAAGAAGCAAATCCTTGAAAATTACTACAAATAAGGTGGTCGAAACGTTGGATATGATAGACAAGTAAATGTATATATATGGTGATGGAAATAATAGTGTTTGGAAAGAAAAAAGAAGAGTGTATATATTTTTAGATTATATTTTTTGATTGGATTGGAAAAGAACATTATATTTTACTGTTAAGACATTTAATATTTTTTACATTACTTTTAAATAATATATGCATTCTAAAGAAATAATTCATTGATATGATTTTGAAGAGAACTTTATTATTTATTATACATAAAGTTTGTATTTGAAGTTTATGTTTATTAATAAATATTTTTTAAACTTTCTAAAATAGTTATGGTAATTCTAATAATTAGTTTATGACAGTCTTAGCAAATTAAAATTGGTAATAACAATCCCTGTACTAAAAGTATTTCTTACATTTTTTATTTAGTGGGTGAACCTTGCCAACAGTTTGGGTTCACATGACTAATTTTCAGAAGCTCTTATTAAGAAGAATTCGCCTCAGAAGTGAACACCGATATTTCAATATAGTTTTTTTATTGCCTAATGTGTTCTTGAAAGCTGGGTGATTTTAAAAATAATAATAATCTGTGTCTTTATAGTCTTTTCATCCATTTGCAGAAGAAGAAACTTCTAAATATGGAAATTGCGTCGATTTTTGACGGGGGGGGGGGAGGGAGGGACTTATTTCTAGGAGGATGGGGAGGGAGGGGCAAAAATAAAAATTTTTCATAATAAAGAAATGTTTTCATCTTTATTTAAACAGTACATTTTTTAAAAAATTCTGCAGTCTTTCTCATAGTCCATAATCACACCCATTGTGATCATCATCAAAAAAATAAACCAGGAAATTATTTAGTGATACCAGCCTACATTTATTTCACATAGTAATCTATAGTTTATTTCAGAAGATGCCTGCTTTCAGTTTCTCAAAAAGACAAAGACGAATATCTTTTTGTCTTAATCCCTTATTTAGTTGTCACCACAGCCCCAGTTTTTAGCACACCTTGAGAGCTTATGATCAAACATTTCATGATTTCTTAATTATGCATATATAGCTCAAGATATGCATACACAGGAAGAAGAAGTATATAGACACCAGATACAGTTATTATTAATAATAAAAATATTTAATAAATATAAAAAATCATGAACAAATACATACATAACTGTTAGAGGGATTAGATAAACAGTACCCACAATTAAATCTAATACAGAAATAATTAGTAAAATTTTAATAAACAGCTTGATATTGCTAGACATTGATATATATATATATATCCATTCATTATCTTTTAATCCTCCATCAAAAAATATATCTAATAAATTACGTAGTGATTTACAAAGAAAAATATATACATAAAAAAAATTAATAATAAATATAATATTTAAAAAAAGGAAATAAGTATAAAAATATTTTATATATTTTTTTAAAAATAATAACATAGTCTAAAAGTGAATATTTTTACTTATTAAAAAGAAATATGTATTAGTCAAGCGTTGTTAGCCGAGAGGTCAGCGCAGCTGCCTGCAAGCAAGTAGAAGGTTGCAGACGGTTGTGGGTTCGCCTCCCGGCAGATGCTATGACATATGAAAAAAAAATATGTATTACAGAATGTGAAAAAATAAACTCATTTTAAAATTTTATTACTTTAATAGATATAACTTTTACTTATTATACTTTGTATAGACATTAAAATTTCTTTCAGTAGTATTTTTTTTATTTTTTGAAAATGATTTCTTCTCCATAGAACCTTCACATTGCAATTATCCTTTATGCTTGAGTTTCTTTTTCACTTCAGATTTATTTCATTATAAATCTTATGCTGGGTTATGGTCAACTATTTTATGTTTAGTACTTTCATACTTTTATACAATTATAGATCAGGGTTTACTCATTTTAATGTAGATCAGGTTATAGGCTAATTCAGCTGAATATCCTTTCTTCAGACTTATATTTCAGGTTGGCTGATATATCCCAAACAAAAAAATTTAGTTCAGCAATCCATAGTAAGACCATTACACTTGGGAATGGTTTTAGTCTAGAATTATTGCATGTGCACTAAAAATTGATTTCATATGTCATAGCATCAGCCAGGAGGAAAAACTGCAAACAAATGCTTGCTTGCAAGGTTGTTGCGCTGACCTCTCGTCTAACAATGCTTGTCTACTGAAAATTGATTTTTGTCATTACTATACTGAGATTTTCCACTGATAAAGGGAATATTGAATAGATAGCTGCTCTCATTGGTTAATAAGTTATTGTCGACATTCAGATCACATGTGAATCTTGCATTAGTTAGCAATTCTGCTAAAATATTGGATAAATTTCAGAAGTTTATTTTTCAAATGAACTTTTAGAATAAAACATTAGAGTGGAAAATAAATTACTATCTTCTGAATATGCTATATTTTATTCAGACCTTTGTAATTCATGGCAATCTGTTTTTTCAAATATGCTCAATGATTTTTCATTCTTTTTTGTAGAACATTATAATGAAATTCTTACAAACTTGTTGTAATTGAGTATGATGAAAAGATAACAATAATAATTATATTATTTGATGAAATGTTTCAATATAAGTATAATTTATATACTTGGAGTTTAGATGTAATTATAAGGAATTTGAACACAGATTTTCAAGCTCCCTTCAGCTATCTACTCTATCTCATACAATCGATACACATGACAACACATGTGTAAAAAAGATAAATGATCTCCAATATACATATTTAGTGCTAAACTAGCCCCCCTTTTTTTTTTTTTTTTTCTTTTTTTTTTTTTTTTTTTTTATTTTTTTTTTTTTTTTTTTTTTTTTTTTTTTTTGGTTACCTTTAAACCCTCTCAAAAATTTTTTAAAAAAAATTTTTGAAAAAAAATTTTCAAAAAAGGAGGTTTTTTTTTAAGGGGAGTTTTTTTTTGAGGAGGGACCCTTCTTTTTAAAATATCCTGGGGGGGCCGCCCCCTCCCCCCCCCCCCCCCCCCAAGCAGGCGGGGCCGCCCCCCCCCCCCCCGCCCCCCCACCCAAATGGGCCCCGCACGCCCGCCCCCCCCGCCCTGCTCATCAATTGGTCCAGATCATCATTTCCCACACATATATAATCAATGTTTCGTTTTTATTAAGTTGCAAATCTTCAAATTTTAATGAATAGGTTTCAATGTATTCCACCCTCCAACTCTTCAGCCTTTCATATCATCGAAATTCTGATAACGAATAGATGAAGAGTTGGAGGGTGGTGCAGATTAAAACCTGTCCATTAAAGTTTGAAGATTTGCTGTCTTAATATAAACCAAGCACCGATTATATATATATATGTTTGGGAGATGATGATCTAGACCAACTGATGACTGCTGGTTCAGCACGAAATACCAATTTTGGAGATCGCTTATCTTTTTCACATAGGTGTGATCATGTGTAGGATTGTATAAAATAGAGTGGATAGCTGAAGGAGCTTGTAAGTCTGTGTTCAAATCCCTGTAATTATTTGATGAAAAGTGAATTAAACATTTAGAACATTATAATGTATTTTTTGTTGATCTTATATCGGTTTAAAGTTGTTTATTCATTAAGTATCTTAATTAAAATTTACAAAAATTGACAGAATAAACTTATATATTGCATATTTTATTTTAATTATAATTATATAAATGTTGGGTTTATCCATTCCAAGTCGACTTCACAAAATAACAAAATATTTCACTTTTCCCACTATCAAAATTGTTAAAAAAAATATTATGGCAAATATTTTGATAATTACTAATATTGGTTGTATTAATTAATCATATAGCATTTAATAAACGAATAATTCGTTCTTTTACTAAGTTTTATTACCTTAAATATTTTTATTAATTCCGAGACTTTCAGAAATACTACTTCGTCGTTGTTATCATAAATATATGGAGTTTGATTTACAATTTGATATACTTACTTAATTTTTACAATGTTTTTTTTTTTCAATTTGTATCTTATATATTTTGCAATTCTTTAATTTGAAAACAGTGACAATAAATTTCAGAGAAGCAATCTTTTCTTGTAATTACAATAATAATCCTGTATATTTTTTAAGTAATTACACCCTTTTTTAAACAAGCTGAATAATCAGTTTACTTAGCTTTCCAAGGACTCATACTATCGATTTTTACGTTTTTTCTTTATTAACTACCTAATCTTGAGACCAATACTGTATATATATATATAATAAAGTGGAATAGTGTGTGCATAGCGTGATATGATCGGTGAGAAGAAAAAGATGCGGTACTCCAAGCTTTATCAAGTGATTTATATCTATAATCCTATGTAATTAATAGTATAATATAGTATATTTCCCTCTTTATTTTTTGGATCAATGAATAATTAATTGCTATGAATTATTTTTTATTTATTTCATAAATCTAAATCTCCTACATATCTCAAGCAGGCCAAAATATAATATAGTTAAATATTTCAATATTAATAGTGATTAATAGATAGAAAATAACTGGCAACAATTTTTTTTTATATGTCAAAGCGTCGGCTGGGAAGCAACCCCCGGTACAACTGCTTAGAAAGCAGCTATGCTAGCCACTAGGCCACCAACGCTTGACCTTTTTTTTTATATGTCAAAACATTGACCGGGAAGCGAACCCAGGCCAGCTGCTTGGAAGGCAGCTACGCTAACCGCTAGATCACCAACACTTGACAAACATATTTTAATACTTGAATTCGTACAAATTGACCCTTGCACTGTTGACCAGTAAACAAATATGAAATATTGGAATTTTCATCGTTTAGACTTTTCCCTTCTACTAGATCTTCATTAAATTTATGCTGTTTAGTTTTAACTAAATATCATACTCTTTAATCTAGTTGATTTGAATGCGTGTGTGAATTTATGAGCACGCTCACACACATTTTATATATATATACCTACTATTGGTATTCCACACATAACCAATGATTAATATATATATATATATAAATCAATGCATTACGATACTTTTACCAATTTTCTTTGTATATATGTGGATTCAATATATATATATATATTGATTGAGCATATCAGCTCGGGTTTATATATACACAGTATTTGTAATAGGTTATCACAGAAATCAACAAACATTGCATGTTCTACTTAAATCAATAATACATCACTATTTCAATAAATATGTTCATGTATAAATATGTATACATATCAAATAATTAATAATATTTTCAATGTGTAAATAAAAATAATACTTATACAATGTAATATAAATAATTAACATAAATAGGAACATAATTTTTTATTTGAGTATTGGATTAATTAATTCTTACATCAGGTAGATTTTTGCTTGAATTGATTTAGACAAAAACAGTTTTCAAAGTTTTTTTCAATATAATTACAGTCTTTTGCAGTGCACTAAATTATTTTCTAGTGTAAATATTTTTTTATTAGTTAAAGAAGTTTCAACTATGTAAATATTCTTCCAGTGTAAACTAATTGATAAAATGTTACTTTAAGCAATTTCTTCCAATGCATAAGCTTGTGGTTAAGACCTGTAGATGTCCATACCTTCACATTTTCAACCGCACATGCTTTAGGTTTATTGCCTTAGTAAATATAACTTAATATTTTAAATGAGCTTTTATTGAATACAGCTTCATTAAAAGTGCACTCAGTTTTAGATTATAAAGAAGAAAGAAATTATTTTGTTACACAGATAAACAAACATATCCAAATTTGAAGTACATACAATGTATAACTTTCATTTTCAGATTTTTTTTAGATGCATTTTTAACTTTCACATGCATTAAAAACACAATTCTTTAACCAATAGATGGCACTGTTGTTACATTTGACTTTTTTTCATTGTCTTATAATTATTTATAATGTTAATTTGCCATATTTATGTTCATTTGACAGCAAATATATATTGATTTATGTATGAGTTTTAAAAAAATTGGAAGAACGTACACTCCAACATGAACATTAAAAATAATTGATTTATACATGCTTCCAGTATAGATAAAATATAATATTGATCATTAATAAAATGTTTAAAAAAAATCCAAAGCATTTTAAACTTCTCAACTTTACAAGTTTGTATGTGACTTTTAGTCACATTTAAAACTTATCTCCCATTTTTTTTAAATGGTGAGTTAACTATAAATCAGATCTTCTGTGAGATTCTGATTTTAATTTTTAAATTTGGCACTGCTTTATATTCTGGCGTTCTTTATTAACGTTAATGTTATACTTCTTTTATAATCTATTTTGGAGTTTTACTTATTAAAATTATTTACTTTATAGTTATATATATTTAACAAACAAAATAAAAGACCATATTATAGAAAATGAAATTATTTAATTTTCAAAACCATTTGAAAATTTCAAAGAATTGTTGATGCATTGCTAAATACCCTATTTTGATTTATTTAATTTATATTCAAACTTCCTATCTGCTCTTTTATTAATTTGAAATACTAATAAACAATTCGTCTTGCGTTGTTAGCCGAGAGGTATCGCAGCCGCCATGCAAGCAAATAGTTGGTTGCAGACGGTTCTGGTTCCATGACATATGGAAAAAAAAAAAAAAAATACTAATAAACAATCTTTTATTAAAAAATAGTTCTTATAAATTTGTCAGCCTAAGTTCTCTGAAAATAAAACTAATTGAAATATATATATATATTATGAATTGTGACAGATATTGTTTTTTATCTGAACAATTGATATAAAATGATTTCCAACAGTCGAAAAAATTGATTTTCCTCTCAGCATATAAAAAGATCTTATTTTATAATAAAAATTTATTATTATAGGAAAATTATCAAAATATAGTTAAACACTATTACTAGTTTTTAAAAAAAATAAAAATAAACAAAAATGTTACGACTAAATGTAAAAATTATAATAGTTATATAATTTTTTTTTCTTGCAGATATACTATTTTTATTCAACTTTATTTATTTCAACATTTCATTCATATCTCATAAAATTGTATTGTTATTAATTATAATTAAAAATGAATTATAATAGCTAAATAATAAAATTAAATACAATTAAAAAAGGTAATAATTTCATATAAGTTTACGTTGTAATCCCGAGGGTAGGGAGGACTTTATGGTATCCAATCTGAATCAAATGAATCTTGAAAATAGTAACCAGATCATAGCCAGTGTTGCTAGCCGTCTGTGATTAGTTAATAAATGATTATCTAACTGTCATTAGATAAATAATAAAATTCTCAAATTAATATAGATTAGACAAATACATATTAATATGTTGGCTTCTGTATCAAATAATGCAATTATAATATGCTGAGAATTTTACAACTGGTAGAAAGGTATCATATTTTTATAAATACTGAGCTCAGAATTTATTTTTATCTTTTTTAAAGATTAAGAATGTTATTACAAATTTATTTAATATTCTACAGTTTAAAATTCCTATAATTAAAAACTGGTAAACAAGTCTATAAAAAAATTTCTTTTCAACCTCCCAATATAATTCATTTCAACATTAAATAATTTCTCCCAATAGCATTCCATCCAAATTTAATCATATTGTCAATATCATCCATTCTGTTTCTATTTGTATTAATAATCTGGCCAGGATATTTGTAATTGCTAACTTCTTTTAAGACATAATTATCAATCTTTATTTGTTTATTTTAAGGAAACCCACCAAACATTACTTTAATCTTTCCAGCATTTTTCCTAAGACCTACTTTCTTACTTTCATCTGATAATTATTGCAACTTTTCCTGAAGCTGTGAACCATTAATTGTAAAAACAAATATATCCACTGCAAAATCTAGATGACTTAAATAATTCTAATATATTTTTAATTTCTTTTCTGTCATTTTAACCAACAAAACATTTTTTGAAAAATTTCACTACAAAGTTTGGATGATATGGAATCATTCTGTCATAATCCCTTAGTAATATTAATCTTATTACCTCATATAATCCTATTACTTTCATTGCATTATGGTAAAAATTCTTTAGAATATGACAGTATCCTGTATAACTATGGAAATACAGTAAAACCGAATGCCTTTTTATAATCTATAATGCATTATGGCAAGTCATGTTTATTAGTCCTTATTATAATTTTACTTCATGCTTGAATATGATCCACTGTGCTCAAACCATTGTTGTTTTGAAGTAGTATATCTTCTTTATGAGCTTTCTTAACTATCAGTATCACTCATTCTTCGAATCAAGTGGTATATCTTACTCTTTACATATTTAAAACAGGCAAAACTCTCCATAAGTAAAATAGTGATCACGTGATGTCTATTGTCTTTACATGTTTGTTTTAATATTTTGCGAAGGATTTGAATAATTCTATAATTTCTTTGCCTTTTTTCTTTTTCATAGATTTAATTGTACATCTTATTTCTTTATTTAAAATGTTTGACACTCAGTAGATATAGTAATTATAGTGTTTAATTTGTTTTTTATTCTTTAATACCATATAATTCTTTTTAGAACTTTTGTACACATTATGTGATGTCATCTCTCTTTTTAGTAATAGTTCCATCTTTCTTTCTCATAGCGGAAATAAGTTTTCATTTCATACTAAAATGTTATTTTATACTTTCATAGCATTATTCTGTTTTGTAGATTTCATTGCCAAATCACAATTATATTTTCTTATATCATTATTATTATTTTTTGTACAATTTTGCAGAACTCCAAATATCCAATTCTTTTTAATAGATCAATTTTAAATATTTTTCTTTTTCCTCTTTTCTTTCTATAGTATCTTGTCTCATTTGAAAATTTACCAAGGATTTGCTTTTTTTTTGTACATCCATCTTTGATGCCATTCTTAGTAGAGTTTCATTTATCATTTTACTGATTCCAATTAAGTTTGAACTATCTTCAAAAATAATTAGCCAGTTCTTATTTAAATTCAATGGAATATTAACTGTTAATACATCTATCTGATGATTTTGCATTAACACATATCTTTAAAACATTCTTAATTTATTATGAATATTTCACTCTTGAAATACATATTTTCTGTTAATTAAAATATAAACGATTTCTATTGCCTATTTATTTGGATATTTTCATGTCCATTTTAATGTAGCATTTTTTCAAGGAAAGAATTCAAAATCAAAATTTTTTCTTTGTCTGCATATTTCATAAGATTATATATTTTTTTATTCTGACTTTATAAACTTATCGATAGCACTTTCATCTTTAATTGTTTTCCACTTTTAGCATTAAATTCTTTCAAATTCGTTTTGGAGTGATAAATATATATATATATAAATTTTCTATTTTTGCAACACAATGAAAAAATGATGGAACGATGAATCCGTATTATCTGTTTTTCGTATCTTCTATTAAATTGATCTGCTTGATGTGCCAATTAATCTCCAATTGTGTTTCCAATATTTGTGTCTCTGTAGTAAAAAAAAAACAGATGTACTTTTTATTAATTGTTTCTTCTCATTTTCTTCTAACTTCATAAAGTCCAATAATCTCCCATTTAACAATTGATAGTTTTTTCAACTCATGTAATCTTTCTTTACCCAAAAGTGATCTGCAGTAGTGAGTAGCTAAATAAAAGGTCATTAGCAAATGGTAGCCTGGATCTAGAATCAGAGTATTGATAGCAACCTTCAGTCACCAACTTCTGTCATGGCTAATGATTTTACAATTTCCTGAAAAGAGAAGTTATAATTTAGTTTCATCCACCACAATTATAAATATACAATAAAACAAAAAGATATTCTTCCTTAAAAAGTACTCATCTTCAGTTAAGTCCTATAAGGCAACTGATAGGAAAGATCATAATGTTTTGTTTTTTTTTAAACTCGGAGAAAAAACAACAACAAAGTTATGTCACTGTCTAGTAGCTGTAAGTTGAACAGCCATTCATGTTTGTTTACCATATTACCTATGACAATAGAACCAAAGAAGTGGCTAAATCACTGTTCTCAGTGCACATATATGGGATTCTAAATGTGACCACCACAATAATTGAAATATCCCAGATCAATAAATCTGGCAGACATTATTCTGTGTAAAATATATGCTCAATGTCTTGAACATGTTTGTCCAGTGGAAGATCTTCAGATGGCACTACAATTCTCATTTGTTAGATACAATGTATTGAAGATTAAAGCCCTTACATTAAAACAACTCTGTGACTCCTATTTTGAAACCAGAATGAATAATTTCTGCAATAACAAGAAAGTACGGAATGTGCATTATTATAGATTTATCTTTCTCATTTCTTTTAAAATTTTAAAGAAGAATAAAATTGGATATAAAAAACTAATAAACTCACCACACTGTCCAATATGATTTCTTCTGCTCAGGTTTTTTAAATCCTCAAAGCAGAATCATAGAGTCTTCTTTCACTTAACAACTAATTCCTTTATACAGTCAATTTTCTCTATATAATAACTTCTGTATATAATATAAAAAACACAATTAACATTAGACATTATATGGTATTGATTAATGTTAGAATTTCAATATTGTGATAGCAAGAAGCTGTGTTTTAGGTTTATTCAAATAGTTGTTATTTATCATTTTCATATTCAATTTAATATTCATTTTCATTTTTCTTAGAAATTTTCTTTATAGTTAATTCAAAAAATGTCCAATGAGAATTAGCCAAAATATCCATTATAATCTTAATACATTTTTCATGTAAAAATAAATAAATTTAAAGATGTTTCTATAGTCTTTATAATTTATGATTACATGCACTAAGATCTAACAATATTTAAATACGTCCACTAATTATTATAAATATGTATTAAACTAAACAATTTACAAATTTTCTTTATCACAACCATATTTTCACTTATTAAATAGATCAACAAAATATATACACACAAGAAACTTCATTTTAAACACAACTGACAATTCCTTTTAACAGTAAAACTATAGAATAAGAGTGATGGCTTCACATTCAAAATAATCTAAAGTCTATGGCTTTTATATTGATTTTATTACATTTATAAATCACAACCTTTCTACCATCAACCAATATTTTATTTTCCATCATTTTCAACAATAGTTTATCATCTGTAATTACATTTATTAACAATAGAGCCCACTTTTATAAAATTTAACTCTTGTATAAAGTCTCAATTTTTTTCCATATATATATATATATATATATATATATATATAAGGTTTCATGTTTATAATTATATAATTAGAAAGCTCTTAAACAATAGCCAATTAAAGTTAACTGCCCTAAACTGAGAAATAAAATAAAACTATAATACTAATGCAATCAAAAAGGATTAGTCTGATCTGATCATTTAATTTCTCAGTCTCAGGCAGCTATCATTGATTAGTTACTGTCCCAATAAGAGCTTCTTAATTAAATAATTATAAATTGAAAATTCCACATACTAAATATTTTCATCTGAACATCCATTAAGTATTATATATGTGTGTATAATTTAATACAAATAAAATGTCCATTAATTAAAAAACTATTGTAATAATAATAAACATAGTGGTAATTAACTATTATATATAGTCTTTTCAATCTGCAGAAGTACTTTCGGTTAATTCCTTAACCATCCTCAACTGCCATTAAATTAAAAAAAATGTAATGGAAGCAAATGTCATTAACTCAAATCCCATAAATCCTGAAATTTAATTTAACAGCTTGCCTATTATATATATATATATATATATATATATATATATATATATATATATATATATATATATATATATATATATATATATATATATATATATATATTGTGACCTTCTGGTTTGGCACCAGAAATATTATTTATAATTGTGTACTATTGTATCAGTAACATCTGATATTATATTACTTTAAAAAAAAAATGAAATAACATGAACTTTTAAAATTTTTTTATTTATGATTTAAAATAATGATTAGAAGTATTTATAGGTGCAATTTAAAATTTATTACATGTTTAGTGGCTTACTTTAGGGTATAATTAATGATAGGATAGGGGATGGCTTGTTATCAACATAGTCAGTTCAGCTTGAGTTGGTGCTAATTTGTTTTGTTTGTTCACAAATAAATAGTTAGACTTGTTTTGAGTGATTCTCTAGTTCATTTGCTTTACACATTTTAATTTATAGAATAAACAGGGAAGTATGTTTCACTCATCATCATTAAAATAGCCATTTAGTCATATCAGTTTAGTATCTAGAGTGCATTGTTAGTAAATATTCATGTATGTCAATATCATTATTCAACTTCATTTTTCATTCATATGTTCCATTAAATCATTAAATATCACATTTCATACCTAATTATTTAATTTCATAGATAATAATATTTAAAACCAGCTTAATTATATTTTAAGTGAATTAATTGAGCATTGAACTAATGAATTATCAAGCAATAATTATAATATAAAATATTTTATTTATTAAAACAATTGATATTAGTTTTATTCTGTTGTTTTAAAAGTACAGAATATTTTAACCTTAACTCAATTTAATATTAATATTTTTTTTTTATTTATTTAAAAGACAGAATGATTTTTTTCCCCACTTATTTTTTTTTTTTTTAACAAAAGTTTCTTGCATAAATTAAGTCGGGTTTTCTGTCTGTTGATCTTTGAATTTTCAGATCTTGAACTATTGGATGGGAAAAATTATGATGTAGTCTTTTAAAAAAATCTATAAAAACGACTACACTCTACTCCACTCCACTCCACTCCTACCTTTTGACCTTCTGACTACTAGACCAGCTACAACTTTAAACTGCTAAAAGATTTTCCAATACGTTTCAATTTTAAACAAAGTTTAATAGTGTAATTTTTCTCTTCCAAAATTCAAGCTGAAAGTAACATATTTTATTGTTGCAAAAATATGTGTACTTAAACTAAACTAAAGATACATTGGTCTTATCATTGGCTGACTATTTAAATTCTTCAACCATTCAAAAATACATGTAAGTGTTATGTTATATTATTCAAGTTAAATTATTACTATTTAAAAAAATGGAAATGTGTGATAGGATTATGAATTTATTTTATTTAAATTTAAACTTATTGGGAAAGAGGAAAAGAATGTTTGTTTATTTTCTAAAATTCAATTTCTTAAGTTTTAATCATATTATGAATGGAAAAATTGCAACGTGCAATATATGTGGAAAAGGTGTGAACTTTTATTGAACATTTCCAGAACTCTATTAAATAAGTTTCATGCTAATTGTAAAAGAAAATTTAAAAATATACATAATAATTGTGTAATTTTATCGTCATATTTATTAGAACAGTGGCATAATTATTTCTACTTTTACCTATTAAAGGAAATATAAAATTAAATGTGCAAATGAGTGGACTATTGATATTTACATGTTTCCTAAAAACTAATAAGAGAAATAAATTATAAAATGGATAAATTTATATGTCTTCACTTTATTGAATGCATTTTAAATTCTAGGAATGAAATATGAAATATTACTTTATATGTCGTAAAATGTGCATTGCCTAATTAATAAGTTTCCTAATACATAGCATCAACAGTAATTCATAGCTAACAGCTAGAACATTGAATCTGTTATTCTACATTAAAAGTAACATTGTTTCGTTTTTCCTGCAGGAATGTGCCATTTTGGGTCTATATTTATCCTTGTGCGTTATAATTATTATCCTTATTATTCATTTGGAGACACGACAAGGAAAGTCGTGTAAAAACTATTAATAAACTTTTCGTTTCAATTAAGAAGAAAGAAGAAAAAAAACTTTATTATTATTTAATAGTATTTTAGTATTTTAGATAGTTAATGCTAATTTAAGAAATGTTTATTATATGTATTATTATATTTTTGTTCTACTAGAACATCTCGTTAAATGTATGATAAAGGAAATATCATACAAGGTATTTTTTTTATTATTGTTATTATTTTAGTATAAGTTTTTTTTTTGTCGTGTGTTAAATTATAACATACGCGTGTGGCAAACAAATGGAAGAATCCATTTATAGTTTGAAAGGGGTACACAATTATTTTAAAAGAGTTTCATTGTATTAAATCTTACCGTATATTTTTTTTTTATAGATTAGAAAACCATTATTTTCAATAATTATTTCATCTATAATATACAGCTTTATTATTTATCTAAGCTCAATTTTGCTTTAGATCTGTGCTAATTTAAATGCACTATATAAAAAAATTATTTTGTCTTGCCAATAAATTATTGCTTTATTTATTTTTTTTTAACCATTATTAGAATGTTACCAAGTCCTAGATATTATCAGATATTAAATATTTATTCTTTATCATCTTTATGAGTTAGTAACTAATATTTTAATAGTAGTTATTTGCTACTGTGATTTTAAATGGTCTGTGTATCATTATGCTTATATGGGTGTGTTCATTATTAACTTAGCTATAATATGTTAATTTCAAGTGCAAATGTTTTATAATCAATCGGTTTTGGAGGAAGAGGATCGTCAATTGTTTAGAAGGATTAGTGATTTATTAAGAGAATTATTGTTCTTTATTATATTTGAATGGAAAAGTATTTTGTGGCTATATGCAATGTTTTATAGTATTTATTGGATTGAGTAAGCTCTCTTTTTTTTGTTATTTAAATCTTTAAACATGGGTAGATTGCCTAGTGTAGTAGGCATGGGATCAAGTAATCCCTTATTTTCTGTGTATTGAAACATTTTGATAGGAGTAGATGGAATCCTCCAGTTGTGATATTATTTATGGGATCAAGTAATCATTTATTTTCTGTGTATTGAAATGTTTTTGATAGGAGTAGATGGAATTCTCCAGTTTTGATGATATTTATTATGAATTAAAGTATCTGAAGTTGAATATATTATCCCCTTTGTTCATTTGGTGAAGAGATTTATTCCCACCAGTTTATTTAGTCTCAGAAGTAGACTTGAAAGTTATTGTGTTGATGTTTATCTGACTTGAATTGTTGAAATCTTTTATCCCCATGTGTTATTGAATGTTTTTCCAGCTTATACTATAGCCAAGTGCCAGATAATTTATTGATAAAAGAAGAATAAAGGCAGAATAGATTTTCTTACAAAACAACTGTAACAAAGTTAGTAATTAAAGCTTAATTGACCATTGACTTTGTCTGTATTGTGATCATATTTTAACTTCACAAGCAAACTGATTGGATTGTTTAAAATTAATTATTTATTCTTTGACACATAGCATAATACAGACCCATGCATAAAGTGTTATTTTGAAAGAGGAAAATCCATTATTAATGTATAATTTTAATTATCATTTTCAAACATTTTATAGTGATCATTTAGATTTCATATCATTAATTTTATCATTCAATCATCATTTGATTAAGTAAGCAGGCAAAGATAAAACATACTTAATGAATAGAATTGTTATTTCTATTTTGGCAAAAATAAAAAAAAATAGTTATGTAATAGAATACTTTATTTCAGTATTGCAAGGGCAAAATATATTAATTAGTGACATTCTTTATTTTATTTTGCAAGATGTGGTTTTATAAGAATATATTGATTAATGTAATTCTTTATGTTATTTTGCAAGATATAATTTGATGAGAATGTGTTAAAGTAATGGAGCTATTTATTCATTTTGCAAAACCTAGTTGATGTTATTCTTAGGTTTCAAACCCCTTTATTTTAGTTATCTTTACTGTGCATTTGAAGTAAAATGCAAAATATTAATTTTATTTTATAGCATAATTAGAATATTTAATCCATGTTGTTTGTCTTAGATTTATTAATTTGATGGATAAATAAGTATTATAAAACCAAATGTTGAACAAAAGATAAATTTTGTAGTGGATTAATAGGAGCACAAGGTTATATTTCTTCAGCTTTATAGGTATCAGAAGAAGCTGATAACTAAGAAACCATTTCCTTTACAATAAAATATATGGTTTTATTTGGGGTTTATTATTTGATATTACAAATATCAGGTGTTCACAAATCTATCCAGATGTTTGGATAAATAAATGTGTAATTTTGAAATTCAAGAGCATATTATGTTATTATTATTATGAAAATTGTGAAATAGATTAAATGTTTGTTTAGCTATTTTCTTGCTTGATTAATAAATATTTTATTACTCAAAATTTGTATTTAGAATTCTTTTATAACATTCATTCGTTGTTTCATATTTCCACACATGTTCACACATTTATTTTATTTAATGTGACATAATTGTATTTTCATTTAATTATGATAAATATCCAAATATGATGATATTGATTTCCTTGATCCAAACACTGTATGAGATGCCAATTATCTACTGATTGTCTTAAAAGGTTTTATTATTTAGTAATTGTTTAGATGATGAATTGAAATCAAAATGTACCCGATTTCTTTCATTGTCTAACTGCCATTATTTAGTTAGGGTATTGCTTAGTTTGTATTATTATTTTCATAATATTAAATAATAGTTATTGAGAGAGAGATTTTAGTTTAAGCCATGCCATATAACAAATTCCCTGAGATCTTTAGTATTTAATTCAGATCAAATAATAAATTCAGTTAATTAGATTAGATTAGTGTTTAATTAAAAATTTAGTAATGATAGGTTTAGTTTGAGTTTAGATCCAGTTAGTTATACATTATAATTTCTAAATTTTTTTTTTTAGTTATTAGTTTAATTGTATAATATGGTAGAGGTTGTTTAGTGCATATGGATGATGGGAGGAGGTGAAATATAGATTATAATTAGTTAATTTTAGCTGGTAGAATTTTACCAATTTAATTTTATTTAGCATAAAACTTGATAGATGTTTTATTCCTATTAATTATAATATTTTCTCCCACATCTAATGTACATTGTACACCTCATACACCTCTGTATCCCTCAACTGAGCTAAGTTAAGATGAAACTTTAATTAAGAGCCTCATGAGTAAATTTAGGATAAAGTTAGATTGATAGTTTATTCTATGATCCATAGAATTGTCGCCCACGGGTAATTGTTAGTGTTGGTGATCGGTGTGAGGGGTTACAATATATATATATATGACTGATACATTCAAAAGTGACTAACTTCTCAAGCTTGAGAGTTAGATGGTAAAAGTCTTCTATTTAATCTAATAGAAGCCAAAAAAATTATGAAAATAAGGTGAATAAAACTAGTGAAATTTTTTTTATTAGAAACAGATTTACATGAAGTAAATCCGATTAAACGAAATAGTTTATAATGGCAGAAAACGGAACAGTCAAATTGGTAAACAATATTTAAGAAAAATGCTAAGCAATCCTGAAATTATTTTTTCTAAAAAAAAAAAAAACAGAAATTGTCAGATAATATTAAAACAAATTAGTTGGTACCAAAAAAATAGTGAGATTATACTTGAAATAAAGACTAATTCAAATTCAAAAACTTGTCTACTTTTAAACGGGAAAAGAAAAATTACCAGTAAACACAATTCAGCTGACAACACTTCCTGACTAGAAAATCAGTTTTATTTATCGAAACAACTTGAAGTGAATACAAGTAACAGATTGTTACTAAGGATAAAAATAAAGAATTAGAAAAACAATAATCATATAAATTTTGCCGAGTTAAATGTCAACTGAAAATCAAACTCTAATAGGATTACTTCAAAATGTTTACGAAATTAAATGATTGGGGGGAAAATTCATCCACTTAACACATAAATTTTTACTGTTATAATTCAATCAAATGATAATAATGAGAGACATATCCTAGATAAGCCTGATTTTAATGTCTATATTAAAATACTTAATTACAATTTAATTGATACCATAAAGAATATTGCTTTCTTACCCACAAGAGGTTGTTTTTATTGAGTGTTATGATAAAACATTGAAAGAATTAGCTGAGAGTTACAAAGAATAAAGTTTATTATGTCCCCAAAGAGGACAATCCTCTAATTTATGGATGAATATTGCATACCCTTCCAAGTTTTAATGAAGAATTTTTACATACTGATATAAATAGATATGTTGATGTTATCAAAATGGAACAGAATTTTAATATTATTTTAAAATTCGATCTATTGTCTGGAGAATAATACTTAAATTAAAAAAAGGGATATCAAAAGAACAAATTCCCATAAAATATTCAAGGATAAAATGCACATTTCTATCATATTAAAAGATAGAAATCACCTCTGTTTCAGATGTAACAGAGTGAAGCCCATAGCAGTTAATTGTGGTGCTGGAAGCTGTGAAACGTGCAATATTTATTGAATTATTTATGAAATGTGGATAATGGTAAAATCTGGGCTAGCATGATAGTATCTCAGACATAGAAGACACAAATTTTGAAGCACAAAATATTGAGGAGACAATTGAAAGAGTTAATAATAGTCCAAAATTTTGAGTCTCATGAGTCTGAGATGGTCCTGAGTTGAAGGAGATGCTCAATGAACAGAAAGATGACCATACCAGAAATAACAGAATAAATCACCTAACTAAAAAAAATAAAAATAAGAAAGATCACATTAAGGTGCCACTTAATCTACTAGAAAGTCAGAAATGCAAACAAGGGATGTGGGGGAAAAACTTGTTGAGACAAAATCAAAACAAATCAACAAATGAACAAAAGTTTCCCTTGATGTTTCAACAAATTAGTGATAATGAACAAATAATAACAGATGCTGCTTTTACAGATAAACTGGATACTTGTTATAAATATATAATAATCAAAAACTTAGGAATAGAAGATTAAAATAATGACATTTAAATATTGGAGTAATTAAGGATCTAAATAAAGTAATCAAACTTTTAAACTATAGGCATGAACAGAAAAATGATATAATAATACTCACAGAAACAAAAACAAATACTAATACATCAGTTTATATAACAAATGCCATGATTGAACACCATATTGCTTTATATAAATCTAATAATAGACCAGCTCAAGGAGTAGTAGAGTTATTCAATTTTAATTATATTTTAGAGAGGATTTGTTTCCTTTGCTTTTTGAAAAATATTGATGATTGGAGATAGAGAGTGCTAAGAATCACTGATTTCAGATCCAGGCTGCAATTTGATGATGATTTTTTATTTGGATAACTAGAACTATGGATCACTTTCATATGAGGGAAGATTGCATAACATAAAACGACTGCCTAAAGTTAAATGTGTCATTGTTGAACTTTGTAAAGTTATAAGAAAAGACAAAGAACGTTGATATGTACTTTATTACAAAGATACACAACTTGGAAAAGTAAATGGAGTGCAGTTTATTTATAAGTAAACAGTAGAAGAGTTGCAAAATTAATTATTTAAATTAATGAAAAATATCAAATGCCAATAATTCAGGTTTATGCCTCAACAAATTCTCATTGTGATAAAGTAGAGAACTTTATGTGGATTTTTTTGACCAGACCAAACATTATTTTAAAATTGTCATCAGAGACTTTACTGTTAGAATTGATAAAAGATTAAAAGATGAAAATCCTGTGTGTAAATCTGGTTATAGTGTTAAAAATGAAAGAGAACATAGACTTTCAGGGTTTGCAGAAGAAAAGAAAATTATAAATTATGAATTCTTTCTTTGAGAAAAATGCTAAGTGAAATAGACATATTAGCATACAAATGTAAATACAGTAAAATTACGTTATATTTTGACCATAGAAAATGTGCATTAAAATATTGTAATGTTCTTAATAGAATAAATACAGAAAATGATAATTGATTAGTAAAATATATATGTGTTAATGCAAAACTAGAAAAAAAAAAACCTACTGTGAAAGTTAGTGTTCACACCCATTATTCCTATTTTTCTAACTACTCCAGTAAATACAAATTAAAACTTGCAAGCCATTTTAAAATATTAAGATTTTGAAGGTTGTTCAGATTTGAATAAAATAAATAAGAAGTTAACTGATATGCCATTAAAATGGTAACAACAAAAACTGGTATGAAGAGCAGCAATTTTAGTATATTTTCTACTGATCCAACAAAATGTATGAAGAAAAGGACCATGATTACTTTTAAAAACGATCAATTTAAAAAAATTGAATATCTACAACTTGATAAAATGATACAGATTGAGTTTATAGTGCTATAAAAATATAATTATCAGTTGACAAGAAAAGCTGTAGAATAGGGATCTCAAAAATGCAAAATAACATTTTGATATTAACAGAAAAGTTATTTTTGCAGTAGAAAGAAAAGATAAATTTTTACGAAAACGATGACATCAAGAAATATGAACGAGTTTTATAAAGAATTGTATAGTAATAGAAAAAGATAACCAATATTATTATTATTACTACATCTTATAATTTTGCCCATAATTTTAAATAAAGAAGTGGAACATGCAATTAAATATAAGAACAATGAAAAAACTCTAGAAATATGTATTTAAAGGAGCAGGTGAAGAAATAGAAAAAGATGTTGGCAAAGTTACCAAATATTTAAATGATAAATATATACCAGATGGTTAGAAGAATATTTAAGAAAAATGACAAGAAAAATATTAGAAATACATTCCTATCACTTTTCACTTTTACGCAAAATATTTACCAAGATAAATACAGAAGAATCATGAATTAGAGGAAGTTAGAAATATAAATATCATGTCAGATTATTAATACAGATGGAAATGTTATGAATGAAATTAATGATAAACGTATGCTTTGGTAGAATATTGAAACAAATTTATGCCTATGTGTTTGAAAAGAAAGATTATAAATAGATGTGCTTTAATTACCAGTTCTTACTAATGGAACTGAGATTTGGATACTTAACAGAAAAGCAATTAAAATAGTCCAGATCTCGTAAATACCGTTTGGAAAGATATATGTTAGATGCAACAAAAAGAGATCACAAATGAAAACGTGTGAAAAAACAAACAGGTGTTACTGACATTGTAGGAAGAAATAGAGCTGAGCTGAAAATATTGCTAAAGAGATGATAATTAGACAGTTATGGTTTTAAATTATTTCCTAAGAGATTTTAAAAATCTAGACAGAGATTACATGTGAGACAGGTAGATGAAGTAAGGAAGTATTGTGATATGTTGTGAAGAGGAAAATCTTGGTCTCAACGTTACTAGATTAAATTTGGAGAGACCTTCATCCTGCAGGACATTTATACTGGTTGTAAATAACAGACCTTCAAGTTTCTTTCAGCTATCTACTCCATCTTATAGAACCAATACTCATAACCACACAAGTAAAAAAGATAAATGATCTTCAATATACGTATTTCATGCTGTACCAGCACTCATCAATTTGTTCAGATCATTAAGCAAATCTTCAAACTTTAATGGACAGACTTCAATCTTTTCCACCATACCACTTATAAGCCATCTATATCTTTGAAAATCTGATGAATAAATGTTCAAACCCTTGTTGATGCCAATATTGTTATCATAACCATATTGACACCTTAAAGTTCGATATTTACAGATTCAGCCTGAATTCTGTCCATTCCTCTGCATATTTAAATGGACATATTAAGATCACCTATATGAGGAATGCCTTAAGGTCAACATAGGTATGACAACAATATTGGCATCAACAAGGGTGTTTGAGCATTCAATCATCAGATTTTCAATATGGATTGCTGAGAATTGGAGGATGAAAAATATTGAAGTATTTCCATTAAAGTTTGAAGATTTTCTATCTTAATATAAACTGAGCATTGATTACATATATGTGCGTGGGAGATGATGATTTGGACCAACTAATAAGTTCTGGTTCAGCAGTAAATACACATATTAGAGCTCATTTATATTTTTCACATGTGTGTGATAATGTGTATCAGTTATAAAAGTTGGAGTGGATAGCTAAAGAAGGCTTGAAGGTATGTGTTTAAATCTCCTTTAATACATCTTAATGTTTGGTATTTACAATACAATATAGTAGTATTGATTTAGTACAGATTCAGTCTGAATTCTGCCATTCCTCTATGTTTTTAAATGGACATATTAAAGTCATATATGTTGAGGACATCAGAAGAGTATTACAACAATATTGACATCAACAAGAGTTTGAGCATGCAATCATCACATTTTTATTGGTAGGGATGGCTGAAGAGTTGGAGAATGGAGAAAATTGAAGCTTGTCCATTAAAATTCAAAGACTTGCTTTCTTAATATAAACTGAGCACTGATTGTATATATGTGTGGGAGATGGTGATCTAGATCAAATGATGAGTGTTGGTTCAGAACAAAATATGTATATTGGTGATCATTTATATTTCATATGTGTATGGTCATGTGTATCGATTACATAAGATGGAATGGATAGATGAAAGAAGCTTGAATTTCTGTGTTCAAATCTTCTTTAATTACATTTTAAAATTCGGTCTTTACAATATACTAGTATTGACTTTATTATATATATACACCTGGGTCTCTTTTTACGCGGACTTATTTAACACGATTTTGAAGTTACGTAATTCAGGTTTCACTGGAAGTTGAACTCCGATAATACGCTATTACTTTAAATAATAAATTTTGCACACTTAACGTTATATTGTAAGTACTGTAATAGCACATTACTATTGGAATTCGACTTTCATGTTAGTAATTTCAATATTTTTAGTGCTTTATAATAGTAAGATTTTATGCAATAATGAAATTAAAATCATGATTTCCACATTTTATGTATACACACATTAAATTTTACAAGATTATAATGTAAATTTGTTCAAACATTGTGCGTGTTAATTTTGCATTTTAAATCACATTCTGTTTTTGCTTTTTAAAAAAGAACATACAGTAATCAATTATTAATCATTTAGTGTCTGCAAGTTTATTTTTAAAAGGTGAGTAATAGCAGTGGGCACAATTAAAATCGAAAATTAAAGACAAAAATAAGAATTTAATTTTTAGTTGTTAGATTAATTACTAATTACGTTGTCACCAGAAAACCATTAATTAACCCAACATGAGAGTGACATTGGTGCTAGTTGTATTTCATCTTGTGAAGAATCTGATTTTTTTTATCAGTTTGCAAATGAACCTTTTTACTGGCAAATAGCGATAATAATTAAAATGTGTATAAAAAAATATAAATTACTGTAAATTATGCATAAAAATATATTGTTTTGAATAAAATTAAATATTATAGTTAAAAAAAGTTTGTCTTGTATCAATTTTTTTCAAATGTAAAATTTTTTATTAGTCATATTTTATTTCTTTATTTTTTTTTTGCACAAATTTTAAAGTAAATTTTATGTTGGTGCTTTGCTTTTACGCGAGTTTTGAAAAATCACAGTCCATATCCACCCTTTTTCAAGGTAAGTTACGTCTATTTTTGCACGATTTCATTTGCACGTGTTTTCTGAGGAACCTATCTATCGCGTAAAATGAGACCCAGGTGTATATATATATATATAGTAACGGTATGCACCCTCTCAACAAGATAAGTTAAGGCAATCGCATCTCACTATAGTCAGATTTTAAGTCTTCATATAGGATGCCATGAATGATGTGATCTAATTTTGATATAAAACTTTATCTGTTCCCAATAACTAATTTATTATTAATAAATTATTATATCTAAACCACATCAAATCAATTCTCACCTTAATTGACTTTACTGTTATGCTCAGATTTCGAACTCAGGGAAGTTTAACAATTTACTCTCTTCAGGGGTTCCTATCAATATTCTAAAGTAATATTAATAAAAAATCTCACTGACTCTTTAAATTAAATGAAACAAAATTGAAAACTTCATTTAATTTAATATAAAGACATAATTATTTATTTAACAAATAAATAACTTAAATTTTACAATATATAAAAAAATATTTATATATCTACTTCCTTATATTAAAAAAAATATAAATATTCTATTTACTTACAGTAGATATATTTTTTAACCTATAACACTATGTGATTTTACAATGTATATAAAATATAAATATCCAAATATTAAGACTTTTATATTAACATTATACTATAATAATTAGATTATATAAATAATAATCCAATCATTTATATATAATATCTTCATTCATTAAAATGATTGTATGTAACTTATATTTATTAATATATAAATATATATTTCACAACAATGTTAATCATTTATTCACTTATCATACATTACGGTTATTAGACTATTTTTATTAGTATAAACAATGTAGTGTCATGTTATAGAAAATGATAGTATATAAATTTAAAAATAATTTAATCTCTTACCTTCAAGTTCACTTTATCCCTCTCCCATATTAATATTTCTTAACCTATATTTAAATATTTATTAATCATAAATATAAATAAAAATATTTTAAATCTTTCTTATTATTCATTTTTTTAATGAAATGAATACGATAATAAAGGAAATAAAATTAATCTTTCCCAATTAAAATTTTTAAAAACTTAAATGTTATTATAAAAGTCAATGTAATAGGCCTAGATGTTCCTGGAATTCGCGAACGAAAATCCTTCGAAGATGCAATTTTTAATTTTTTCATTGTTATACATTAAATAAAATAATAGGATATCCCAAGTTGATGTTTAGTTTCCTCTTTATATGTATATTTCATCTTCATTAATACATAGTTCTTTATTAACAATTATAATTCTATTTTGAAGATATAACTTTTATATAACTTTATAGGCATTCAGCAAAAGATGTTATTCATGTATATATATATATATATGACTAGGCAAGTACATTTTATATATCCCACGATAAATTGGTGTTCTACCTACTTTGCATTTTCCTTATAATGTAAAGTACATTAAATCCAGTTGAAGTTTTTATAGACATGTTCTTTTTTAAAACGAAGTTTACATTTTAGAACATATAATTCGAACAATTTTTATAGAACACGAAAATATATTCAAATTACTTTTTTTAAACAAATATTAAAAATTTCTTCTAATATTTTATCTTACACTGTTTTTTTTAAATCGAACATAGTATAAGTTTTTATGAGGATATAGCTGACAAAAAATAGAATCCTTAGTCTTCTAATAAAAAGAATAGAATTATTTTTATGTCTTGCTCCATGAGCTTGCTGAAGCATCTTGCATTCTACATTGTTACATTACAATTCGATATCAAAACACTAAGTTAATTTCATTTCCTTTAATTCGATAAACTATGTGAACCCAAAGGTCATTTATTACCTTGTCAACTGTTTTCTCAACATCTTTTTTTCATTTTAAAAAATGAAAAATACTAATTTACTAAATTATATATTTATTTTCGTAAATATAATAAGAATACAAATATAATGTATACATATTGATTATATGTATGTATGAGTATATATATACTCTTACAATATACATATATAAATGTGTGTGTGTAAAAGGCAGTTTCTAAATAGATCACTACTGGATAAAAAAAAACTTTTCCATTAGAGTTACGAAGAAAGTCTGTAAAGTAGCAAAGAATTGATATCAAGCTAGTTTTTTTTAGCCTTTTAATTTAAAATACCTGAATAATCCATTATCTGTCTAGCTAACGATAATTGACTGACTGGAGAATTTTTAATTTAGTTTTAATTTTATTTAATATTGCTTATTAATAACAACGCCGACTTAACCAAACAAAAAACAAACAAACTAAATCTACAATCATTATTTAATTGACTTTCATTGAGACAGTCGTTTTTAAAGGAATTTGTATCACTTTTTTATGCACATATATATATATAATCATTAAAAACAATTAACACTTAGGCAATCACAATATCAATAACAATCAACACTGTCTATTGCGTGCCATCGGATTTTGGCACGTTCAAATCTCAAGTCTTGAGTCTGTCAAACTCTTGGTATAAATATATATATAAGTTTTAATTTTAAAATCGAGTGAGTTATTAAAAAAATATTTTTTTGTTAATACAAACTGTTTTTACGTTTATTTTCTATAATTAGATATTTAAAAAAAAATTATATGTTTATATTATTTTGTAATGTAAATAAGAAATATTTATAATATAATGACGACTACAGAAATAAAAAATGAAAAAGTTAAAAAGATAGATTAAAAGCACTTTTTAAAAATATACTTTAGTTACACCATCTTATTGAAACTATTATTTGGAGTAACTCTTATTTTATACAACACAAAATATTTAAATATAAAATAGACGGAAAAAAACCCAACAAAAAAACAAATAAAAATTATTAAAAAAAAGTTAATAAATAAAAAAGTGAAAGTAAAAACCACAACTGAAACAATAGAAAATAAAATGATAGAATGAACATATCAGGGTTAATTAAGACTCAATACAGTTGAAGATATATATAACAAATAAAATTGATATATTAATTTTAATGTATAATTGAATGTATAAATTATTAGTGAATTAGAACAATTTATAATTGTTTTAATTATTTTATATTATCTGGTATATTCTTTTAAAACCTAAAATGATTATAATAAAAACATTCTATAAATACTGCTTTAGTTTTTCTAGTTTGATAAATAGCACTCACACCTATTTACCAGTCAACTAATACTATACATAATTTTTATATATCTTGTAAATAATGTGTAAGAAATTAATATTTACTAATACAAAATTTCTTTGTAAACCTAAAATAATATAAATATTTTAGAATCCAAGCCAAATTATAAAATTTAATTAACCCATAATCAATAAATTACAAAAAGAACAGTAATATTAATAATGATAATAACAACAACAACAACAACAACAATAATAATAATAATAATAATAATAATAATAATAATAATAATAATAATAATAATAATAATAATAAAAACTAACAACAATAACTATAACAATAATAAATAAATTAATTAATATTTATTTAGTTAGGAAACACAAGGAAATAATATAATAATATAAACTCTATATAAAAGAAATCTTGATTGAGGAACTTAAAATATAATAAATAAAATCTTAAACATAATGCATAAGAAATATAAAATTTTATTTATTATAACACAGCTAATAATATAAATATTCTTTAAAAGTCAAATAACTACTATTAGTTAAATTCAAAAAATATTCTTGAATAAACATTATAATAACGAAATGCCAAAATAGAAAACTTATTGTTTTAAGCAATTTTTTCCCAATGCAACATAATAAATGAGCTCCACTAATGGAATAAAACAAAAAGTTTTTAAAAAATAAAAAAAATTCTGATTTAATTGTTAATAATGACTGACAATTATACAAATAAATTTAAGCAAAAAGAATAAGTTGTCATTCAAAAGTCACGCTATTTAACTTAAAAATATTTTTAGTACACAAAAAAAAAAAAATTGGAGTAAAATAATTATAATCTTAAAGATTGTGAAATTAAAGTAACATTATTTCATAAAAATAAACAAACATGGTTTATTTAAAAAATTTTAATATTGTGGTAAAAGTTTGAATTACAATCCAAAAATACACTGTGCAAATATGTATTTTAAGTAAATTTATAAAGAGATTTTTATTATTATTATCAGAACAATTGTATATTAATTTCAAAGAATTACATCATTTAATTATTTATTTAAAGAGAAAAGGGATTTTTTATAAACAGTTATAAAAATTGTCTTTTAACTGTAAAGTAGCACGGATTTCAGCATTATGAAGTATCTATGAGTGTAGAAAATTTGACACTTGTAAATAAATTGTAATAACATTAAGAAGACTACTATCTGACATACAGGCTATTTTCATACCTGTACCTACTTTGTAACATATAGGGGATTTGAACTATCTCATATCACTGATACACCTGACCACATAAATAATCACCAATATATGTATTTTGTGCTCAACCAGCACTCATCAGTTGGTTCAGATTGTCATCTCCACAAATATATACAACCAGTGATCAGCTTATATTAAGATATCCAAACTTCATACATTAATGGATAGGCTTCAATCTACTCCACCCTCCAACTCTTTAGCCTTCCATACCATTGAAAATCTGACAATGGAATGCTCAAATACCACAATGAAGCCATCATTGTCATCATGCCCATATTGTCCATAGGTTACTCTCACCCCTCATGTACAGGACATAATCTATTTACATACATATATGAGGGATAGGCAGACTTAAAGCTTCCTATTTATTATCTGATATAAGGCTATTTTCATACCTGTGCCTACTTTGTAACATGTAAAGGATTTGAACTCAGACTTTCACACACCCCTCAACTATTCACACTATCTTATACCACTGATACACCTGACTACACATATGTCAAAACGATAAATAATCACCAATATACATATTTCATGCTCATCCAGCCCTCGTCAGTTGGTCCAGATTATTATCTCCACACATATATACAAATCAGTGATCAGCTTATATTAAGATAGACAAACTTCATACTTTAATGGATAGGCTTCAATCTAATCCACTCTCCAACTCTTCAGCCCTCCATACCATTGAAAATCTGACAATGGAATGCTCTAATACCACACTGAAGCCATTGTCATCATGCTCATGTTGACCATAAGTCACTCTCACCTAATGTACAAGACATAATCCATTTACATACATATTAAGAAGACTATGTAAATGATAGCATAGCAGATCAGCAAACTACACAATATTTTGTTCTATGATCTCTCCTCCTTACATATAGCATGTAATAGTGCATGTTTTGATAATAATCATAGATTAGAAGTAGAATATGTACTGTTCTTTTAAGTGTACAGTACTTTTGATACAAACATAGTATTACACAGATATTTTTTATATGCATGTATAAACAAAATTTTAAATAATAGTATAATTATTAACTTAATAATTTCAAATGTGCTTATTAATATTAAGTACTATTAGTTAAAACAGGCAAAACTCACTATATATATTGCCACACACAGCAAGCTAGAGTAATCAATGGACGCCAGAAGGCTTGTGCATAAAATACCCATCTAGTGCCTACTCACCCAATATCCCCAGACTAGTTTCTGGCTTATGGCCTTCATCAGTGAAAAACCTTGGATCTGAGAGCACTGCATTTAGGATCTAGATGCAGTGCTCTCAGATCCAATGCTCCTCACTGATGAAGGCCATAAGCCAGAAACTAGTCTGGAGATATTGGATGAGTAGGCACTAGATGGGGATTTTATGCACAAGCCTTCTGGTGTCCATTGATTACTCTAGCTTGCTGTGTGTGGCTATATATATATATATATATATATAGTGAGTTTAGCTTGCTGTGTACTATATATATATATATATATATATATATAGTGAGTTTTGCCTCTTTTAGCAACAGTTATACACAAGCATAAGAGGAGGTGGTCATGTGAAGTACTATTAGTGTAAGCTTTTTTTTAAGAAAAGTAGTTTACATGGGTCTGTTTTTATAGATCTTTTAATTTAAAAAAATTTGAAGAGATCAGTATTTTTTATGGGCAATCACTTTTAGATCTAAGGCTTCCTCTACTGTTTATGACAGAAAAATACACCCAGAAGATGTATTACTTCTTTTTGGTCTAATTTTTTTGAAGTTTTTTAGAATAAAACATATGATGTTTTGCTTGCTTATAAAAAAAAATTATAATTATTTTTACAAACTCATTGGTTGTTTATTATTTAAAACAAAAATAAATACATAGATAGACTTAGAATTTACATATGGATCTTTTATTTTTAGAAATAGAAATTAATAAACTTAACCATCATATAAAAATAGAAACCTACAACATCCATTACATTATTATCTGTTAGAATTGGCATGATGTTAAAATATTTTTCAAATATTGTAATTATTGTAAAGCAAACCTTAGATTTTAAAGCTGAATTTTATATATTTATCATAAATCTACATCTATACATTCCCATTAATGAAAAATGTAAAAAAGAAATCCAAATCCATTTATTCTCCAAAAGAGTGTTTATACTAACTTAGTTGATGATATTTATGGTATATTGTTCTAATTTACCAGGTTTTTAAATATTTAAAAAGGTCAAATGTGTTTTTTAAGAATATTATTCATTTATAAAATTAAATTAAAAATAAGTCAAATCCATCTTACTGAGTTTCACTATAAAATAAAATTTTTATACAGTAGGAAAGGTTGTGTATTTTCAAAAACTCTGATTAGATGAAACAAAAAATGTCAGAATTTAAGAGGGTTAATAACAAATTAAGGTGGACACCTTTACATATACGCTACTAAATGGGTGTTTACTCATGCATTTAATGAAGCAAAAAGAATAAGAGAAAAATAACTAATTTATTTTTATTTTTAAAATAGCATAAATAGCAAAACATCTGATTTTCTTGCTGTTGTTGTTGTTATTATTATTATTATTATTATTATTATTATTATTATTATTATTTATACAATTTTAATGCACAAATCAGCGCATAACAGCAGAGCTTCTTCAAATTAAATCACAATTTATTATAAACTTAATATAAATTATAATACATAATAAATAATGCCCGAGCGCTTTCAAGAGAACTTAGCTCTCATAATCATGGGTAACAAAGAGTAAATGTAACAAGGTTGCTATGTGTAAATATATGCAGATATATGTAAATTAATTGAACAATATGCGTAAATCTAATTAACCCATTTCTTAGAAATTTTATAACACATATCTTTCCTATTCATAGCCTTATCATCCATGGCAATAAAACATGCCTCCTTCACCTTTCTCTTAACATCATTTCTTTCCCTACAAACTATTCTTGGATTTTCAGGTTCACATGATTTACGCATATAGTTCAATTAATTTACATATATCTGCATATATTTACACATAGCAACCTTGTTATGCTTACTCTTTGTTTCCCATGATTATGAGAGCTAAGTTCTCTTGAAAGCGCTCGGGCATTATTTATTATGTATTATAATTTATATTAAGTTTATAATAAATTGTGATTTAATTTGAAGAAGCTCTGCTGTTATGCGCTGATTTGTGCATTAAAATTGTATATATATAGTAGGCAGCTGAGTGTGAAATAATTTCTTTTTATTATTATTATTATTATTATTATTATTATTATTATTATTATTATTATTATTATTATTATTATTATTATTATTATTATTATTATTATTATTATTATTATTATTATTATTATTATTATTATTATTATTATTATTATTATTATTATTATTATTATTATTATTATTATTTTAAAATTTTTATAAATTTTTAGCATTAGACTTAGGGAATATTTTATTATGCAAACTATTGCATATCATATGCAGAAAGGAAAATAAATGAACAACAAAAATGTATATGCTTAAAACATAAATGAAACAAATATGTTAATGTATATAATTGTATATGATGCTCAGAAAAAAATGCTGCTTGAATATCAGAAAATTTATCAATTTTAATGGTTTTTTGATACTTTATTTCCGTTTGTGTTTGTTGTTTTCATTTTTCTTTGGTTACTATATAATTGAAGTCTTAAGTTAGATACATTGTAGTTTGTGGCTTCACTCTAATTGTTAGAATGAAAATTTACAATTTTAAAATTAATATAAACTTTGTTTTCTATTTTTGAAGTAATTGTAATGTTCACATAAATGTTCTGGACATTTATGCAAAAAAGGCAGTTTATATATTTTAAATTTAGCTTTTTTCATGCTTACCATGCTTTTGATATATAGCATATCGTAATCATAACACTTTCAATTCTTTAGTGTTCAGAGTCTATAAGTATACTTGATAAATATTTTAATATTTAAAATATTTATCAAGTATGCATATAGATTCTGAATACTGAAGAATTGAAAGTGCTCTTATTATAATATGTTGTATATTGAAAACATGATATGCATGAATAAAAGCTTTAAAATATATAGATTACGTTTTCTGTATAAATGTTCGAGCATTTATGTGAATATTATAATTCTAAAATTATTAAATCTATATTTAATCTGATTAGGCAGTTTTTGATTTTGCTAGAAAATATATTTATTTTTATATCTTAACTATTAAAAAATATATAAAAGCAAATTAGTTTGAAACTTAATAATTACAAACAATTAATGCTGTTTATTGACCTCTCTATATAGTCATCCATCATACACTTATATACCACCCAATTTCCATCTACTATTCTATCTTCTTATCAATATATCTGTGTTGGTCAATTAATAAATGTATAATCTAGTCTTTCCCTTGTTCAACTCACCTTATAGCATTCCCACCTATTTAACCCACCAATTACATACATACCTGCTATCAAACTATCTACTTATGCATATCTATCTATTTATCTACAAACCTACCTATCTACATACTTACTTAACCACCTATACCTATCTAACAATCTATATTTAATTTAAATAGCTGCTTATCTCTGTGTTTTTGTCATTCATCTATCCATCCATCCACTTTTCCACTTACCCATTATGCATACACACAAACTACTTATATACAGTCTATCGACCATTTATTTACAATAATAAAAAAAGAAGATAATACAGTGTAAATACTCAATTTCATTATGCAATAAACTCATTTTTAGTTTTAGGTCGAGAGGTCAGCGACGGCTGCTTTACAAGCAGTTGTCCCGAGTTAGCAGGTTCGCTTCCCGGCTGATGCTATGACACATGAGAAAAAAAACTGTCTTTCACGAAGTTAAACAGGAAATTATTTATATCAATGTTACTAAACAATAATAAAATAAATTCAGTACTAAATATTTTGTACAATATGAAATTAATTTAGAAATAGGATGTTTGTAGGTGATTTTTTTTAATTTAAACTTTTATAACTTTATTCTTTTTAAAAAAATTATCATTTGACATTTTGAATACGCACAGAAATTAAAAAATCATATTAAATTAAATAAAAACTTCTTGCTAAAGATATTTAATTTATATATGGTGCAATATACATAGAAAATGTAATTTTTATTACGTATATTATTGTTATTTGAAGTTTTTATTATTTAAAAATATTCAGATTAAATTTATTTAAATAATTTGCTTGCAATAAACTTAACAAAGATAATTTTTATTAACTTATTGTTATCTCAACTTTTTTAATATTTAAAAGTATTCAAATTAAATTCATTTCAATAAATTATATTGATAAAATAAAGCATAAAGAAAAAGTAGATAAATTTTATTCCATTCTTATAATTTACAGATAATTAATTTAAATCAATCTGATTGGAAATAATATTTTACAATTACACGCAATTATAAAACACATTTCCATAAATATTTCTTCGGAAAAATATATTTATTTTTCATTTATTGCTAAAGGACAAGTGTTACTGACCTCATTGAAAAAATTAAAAGATTGAAATGGAGTTGGGCTGGACATATTGCTAGAAGAGATGATAATAGATGGACAATTGATATCTTAAACTGGATTCCAAGAGATTGTAAAAGACCCAGAAAGAGACCACATGTGAGATGGATGGATGACATGAGAAAGTGTGCAGGGGTGATGTGGAAAAGAGAAGCTAAAGATCGGAGAAGATGGATTGAACTTGGAAAGATCTTCATCCTGCAGTAGATTGATAATGGTTGATGATGATGATGACTAAATTAGCCAGTCATAAATACAGTAATAAAAGTTATTATATTTTTGAGGAAAAAGAAGTATAACCAGTCTTTTATTTTTATTTTTACAACACATCACACTAAAGCTAGCATTTAAAAATTTATCATTCTAATCGTTACATTATTATTCATGAGTTTAAATATAAAATTTAATAATATTTATTGTACTGAGTAAACTTTTGAGCTTTCACGTCATATTCATCATCAATCTGCTGACAACATTAATATAATGTAATAAACCAAAAAAACTAATAGCATTCAAATAAGTTTTCTCGGTACAATAAATATTATTAAATTTTATATTTTTCTCTGTATGAGTACCTTTTCACGTTAATATTTAGAATGGCAGAGTATGGAAATGTATAATGGAATTTGTTATTGATATGGTATGATGGGAAAAAAATAGTAAATGTGAATACATAGTATTAAATAATCTCAAAAAAAAAAATGTCCTGTATCAAATGATAAATTGCAGGATTATTTGATATTGGTAACTAACTTTCAAACTATTGATGATGATCAATTTAAGACTTTTACAATATTTTAAAATCATTCCAGCACAGAATTCTTTCTGAAATATTGACTACATATCCATACACATCATCCAGCTTTAGATGACTGGTAAAATGTACAGCTGTTAAAGATAGCTTTTTTTATTTGTATATAACACCAGTAAGGATTATGATACTTGGGCACAAACTTCTGCTAAAGGATAATACTGTGAATATGATCTTAATCTTTCTGCATTTTTAAAAATAAACCCATCTGTTATTGCTTTCAGGTTCTAGCTAGAATACAAAATAGACTTGAAGAATGACAATCTCACATAATGACTACTCTTAACTAATTAATTTTACATGGAAAATCTAGATAAATACAAGAATGAGGATTAAATTAAGAATAGAGCAACAGCATATTAAATAATGTAAATAAAATAAAGAAATAGATATAACTATACTATTAAATTAGACTTGACAATATCTGACTAATGATAGGGATTCATCTATCTCACAATTTAAATATTAACATAATAAAGAAATAAAAATATAAGCACAAACAAAACAAAAAACCCATTAAATTTCATTTTCTTGAAAAAAATCTTGATTTATTCTTGGAAGATGTGGAAATATTCTTTATCTAGACTTTATAAAATAATAAAATCCTATAAATTTCCAAATTGTTTATATTTCTAATTACAGTTTTTATCAAACTTAAATAATTAATTTTTTTATTGGTATCTTTTTTACTAAGACAGTTTGTGCATATAGAAAGAGATAAGACTAATGCATATCTGGAACTCTTAATTGATCTTGCGGATAAAACTATAAATATAAAAATAGCCTATCATCATTACAAATGGGGATATATAAACAAATATTCTTTCATACTAGTAGCTTGTATCGTTATTTTTGCAGACTGAATGCTAAAGCTTTGTTTATATACATGTAGTTGAAGATTATTTTTAGAATCAGCCAGAAGTTGCTAATATTATTTACTTATATGATTTTACTTTCTTTAGGAAGTACAAAATAACTGAATTCTCTCTGAAGTCTGTACTCTAAAATTTGCAATTTTCTTTATTGCTAAAAAAATTGAAATCCCTTCTTTCAAATACACACCATAACTCAGAAGCTAAATTGCGCACTGGCACAACGTTTTTCAATATCTTTGACTTTTCAACTTGTTTTTCAAATTTTTAATTACTTTCTGCTTTTGTGAATTTCATGCATAACAGATTGTTTATCAAATTATAGCGTTTGATATATATATATACATGAATACAAGTATAAGCTTTAGATGTAATTAGTGGGGATTTGAACATAGACTTTCAAGCTACCTTCAATTATCTACTCCATCTTATATAACGGATACACGGGACCAAATACATGTGAAAATTATAAATTCCAATATATGTGTTTCGTTTTGAACCAGCACTCATCAGTAGTTTCTATCTTAATATAATCTGAACACTGGTTATATATATATATATATATGTGTGTGTGTGTGTGTGTGTAAAATGATGATCTAGACCAACTGATGAGTAGTGGTTCATCACGAAGCATGTATATTGGAGATCATTTATCTTTTTCATATGGATGTGATCATATGTATCGGATATATAAGATGGAATAGATGATTGAAAAGATCTTGAAAGTCTGTGTTCAAATTCCCTCTAATTATATTTAATTTTTACAAATTAAAAATTTATAATTTGAAAATATTAGTTTACACCACTTTCAGGTTGAAAATTTTTAATTTCGTTTATATCTTTAAATATATATATTTTGCCAATTATGCTTTTTAACTGACAACAACTATTTTATCTAATTAAACAGTGTGTATTTGCTAAAATCATTTCCATCATCCATTGGAATTAAAAGCTAAATTATTGTTGTAAACACGTATTACAAAGTTTATATATCTGGTAAATGCTTTTACATATATTAAAATATGAAAATTATTTTAAATATCAGCCTGAGAAATTTCCGACTTTTCTTAGGCAACCCTTTATCCACTTTTTTTTTATGGGTTCAAAATGCTCTAAATAATTAAATAAACCAGCAAACTATTCAATCCTGACAATTTGTCATTTGCACATATGATTTGGAAACATACACATTTTCGTATAATAAATGAATACTTATTTACTTTAATAACCATGATATTATATATTAAAACCTTTGTTTTTAAATTATTTTTCGAATTTAAAACTCGGGATTCTTTATAATATTTAACATTTAAATTTATATCAGCAACTGTGATCTGACTCATGATGATTTTACTATCTTTCTCATGAGATGAGAACATCATTCTAATACTATTTATCTTCTGACTACTTTTTAGCTGATTTTGCTTCAATTTTTATAATTGTCTTAAGCTACGTTTGATTTTATACTTGTATTTTTTTTTGGAATATTATTCAAATCCTCTTGATTAGAAAGAGATAAACAGCTAAATCTCGTGGTTTTCTCTGATGTATTAAAATAAAATATTAATTCCATTCCTTCAATATTAAGCAAATGATTTCTTAAACCCTTAAAAATTTTTCAATCAGTGATATTTTATATCAGAACAATGAAAGCTAGATGACTGTATCCATATCCCTCCAATTAAGGGTTATCTTGATATCTTTCCATAAAACATGTTTGCATTTGTAATTTTTAATACATATCACCACATTATGTCCAGCTACGGTAACAATTTGGAGATAAACTTTTGATCAGAAAATGAAAAGTGTGTTGGAAAGACTTGACGAACATCACCAAATTAAAATCAGAAATTTTCTACCGATACTCAATTTTAGAAAGGTGTGCCATTACTTCCAGAAAATTGACCATCTTGGAGTTACAGTTTGAAAACCTTTTCTAAACAAATGTCTCAATGATTCTTATCAACAAAACAAAATAGCTGTTCCCACAATGATATTTGGGATCTTAAAATACACCACACACCTTTTTCACTACTTCCTGTATTACTACTTAAAATTTTACCACTCCATTATTTTTAACATGTGCTCTCTATTTAAATTTAAGCACATCTGTCTATATAATCAAATATATTTTGTAGTTGTCTTTTGACTTAGCTATGGCTCTCTATCCATCAGTCCTATAAAACTTGTCATTTTAAGTCTACTTTTATTACATGTTGATATTGATCTAGAATAGCTTGATTTTTCACAATCCTCTTTGTTTGCTATCCAGTTCTTTTCATTGATGTGGAGAAGCTTCAAGGTGATGATGATAATAAATCTATTTTTATTATAGATATTACAGAGTTGATATTATTCCCCTTTAGCAGGTTTAATTATTAAGGTCCAATATATATTGATTGCTGATCTCACTTTTATTTGCCAATAGTTGTGAAGTTATTTTTCTTTTTATTTCCATTCATAATATTTACATAAAATTCCTCTTTTACTTGAAATAAAAATGTATTTTTTAACAAACTCTTCATACAGTAGTACCACCTAGTGCAAGCCTTAGTAATCAATTGATACAAGGTTTGTGCATAAAATCCCTATTTAGTGTCTACTCATCAAATATTCCCAGACTAGTATTTAATATGTGGCTTTCGTCAAAGAGGAGCCTTCAATCTGAAAACACTGCATCTAGATCTTAGGATCTAATGCAACCTTCCAACAGCCAGCTTTTATCTATTTAGTTAATTATAAAGCAATTCTTTTTTTTACATTTTCTATATTTTCATTATTTTTTTCTGGTCAGTTTTTCTTTTATTTCTTGAGACATATCAATTTGTTTTTAACTATCATGCTTCTTTTTTTTTCCATCTTTCTTTTCTACTTTCATTTTTTATTTCTTTAGATGTGTGATCTGAGAAACTGTTATTTGCTTGAACATATTATCAATATGTTTCGATTATTTGTCATTTCTTTGAATTGGCTCTCTTTTTTTGGAATATTTCTAATTTGAGTTTGGCTATCTTTATTTATTTCATCCATTTGTTTGGATAATTTTTAAACATTTTCATCATCACTATTATAAGCTATTCAGTGTACTTTTCCCTTAGAGATTCTGTTCTTTCTTCAACCTATGTTTCTGGTATGATTTTATCTGCCACTATTTTTAGTTGTAGGTTTCTATCTCTTCTGCCATTTTCATCTTCATAGTTTTTATTTTATCAGTTTGAATTTTTGCTTAGGTTGTAGTTATCATGCATATTATTATGAAGTTTCCTTATTTTTGCTTTTTATAAATTATTTTTTCTTGATTTCTTATCATTTCATAGTGATTCATTATCATTCTATCATGGAGGCATCTGCAAATTTTGATATCCATTGCATTTCTGACCTTACTGATTGCTTATTATATTTAACTTAATTACTTCATCCCACTGTAATTTTATTTTGATTTACCTCTTTAATTACTGTCCAGTCTCCAATTCGCACATTTCATTTTACGTACATGTAGTACTTTTTACACATTTGTTTTTCTTATACAATTATCATCTTTTTAATATCAAAGGCTATGAGTAAATAGTTTCAATATTTATATTCTTCTCAGTGAAAGCCTCAAGACCTTTATATTGAGAAAGTTATGTTGGATCAACATTTACATGAGAAGACTGATAACAAACATATAAACATAAATCATATTTAGTGATTTAATGAGTTACCATCTAGAAATGTTGAATGCAATGATAAACATCACAGACAAAGTATGTAGGCAAAAATCTTAAGAGATAGATAACCATGTCAAATGTGAACTTGTAAGTTTATGTGATATTATGGTAATTCAATTGCTACTAATTTATTTTTTTTCTGAGCCAACATAATATCTGGTAAAATGAAAATACACACAGAAAGGGTAGTTTTTTAATAATATTTAGCTTTATTACTGCCTAGCATGCTTTCGATATACACATGACCACCACTTATTATGCTTGTGTATAACTGTTGATAAAATAGGCAAAACTAACTATACGTATTGCCACACACAGCAAGATAGAGTAATCAATGGATGCCAGAAGGTGCAGTGCTCTCAGATCCAAGGCTCCTCACTGATGAAAGCCACAAGCCAGAAACTAGGCTGGGGATATTGTATGAGTAGGCACTAGATAGGGCTTTTATGCATAAAGCTTTCTGGCATCCATTGATTACTCTGGCTTGCTGCATGTGGCATTACGTATAGTTAGTTTTGCCTATTTATCCTTCAATATATTTTTACTACATCATATTCATGATATGTAATGGTGGGATTAAATTGTTCTCAATAAATTTTAAATTAAAATTGAATATGTGGACAGTTAATTAAACATTGGTATATAGAACCATTTTAATCACACCACTATATGTTATGAATATGACATACTAAAAGTATATTGAAAGCATGCTAGGCAGTAATAATGCTAAATATTATTAAAAAACCTTTTCTATGTGTATTTTCACTTTACCGGATATTATATCTAACTTTCAAGCTATTAATTATCATAAAGCCAATAACTTTTTTAAAATTTCCGTTTACAATATACTTTTTCAGAGGGTGGTTACATTTTCAAAGGCATCATTTAATCCTAGATGGTTTGGTAAAAAGTAACACTGGTAAAAATTACAATAATTGGGCATCATCTTGGGATAAAAGACATCCCTGCATAACTGATTTCAATCATATCTGCAGTTTTTATTACACTTCTCTGTTATTAATTACAGGTTGTAGCTATTGCAAAGCAGAGACTTAAATTAATGATGAGTGCACACATCAACTAATCTTAATGAATTATTCACGATTGAAATCAAGAATGATGATAAAATGAGGATAGGTGGTTATCAAAACAACATATTTCTCAATTAACTGAACTAAAACAAGAAAATAATTTAACAAAACTATGTTTATATATGTGTACATTAAATAGTTTAAATGCATTTATTCTCAACATACACATATAATAAAATATATTCTACCAAAATAGCTAGACAATTATTAATTATTATGATAATACATCTTCAGTACAAAAAGATTCACAATATTTGTTACTTTGCTGAACCAGGCTTTTTATATAGTGTATCTTTGTCAAAGCACAACTACAGTGAACATTAGCATATCTATATAGAAAAACATTTCGCCAAAATTCAGAAACTAATCCACTTTCGACATTTTATTTCATGGATAGTAGATTATTTACTAAATTATAGCTTTTAATATATTTTTAAAATTTTTTTACATTAAAGACTCATTATTTGAAAGTATTGATTTTTTATCATGGATTGACAAAACAGAAATTTCTACAATGAATCCAGGCTAAAAATAATTAAATAAAACCCTTAACAAAGACCTTTAAATAAATATCATTAGTTATCCATTTTATAACTGACCAAAATCTATCACTATAGGTTAAGGCAATGTATATTTTTCAAAACTAAACCATTGTCTACTGAAATAAAAGCTGAAATTGTAATAAGTGGTTTCTGGAACACACACTACAAAATCCATCTATTTTATAATGCTTATACAGATATTAAATATGAAGATTGTTTACAATTCTCAAAGTCCAATACAGAGCATAGTTCACTGTAAAGGAAAGATTAAACCACTAAACATCACATGATCACCATTCTTCATGCTTATACAAGCTGCTTACACAGAGGCTAAACTCTCCATAAAGTAACTACTGTGGATTGCATTGAATGGTGCTACTGTATGGAGAATTTACCCTCTGTGTAAAGGAAGAATTAATAATGCTACAAATTAATTACAACTTAGCACTGCATTTAACTGGACAGATCATATTCACAGCATTAGACAAAGACAGATTTAAATCTGACTTGATCTAGTGCTATAAGTATGACCTGCCTAGTTGAAAACAGTGCTATGCCATAGATAATTTGTAGTATTATTAATCTTTCCTTTGTAATAAAATATGCTCTGTATTAAATTATAACATAAAAAATAAGAAGTAAAGTTTATAGAATCACAAAGTTGTTTGCATACCCTTCTTTCCAATGTTTCTTATTGAGTCCAAATGCTCCAAGTAATTAAAGAAAGAGGCAATGGAAATTATCTAATGTTATAAATTTGTCTCTACACCTATGCATTTAAGGACATATCTTTCCATGTAAAAACTGATATCTGAATTTTGCTCAAACTTTTGTGATTACAATGCCGTAAATCAAAATCCTTATTATTAAGTTACTTTAATTATTTTAACTTATTACACTGTACAGGCTTATACACACCTGTACATATAATGTAATATATAAGGGATTCGAACTCATACTTTCACACAACCCTCATCTTTCCATACCATCTCATATTGCTGACCCACCTGATCACACACATTTTGAAAAGATAAATAATCACCAATATTCGTATTTCATGCTAAACCAGCAATCATCAGTTGGTCCAGATTACCATCTCCACACATATGTACAATCAGTGCTCAGCTTTATATTAAGATAGCCAATCTTCATACTTTAATAAACAGGCTTTAAACCTCTCCAACTCACAACTCTTCAGTCACCCATTTCATTGAAAATCTGAAGATGAAACATTCAAAGCTCATGCGAGTGCCAGGGTTGACATCCCACCCATGTTGATATTAGTCATTCTGATCTCTCATGTACCAGAGAATAATCCATTCTTACATACATATACGAAGGATGGGCAGACCTTTAATGCACTATGTTTTAATATGTAACTTAATACACTGTATAGGCTTACACACACCTGCACATATGATGTAATATATAAGTGATCCAAACTCAGGCTTTCACATGACCCTCAACTCTCCATTCCATCTCATATTGCTGACCCACCTGATCATA